>CM076577.1:327900347-328391599 GCA_034641835.2 Pinus albicaulis | reverse complement strand
ATTTTGTCCTAACTAAACCTATAGTCACCTTAAAGGAATATTTTTTATAGTTGTCCGAGGGTAAAAAAATCAAATTCATTCCCTAGCAACGACGCCAAATGTTGTACCTGTTTCCCGTAACAAAAACTACACCAAGGAACCAAATCATCCAACTTTAGGTTCAAGCTGGCCCTTGAACTAGAGGGGTCTCCCTCAATTGTTACGAGGCTTTCTTTAATGCTATTCATTGTCTCTGAACAACTACCTTTGAAACATAATGGCCAGATTTATGGTTTTAATTGGTGGAGGTTGGCTATCAATGACAATACCTATTCATGAATAAATACCTCCTTTGCAGAGTCCTTTATCAAAGTGTCAGCTTCCAGCTTGATAGAAGAACTTAAATTTTTAAAGAATTTGAAAGAAGAATGTATGAAGGTTTTTGATAATTAAGTAGTGGAACAGAATACTTAATAAATCAGGCAGAATTGGATGCATGTATAACACTTCTACAACCAAAAAAATCACATCCAGGAGAATATAGAAGTGGAAAACAATAACAATTTCAAAGAGGATATAACTCAAACAAAAATCTGATACAATAATCTCTTTAAACAATTATAAATTTGCAGGGGATTTCAAAGAGATTGAAACTCAATCTATTCTAACCCAACTCTTCTATGTAACTATGAACATGTGTAGAAATAGAATATGAAAATACTGGAAAAACATACAATAAACACAAATTATGTCAAAGCCAGAGCTGGAATACTTCAATTAGAATTTCTGGAAAAACGTTTTACAAAGATGAAAGGTCTTGGCCTCAAAAGGCCACTCATTTATTATTACAAATGATCAAATATATAAACTATTACAATAAGATAGTTTTTGCTACATTTTAGGAAAATAAATAAAAAAAATGTTTTAAACTTAATCAAACTATCTAAAATAATTAAATGAAAACAGTCTCGTATAGACTCTTCTTGAAATTTTCAACCTCCTAACTGTTTCTAAATTCCTAATATATATCAAAAGGCTTGCAGGCCTAGCTACTTAATACAAATTTCCAACTTCATACTAATCTCCTAGCTAATATAACACCTATTAACTAAAAAATCTACGAGCTTATTCTACCTATGAACTTTTCCATATTGATTTAGATTTCAAGGAAGCGTGTTGATGACACCTAGAAGGAGAAGAATATTTTTTCTTAAACTAAGAGATTTGGAAGGATTTCGAATCTTCTTGCTAACTTAACCTTTCCATCTACTGCTACCTGCATAGCTTCCCTCAAAATCTAGAAACGCTTTTTCCACTTATGCCACAATTCAAGCCTTGCAAAGATCTCAACGCATTTGTAGCCTGTTCTTCTTCCTGAAATTGCACACACACATTCCCAACCATATGATCAGCGAAATCACAGACTTTCAAACTCTCAAGTTCTTACTACTTGTTGAGTTATTCATCCATATTTAGCCCTAAATATCACTCTTTGAAAACCCTTGACGTTCTTTCAATAATTGTGTACTTGAAAGTTGATGTTTTGATTAATATGCAGAGTATTTTCCACTGCTTCCCAAGTAAGAAATAATGTGAGTCACACATTGTTTAGAAGACACACCAGTATCACTGATAATATTGGTATGATCTACAAGCTCAAATCAATGTTACCGGCTACTCTCTCAATCCGTGCATATGCTCCACACTTTGAGCCGTGATATCTATTCCGAATAGTAACAAATTTTTCATTAATACGAGGAGTGATTTTTCTGAGAGCTACTTTTGGCCTTGGAGTGATAGCAGAATATGCAAAAAATATGTGGTATACTTGCTCATATTTGCATATGATTCATTTTCCAGGTCACACCTATGGTCGTCTATAATGAACCTATAAACTGTCTCTAATTTTTTTCTTACTCTTTTGACTCTTCGATTGTAGCACTGCAAATCCAGCTAGTCCAAAAGAGGAACAAGGTCGCTGACAATTTAGGTCCCTATGAGAACCACAACCTCTTTCATGTATTCCAAGAATGATTAAATTTCCTTAGCAATAGGATGCATAGAGTAACTATATTTTCTTCCAAATAACTTCCAAGATATGATTTTGAGAGACACCTAATCACATACGCTTCTGAAATTGATGATTTCTCCTCTATGGTACATGGAGAAAATGTTGTCCACCATGACTAGGAATTCTTGTCTGGGAATATGTGTCTGGGCATTTATTCCGGAAGGAGAGAAGAGATTTATATCACATATCTTGCGTAGGTGGCACCACTGGGGGTTGTTTAGGGGCGAATTCCATTGAGTGGAAATCAAATCCGATGTATTTTTCGACAGAAGACGGTAGCCTGGATGACCACTCGACATCTTTGATTTTCAGGACTTCCATGGTGATCTCTGGGCTTGAAACCACAATAAAATTTGTACTCCCTAGGAGGAGATGCATGAGTGGACCATACTTTTTTTCTAGTCTGGAAAAATTTCGATGCCTGTATTGAAATCCCACAGATAATAGAGATTCAACCAAGGGAAATTTAGTCGGTCCCAGAGGCCACGGTCCCTGTCTTTGAGAGAAATGATATAACAAAAATGCTATGGAAATTAGAGAAATGAAAAATGAAGTGTAGGAAAGATCCCACATAGAATTCGTACATCTCATTACCTCTTCCAAATGCATCATCATCTCAGAATCCAAATCCAAAAAAAACACAAAAACATAGGCAAAGGCAGGGTTGCTGCAGACTGATGAAGTATCTGTGTGAATGAGAGAATAGTGATTTTAGAACCAAAGGATCAAGTACAATCAACACTTCTTGGTTCTCTGACAGCACAACTTCCATTTCTTAGATTTCATTTTAATCCTCGCCATTATACCAAAATTCGGAAAAACCATTCCCAAAAAAATATAAGCAAAGGTCAGCTTCCTGAACCTACTTATTGTAGAGCTCAGTAATCCAGCATGAACTGAGAATTTGAGAGAAGTAAATGTGAACACCCTTAACCACATTGCAGGTAATAGGCATCTTCCAAGGAACCTAACTTTGTGGTTGTCCGTGTAATGATCTGGTTCCCATTTGACAAATCCTCTGATATATAAAATCTCCAAAATCTGCAGTCGAATTTTATTGTCTAGAAAACCTATTGTTTGTTGCATTATCATTGAAATCCATGAGTAGATTTTCGTAGGTGGCCTTTGGTGATAAGCAGTTTCATAGCTGGGGGGTGTGAACTATCGCAATTTTTGACATGTGGCCAAGAGTTTCTTTTCAAAACAACTAATTTCAGACCCCCCACCAACACCCCCCCCACCCCCCAAGTTGTTAAAGCTCAAACGACCCTGGGGGGGTCTGAAATTTAATGAAGACCATTGATCTTTATGCATTAATATTTGACCACTTAAAAATGATAGATATTTATTGCACTTCAATAATTACATATTTTAAATAACAATAATTTTAATAAAAATATAATTTTATATTTTTAATAAAATTAAATATTTAAAATTTTCCAAGATGGCTGAGCAACTATATGTCCATGAAATTTTATATATGCCCTCAGCGTTTGGCCCATAAGGAAATTGGCAATTTTTCATTGAAAATCAAAATATTTCGATGTGCTAAAATATGTTACAACATCGGCTCCTTTTATTGTTGGGCATGGAATCATACCATAAACTTGTGACCTGAAGCTGAAATCTTCAATAATACCACTGATACTCCCAACTAAAACATTGTAATCCTTATTTGTAACTTTCAACTTAAAATATGATGATTGTAACCAGTTCGCTAGATAAATCCTCTATCCATTGTTAACTATTTGCAGCAAAAATAATATAACGAAGACAGAAAAATATAGAACTCTAAACACTACGCATGAAAATAATTTCTCACTCATTGCCTAACAAATTTCTTAAAATGAAATAATCCTCATGTTGCAAATTTTTAGACATGGAGTCATACTAAAAATTTTCAAACATTTGTATGCCTCAAAAAAAATATAGCCAATCATCATGGATCAATCATATCATTTGAATAGCCTACCACTGCACACAAAAAGCTGCAACTGTGAAACGCAACCATGTATGCACTATTTTGGATACTCTTTCATACTAAAATATGAAAACTAGAAAATTCTAGAATGAAAATATAAGTTGATCCATCACACCATTCATAAAAAATGAACACACTGATCTACTGCATACTAAAACCCTGAATATCTATTCAATTTGCACACCTCTTTCTAAATGAACTAGAAAAATTTTCACTGTTACGTGTAATTTGTTTTCGAATGTAACCAAGTACAGAGTGGATCTATTGACAAACCACATTGCCAGTAGCTGAAACTCTGATGAATATATACAATATGAACATAAACTTTCATGGAAGACTTATACTCACATGTGTACTTCAAGCTTTGCTTCCTCTATAGACATGTTAGATTTATGGTCATGGTTGAGAGGAGAAAAAATATACTACTGGTTTCAGGTATCAATGAACATGGCATAGCAGTAAAGGAAACTGAAATTTCAAAACCATGGGATCAGTTTCCCAGTTGAATTGCCATATGAAAAATTGGAGTCACTAGGTGAAAATAATGCAACCAACAATAGTGCCTATTCCTTGTTTACCAGCAAGAAATAGATCTAAACTTTATCGTACTCTGCGGAAAAATATCTTTGTTACTTCACTCCCCGGAAACGATGCCAAATTGATGTTGTCCATTGACATGATTGTGGTCAATAATCATGCCAAAGCATCTATAATGTTTTGTTCTTGTTTTGTAATATTGGAGGACCAATGTATAAGATAACTTTTAGCAAACAATTATTTATTAAACCTTGTATATAATATCGGTAATTATAAGTAAGGGATGATTTTTTATCTCACACGATGATTAAGATTTTGTAAATTCATTAATAGGAATTATGTAAAAAGATATGATTATTAAATATTCAGATTGAATTCTTCAATAAATCATAAGCTGGAAAACATTTAAACAATGTTTAAAAGTTCAAAAAAATGTATCTAACATTATCAAGATCCTGAAAATTTATAAATGAAGGGACTTACATCAACAAATTGTTAAGTGAATCATCCTTTATATTGATAATAACTTCGGGAGGAACTATAAGATTGTTGAAACATAGTCGACCTCACCTAGTTATCTTGATAATAATTAAATATATGAAGAAACAAAATGTATGAGAACTGGAAAAACTCACAGAGAAAATAGAGTTGTATGAGACACATTCAGAATCCTTCTTGTATTATTGATGATAAAAAAGACTTGTACAATTTCTGCTTACAAAAATTCACTCATCCAAGGGTGCAACCCTTAATAACTTGAACTGAGACTTATTTATACTAATTTACAAAACTTGGAAATATCTTAACTGATTTAAAATAATAGGATAAAGAAGAATATATGAAGAAGACAGATAGATGGAGTGTCTCTGTTTTTCTAGAATTTGTTGATGATTCAGCCCCTTTTGATGGAAGTTGTTGTTGACTTGACCATCAAAAATCTGATGTGTTGGCATGGTGTAAAATTCAACCCTTTATTCGATGGTTTCAAAAAAATTATCCCATTGATCTTGACTTGGTATTTCTACACTCATCATTTTCCTAAAGTTTTCATCTACTTTAGTATATATTTCAAAAGTTTGTCTTTAAATGAATAAATGTTTTCTTTGATGTTGAATGATCAAATCAAACTGTAGAGCTTGAAGAAAATCTTTCCCTGTAATGTGACCTTTGATACCTAGAAACTTTGAATTGTCTATTGCAATTGTATATAACTTTGTGTAATAATCTTCTAACTTAATAAACTTATCACCTAATCCTACCAAGCATGGCAGTCCTTTATGATTTAAAACATTAAATTTAGTATGAAAATTTTTAACAATAATATTTAAACTTCACACTTGGTCTGCAATTTTTTGATTAAGTTTCTTTTCTGCAAAACCTTATTTATCTCCAAAATGATTACAGTTTTTTCCAAGATATTGATTGCTTCAAAATTCTCTCTATTCTTTGAATTAAGAACCTTGATCAATTCAGTCGCTTCACTTGGATTCTTCTTGAGTTTATATTTCTGCTCTTGAATTGTTAGTCTACATTTGGTGATGAGTTCCTGCTGTTCGAAAATGATCTGTATGGATGGCCATACTTTAGTGATAGACCTAATGATGTCTTCCCTGATATTATGCTTAGATTCACCCAGAGTTGCTGCCATTAGAGATTCACTCTCTAGTTCTTTGACCTTAAGTTCTATCTGATGAGTCTTCTACATTTCCTCTAAATATAAAGTATCATTAGATATCATTTTTTGGGGATTCAACTACATTAAGCAAGTCATTAATCTATGAAAATTTGTATTTCCAGATGCAGCCCCCTGGAAGTGATAATTGACACTATGTGATTCATTTCACTAGTTCCAATCCCACTTCTTCACCCCTGTGAGAATCACCCGATGCAAAAAGTGCTAAGTGTACTACTCAAAAACCATGAGAAATTAGTCAGTTATGACTACCTCTCATGGAAATGGTCATAGATTAACGACTTAATTAATGTAGTTGAATCCCAAAAAAATTATATCTAATATAATGAACTACGGAAACCCCTCTTAAATAAAGTATCATTTTTAATTTTCTATGATGCAAGAACTTGAAACTTCTGTTGTAACTTCTCATGTGCCTGTTTCTAAATGGAAAAATATTGTGTCAATTTTGCTGCATCAGTAGTATTCAAAGTTGTTGAATGTTTTGTACCTGAAAAATATGTTTGAGTTGCTAAATTAGGATCAATATTCAATTGGAGTGATGATTTCTCTTTCAACAGTAATTCTTCAATTTTTTCTTCCATATTTCTAATATGTAAATTTTGATCGATGATCAACTTTAGCATTTTCTCCTTGTTACATTCATTTTCTGCCATCTCCCTAGTTTGTGGGTCTTCAGTTGAGGGTGAAGAGGGTAGCTTGAGTTGTTTTTGTAGAGCATAAATGTTTGTGTTCTTCTTTTTAATGATTTCCTCAGTTTCCTTGTAGTATTTTGGATCATACCCAACTTTCACTACAAGGTATTTCAATGACTTCATCATGTTGTCTTTAGCCAATGAAGACAATTTCTAAATATTCAACTGAGATTGAACATCCGACAGTGTTGCTTTCAACTTGGAAAGAGACATGGATATTGTGGTCATTGTTGAAAATATCATCTCTCCTAATTTCCTGTGCATGTCCATCTGGTAGATTGGGTGAATCTGTCTTGTATCAAAAGATAATATGGTCTTCTTGTACTCAGCATGAATCTTTCAAAATGTCACCTTTTTTTGCAGAAAGACCATATGAATCCTTCCTTTCTCAATGTAAAATTTATTTATAATCCTGTGCTATGATGTAGATGTTTGTTTCGAGAATTGACTATAAACATCATACTTCAATGCTTCATTCTTGTGCTTGATTTCTAGGAATCTGGAGAAAATATTTTTCACTTCAGAAGAGATGGAATCTAAATGCTAGATAATTTCCAGTGGTTCTCTTGCAAGTGATGTTGATGGAGGATTCTGAGGAACATTGGTGCATGTGGAGACTTCAGTATCTCTGAAATCTATGATCTATGGTTGTTTATCCTTTGAAAGTAAAGTGGAAATAAGCTTCAGATTTTTGTGTTGTAAGAAAAACTCTTTCATGTCTTCCCTTGAATGTGGAGGATATTCCCAGATTCTTTTATATTGCTTACTATCAAGCAATGGTGTATGTATATTTGAAGTGGAAATGACTTGTTCATTTGCCTCCTGTAGAGTACCTTCCACCCATTCATCCTGGTTCATGTATTTCTCTATTTCTTCTTTGGAGGTATGAGTGTAAGAATCTGTGTTGAGTTCAACTCTAAGAGAAGAAATAATTCCATGGGGGTCATATGACTAAGTAAAAATTGGTTGAAAACCCATTTTATTTAAAAATACATTTGCATCAGCACCAACTCCTCTATTATTGCAGATGGAGGATCCAATGTTGGCCTTGATTTCAAATTGGGATTTTATCTTTCCTAGGACAAAATGTAGTTCATCTATGTTTAACATTTGTATTATGTATTCCAAGGAGAAAAACCTCATTGGTACATATCTTGGAAGCTTTTAAGGTGAGATTTTGCAACCATATAACTTGATCTCCATATAATTTTGATGCAGGTACCAATCACCTTTATTTTCTTGTTCACTGAGGTGCGGAATCCTTTTAATTTCTTCTCCAATTTTGGGCTCTAATTGAATTGTAAGGAGATTCTTTACTGGATGTATAATGTATTCTATGAACTATGAAAAAGAAGCGGTTGTTGATGAAGCTCTAACCGACTCTGTCTAGTGAATCACTAATTGATTCAATCCCTGTGCATCTTGTTTCTTGAAGTGGATGGGAAACATTTATGTTTGCTGAAACAAAATCATATGAATAATCATAGAATAATAATTAAACACTCCTTGTGTGGTGAGGTTTATGAATTTTTCATGTATAATTTCAACCAAAAATTATTTGTAATTATACATAAACAATGGTAGTTTATCATTACTGAAAAGAGATAAGAACCCTAGGATGGGTTCATCAACTGTTTCCCCGTTTGGGTATCCTTATAGGTAAGAAATAAGGGAGATGAAATGCTTGGAAGCTATAGGAAAGATGGAGCATGCATATGGGGGATTTTTCTTTGGTAATTCTGCAACCTCGGGTAGGAAAATGTCAAATATTTGAGCTCTCTTAGGGAAAGATAATTTGTGATAAATATCTATAAGTGCAACAGGTGATAAATGGGATAAAGAATAATATGAAGGTATGAGAAGCATATTTTTTATGTTTTTAGGGGATAATGTGATAGAATATTTCCATTCAAATCCACCACTGACCTGGTAATAGGGTCATACTATTCCTAACACTAGGCAGTTAAATCAGGAAATAGGTGGGTTTGTGGAAATGCAAAAAAAGGCAGCATGGATCCCCAGAACCTGATAAGGTCCTGACTATCCATGTGCTTCTATTTTAGCCACAGATGTAGCTCATAAAAGTATAATTCACAATGACAGTCTATGATTTTGAAATAGGTGTCGGCTAGGGGTATGAGGTCAAGGTTGAGTCGTGGCATTGTAGAAGGGATCTCTTCTGCAACTGGTTTGAACACCTCAGGGATGAATTCTGTCGATGGATTAACGACCTGAACTTCATCTATTAACTGCATTTAGGCTTTACCGTTAGGATTTGTTTCATTTTTAGCTTTGGCCTTCGGTGCCATGTTTAACAGGGTATAGATTGGAAAAATGGTCACAAAAATCGGGTTGCAGGAAAAGTGAAAGAATCTTAGAAGTAGGGAGAATTTTCATAGAATTTTAATGCTTTAGACATAATGCAGATGTGATAGAATGAATGGAGGTCGTCAAGTGAAATCAGGCTCTCTACAATTACCTTTATAGGGCTTGATTTGGGTCTTAACAACCTGTGACTAACTGTCTGGGATATGACCATAGGAGCTTAACAAGTATGATGGGGATTAATGCATAACAGGATGATTAATGGTCCAAGAGCATGTTGAGTGGCCAACAAGGTGATTAACGGGCATAAGTGGAGCGTTGGAGGGAAATTACCAAATGAAATGGAGGGATATGATTGGATAATGGACCAATGATTATGGCACAGGAAGGGAAGTCCGTTGGATGACAACGTGGGAGGAAACAGTCATCAAGCGTTGAAAAACCGAGGTGGATTTCTTGGGGGGTACCTCCCGATTTCCTGTTTTAGGCAGAGGGGGTTCGAAGAGATGTGGTGTTTCCACGTCGAAAATCTGGGTGGCCATGAAAACCACACTTCGGACCCCTCCCCCCCTGCGCCCCCCCCCCCCACACTCACATTAACATGAAACTGTCAGGGGGGTCATGAAGTGCATCTTGATCATAGATCTGACATGGGATCCAGATATACCATCGAAAACTATTGGCACTTTATGCTCAATTGATTTGTACTTTTGTCATATAGAGACTTTATGATAAATTCAAAAGCGCTTATATATATTAACTTTCAACAAATGAAATTTTAACCCCTTTTGAAGGTATTAACATCAAAAATTAAAATTTAATATGCTTATGAGAATCCAATGCATTTAAACAGGTAGCTATTATTTTATTTCAAAGTCACATATTTTTTATTTCATGCTTCCCTAACATTTTCTTTTTGCCTTATTTATTTAGAGAAAACTACTCTAAAATTTTATTCTAACATGGATGTAATAAAATATAATCTTCCAAACATTTTCAAAATTTTCTTTTCATCCATGTTCAAACATAGCATTTTATTTTTTATTCTTAAAAATACCATTCGAACTTATCAAAACAAATAATTTTACAGCAGAGAGTATGGCTAAGACATTTCATTTTATATGTCCATTGGTATATCATTGTTTCCTACCTTTTACAATAGTGATGAGATGCAGCAGTTGGAGGCATCATTGTGTTGCTTACTTTTGAGAGAGTTTGGCCATCACATGACATATCGCATGTCAATGGGGATGTTATTGTGTGGGACTTTGCATGATAATCATATGATATGGTAGGAGGAAGCCTGGATATGTTGGCCTTGTGTGACAATATACATGTCAATCAGCATAACATTGCTTCATGCTTTGCATTATCATGATGTGGGGTGGCACAAAGGGTCATTTTTGCATAGGTTACTATTGGGAGAATATGGATTGAAATTCTCCCATACATTGTATAATGATGATGTGGAATGGAAATAAGAAGTCTTGGTGTGTTGGCTTCTGTTAGGAGAGTATGGCCATACTTGGTATGATGATGAGGGGGTGTGCCAGTAAGAGGCATTGCTGCAGTGGCTACTATTGGGAGAGTATGGTTTGAAATTTCATATGTCAATCCATATGTCTCTATTTTCTAGTTTGCACAATGTTGAGATGATGCTTAGAGCAAGCAAGGCCACCAGGGCCAAGGATTGGAGCATGGAGAGACACAACATACTCCATGTAGCATGGGTTGGAGAGATAGTTTATGAGTTGGGAATTTCCACTTAGGGAAGGAACCACTACACTTCACATATCTCATGCAAAGAAGAAGCTCTTGGAGAATAGATGGTTTCCTCTTGGCAACTCATTGATGAGGAGAGGCATCTAGCTACATAGCTAGAGGTTATTATAGAAATTCTAGAGAGGCAGCTATGGAGCTGGGCATTCGTAGCACATTGGAGTAGATGGGGAAACCTTCCATATGAGGATGACACTTAGGAGGGAGATGGATTTTTGAAGCATCCACTTTCACAGTTTCTTGAGGACAAGCAACATTTTGGTGGGGAGGACTCTAATATTCCAAATTTTCCATGAGCTAATTGGAATATTAGAGTTGTTACTTTTCTTATTTAATCAAGTAAATAAAAGGGTGGAGGGAACCACAAACCCAATAGATTAATGAAATCCACTTCTATAGTGTGAATGTGGGTTAATTGAGTAGTGGAGTAGCATTATGGAGTAGTGGAGTAGCATAATAATAAATAAAGAGTGGCGGTAATAGAGCATTAATGAAGAATATTAGGGAGATAGTGGAGGAATAAATGCAAGATGATGGAGATAGTGGAGAAGAAATTGCAGAGATGATGGAGGAAGTGGTGCATTAAATGCACACATCATGGAGTAAGTGGATAGTAATTGTAGCAGTGATGGAGATAATGAAGGACAATGCAGTATTTATGGAGGCTATTGGCCACATCTACAATGCAGTTATGAGGTGGGCCAATGCTAGGGAAGGCTCACAACCATAAAAGCAAGTTGAGGGAAACAAATGAGGGAGTCTAGATTTTTATTCTTGAGCATCATAAGACATTTCTTTGCACGCCTAAGCTATTTAGCTAAGTCCACTGTGTTTTTTAGCACCAATTTTTCCTGAGTGGGAATCCCACCCTTACCCATAGGGGACTTTGAGTTCCTACTCTAGGAAGGTTTTCTTGGGCAACATTCATCATCCGGAAATTAGTGCCACTTTCAACCACTCTCATCTCCATTCCCATCTATAGGAATTACGCATTCCTAAACCAAGGTTTTAGAGTTGCAAGGTTGTTCTCAGTACTTCAGTTGAGAAACCTCTGGAGGGATAAGCCCTTCACACTGTCGATCCATTTCAGTCTTCAAGGAGTTTCATTGTCATATTTGGCCTCAAGCCATCCATCTATTCTCCTATGCAGCAGCATTTCCTACAAGAATTGTGTAATTCTACAATGAGTTTCTGAGGAGGAGAGTGTAGGTTTTAAATCTGTATAGAAATTATCTGAAAACAAATCTTTAAAAAAAAAAATAAACAATAGTGAGAGCATAAAACATAAAATAGATATACACAGAGATTTTCCCCTTGATCCAAAATTGGGATGACCAGCTTGATTTTTCATTATATTCCTTTTAGTGTTACAACAAATATATATACATGTCATAGCATACATAAACCCCAATTGATTAACCTTGTATTATAACATAACCATAGTTCCCTTGACCGGATCTACAAAATACCAGGGGCTGAAAACCATCATGCCCCAAAACCATGTGCAAACCCATGCACAAAAACATGGGCGAGTCCACCCACCGAAAAATAAGGACCAAAACAAATTTCTCAGTGCGCTACCCCAGACCCCGAATAAGGGGGGCTACCACCCCCCTATGAACCCCTGATGCACCCGGTGCAACGTATAGTGGGGCCTATCACCCACCCGGTGACCCCCCCACATCTGACTAGTCGTGAAAATAATATAACACATACCCAACATTATCCCACTTGTTGTTTTATTTCCACAAGGGGCCACATGATAGTTGAGTCATTATTCAAGCTTTGCAACACCCATTGTTTCAATATACCAAGAGAACTTCTGAGTGCTCACAGACTTCGTCAATGCATCTACAACATTCTTCAAAGAGTCCACCTTTACCAACAACACCCTTTTATCCTCAACCAGATATCTCACAAAGTGATATTGAACATCAATGTGTTTTGTCTTTGAATGATAAGCAGGGTTCTTAGCCAAGAAAATTGCACTTTTGATATCACAGTCTATCATTATAGCTTGCTACAACAACCCCATTCTTGAACACAATCTCTGCAACCAAACTGCTTCCTTCCTTGCATGAGTGGCTTTCATGTATTATGCCTCTGTAGTTGAAAGATCCACTACAGACTGTCTTTTACTCATCTAACTAACTGCACCTCCAAATAGGCTAAATGCATACCCACTTGTATACTTCTTTGGTCCAAATTCCCAACCGAGTCTGCATCAACAAAACCATGAATGTCCAATACTCTTTATAATCTTGGTCTTCCCTTGTAGCACAAGCCATAATCGCTAGTGCCATGCAAATATCTGAAAACCTGCTTCACTGTTGTCCAATGCTCCTTCCCTGGGTTTGATATAAACCTGCTCAATACTCCCACTGCATGTGCAATGTCTGTTCTAGTACAAACCATTGCATACATCAGGCTACCCACTTCACTTTCATATGGCACATGGGACATATCCTCCTCTTCTTCTTGTGTCTTGGGACATTGTTTAGTAGACAACTTTGTACCTACAGGAATAAAAAAATTCACCGGTTTACTATCCTGCATATTCAACCTCTGCAATATAGTCTCGACACACCTCCTCTGTTTTAATCAGAGCTTCCTCTTTGCCTAATCTCTCTTAATTTCCATGCCCAAAATATAGTTTGCAGCACTAAGATCCTTCATGTTGAATTTGGAGAACAGTTGGGTCTTCAAATCTTGGATAATTTCTTTGTCATTTCCAATCAACAACATATCATCCACATACAAGACCAAATAAATAACATGGTCACCAATTAATTTAAAATAAACACAATGATCCTCCTTGCTTCTCGTGAAGCCAAGTCCCCGTATATAGGTATCAAATTTCTGATACCACATCCTTGGTGACTGTTTTAACCCATACAGAGACTTCTTCAACCTGCATACCAGTTCTTTCTTACCCTTCACCATAAAGCCTTCAGGTTGCTTCATGTAGATCTCCTCTTCTAGATCCCCGTGAAGAAATGTTGTCTTCAAATCCATCTGTTCTATCTCAAAATCAAATGCAGCAGCAACAGATAAAAGTAATCTAATAGAAGTAACCTTGGCAACAGGAGAAAAAATATCACCAAAATCAATTCCCGGCACCTGGGAATAACCTTTTGCTACCAACCGAGATTTGTATTTCTCCACCTTGCCTTCTACATTCATCTTCTTTTTAAACACCCATTTTCTCCCGATGGGCTTCCTTCTAGCCGACAACTCCACCAGATCCCATGCCTCATTTTTATGCAAGGATGCCATTTCATCAACCATGGCCTCCTTCCAGTCTTTTCCATCCTCTACATCTACTACCTCCCTGACGGTTCTCGGATCATCATCAGTTATAGTTAAAGAAAAATTTGAACAGAAAGTAGATGGAATATACCTTTCTTCATGTCTTCATTCCCGAACTAACCTTCTCACAGCTAGATTTTGTGGCTCTTCCTCTTCTGAGCCTTCTTCTGTTGTAGAGTCTGATTCATCCTCCTTTAGCTCAAACTCTATCTTCTTAGGTTCTTTTGGTAGGACTTCATGTTTAACAACATCTTTCACCTCTCTAAACACCACATCTCGATTGTACACAACCTTCCTTGTTTCTGGGTTCCAAAGCTTGTAACCCTTTAAACCATCCTTATACCCAATAAAGATGCACCATTTAGATTTATTATCCAACTTTCTCCTTTTCTCATTTGGAACATGTACATATGCATCACATCAAAATACCCTTAGATGTGAAAGATAGGGTTTCTTACCAGTCCATACCTCATGTGGAGTCTTATCCTCCAACGCTAATGAAGGTGATCTATTAACCAAGTAACATGCAATCTCCACTGCCTCCCCGCCTTAATTATCCCAACCCGACAGCGTTCATCAAGCATGCTTCTTTCCTTTTCCATCAATATTCTGTTCATTCTTTCTGCAACTCCATTTTGCTGAGGTGTGTATGGAGTAGTCTTCTGTCGTGCTATACCACACTTCTTACAGAACTCTTCAAATTCCTTCTTACAGAACTCCCACCATTATCTGTCCTCATCACCTTTATCTTCTTCTCTATCTGGTTTTCCACCAGAGCCTTAAATTATTTAAATTTTTCAAAGACTTCAAATTTCTTCCTCAAGAAATATATCCATGTATTCCTTGAGAAGTCATCTATGAATGAAACATAGTACATAGAATTACCCAGTGATGGAACCAACATAGGTCCAAACACATCACCATGCACAAGCTCTAATATCTTGTTCGCCCTCTTAGCACCAGAAGGAAAACTCACCCGATTCCGCTTCCCATATACACAATGTTCACAGAAATCGAAATCCAGAGAGCTATTAGACATACCTTCTACCATAACATTTCCATGCAGTATCCAAAGGCCCTTCTCTCCAATATGTCCAAGAATTTGATGCCATATCATGGTCTTTTCTCCAGAGACAGCTAGGCTTTCCGCTCCACTTTCGGGAACCACAAAACTGTTGCACCGAGCAATAACAATGCTGCCTTGAAGCTTGTACATAGTTCCAATCTGAACTCCCACCATTAATCCCAGTGCTCCCCGAACCATCTTATAGGTATCTTTCTCGAACACTATTTTTACACCTGCATCATCCATCTTGCTTACAGGAATCAGATTTCTGGCTGATGCAGGAATGTGTAGAACACCAGGAAGTGTTATAATCCTTCCACCTTGCAGCTTCATCTTGACTTTTCCACGTCTAATGATTCTGGCCTTCCTATCATACCCTAGAAAGACATCACCGCCATCATATTTTTCATACTTGCAGAACCACTCCTTATGGGGACTGAAGTGAAGGGATGCACCTGAGTCAATCAACCATCAGTCATGATCTACATGTGTATTTGAAGAAGAAGCCAAATACACATCCCCACCTTTATCTGAGGCGGTTTTTGGCTCTACAGAAGGAGCATCATAAAATCCCTTTCCTTTCTCAGGAGCTTTAGATCTGCAGTCCTTTTTGTAGTACCCTTCCTTTCCACATTTCCAGCACACCTTTACAAACTTTCCAGGAGATTTAGATCTCCCTCTAGATTTAGATCTCCCACTCGAAACCTTATTCTTGTTTCTATTTTGGGACCTTCCTCGTACAGATAAGACATGTCCATTCTAGCCCTCCATATTTCTCTATCTCATTTCCTCCAATAGTAAGGCTGAGACAATGTCATCAAAATTCAAGGAAGTGGTATTTCTACCTATTGCAATAACCAGATTGTCCCACGAATATGGTAGAGAACACAAAAAACTGATGCACTTATCTTCATCTGAGATTTTAATATCAATAGATGATCGTCGACTTATAGATGCTCTCTCACCGAGTCTCCATCCTTAATCCTCAGCTTATACAGTTTTTTCCACAGGAACAATTTATTCACTAGAGACTGAGATTGGTACAAGGTCCCTAGCTTGTCCCACAAGGTCTTTTCCATAGCTTCCCTAGATACATTCAAAAATACTGAATCTGAGACACACAACCATATTGTGCTCTTTACCTTCCGATCCATCTTCTTCTAGTCTTCATCTGAGATTATCGTTGGTTTAGTACCCAGATCTACCGTGATCCATTGATCTTTATTGACCAGCAGATCCTCCATTTTGAGCTTCCACAACTCAAAACTATGACCAATAAATTTCTCAATCTCTATCTTCTCACCACTCACCATCTTCTTTCACCACAAGAATCAATCTCGCAGATCTCCCACTAAACAAGGTCTAGCATAGGCCTAAGAAAAAAACCCCTCTGCAACAAAGGTGTCCCCTTGAAGCCAAAACAACTCTGATACCAAATGTAGGTTTTAACCCTATATAGAAATTATCTGCAAACCAATCTTAAAAAAAAAATTAAACAATAGTGAGAGCATAAAACATAAAACATATATACACAGATATTTTCCCCTGGATCCCAAATCGGGATAACCAGCTTGATTTTTCATTATATTCCTTTTACTATTACAACACATATATATACATGCCGAAGCATACATAAACCCCAATCCATTAACCTTGGATTAGAACACAATCATAGTTCCATTGACTGAATCTAAAAAATACCAGGGGCCGAAAACCATCATGCCCCAAAACCATGTGCAAACCCATGTAAAAATCCATGGGTAGGTCTTCCCACCGAAAAATAAAGACCAAATTTTTTTCCCCGGGGTGCTACCATGGACCCCAAATGCGGGTGGCTACCACCCCCCCATGACCCCCCTACTACACCCAATTCAACATATAGGGGGCCCTATCGCCCCCCTGTGAACCCCCCCGCGCGTGACTAGTCATGTAAAGAATATAACACATACCCAACAAAGAGGAAGTTTGAAGAAACTCAGCTTGTAATCCTGTGAGGCATTAATCATTTACTCTAGGGATCACTTCATCATCTTGGGATCAAGATTGTATTGTGTATTAGTAGGCTAAATCATCATCCCTCCTATACAAAGCAATATTTCTGAGAAGTTGTGCATGCAGCAACTGCATATTCAGTGGAGGACCTAGAACTCAAGTTTTCATCTTGGGAATCGGGAGAAGGGACCAACCCTTTAGTTAGTGAATTGAGTGGGTGATATTGTAGCAAAAAGATCATTATTTCATCCCCATGTCAGCATTTTTCTCTAGAGAGTGCATAACTCAGTCAACAGGGGTGCAGTGTGCAACCCAAAAAGGGCTAAAATTTGAAACTCAAAATCTGGCCAAACCATTTATGAGTTTTTATGGGTTTTTCAAGAAAAATTCCTAGTTAAAATCCCAGATCTTTCTGATCACTCTAGCAGCTTCTTGCACATAGATCTTCTTCCCAGTAGCAACAATTTATACTTTCAAGTGCTAAGTTTCATTAATGTATTTCAGCCATCATGTGGCTTGAGTGCATTCCTTTTGGAGCAATTTGTTCTTACATTTTCTTTGATACATAATGATATGGCTCAGTTGTTTCTACTCATATATATGATATTCTGATGTATTCCAACATTTTTCCTGTTTTGTATGTTTTATTCTTATTTAGAATTGTGCATATGTTATATATTCATGTCTTTCCCATTTTGGGATATTACAATACTCAAACATAACACCAAACAAGAAATATAAGATAATACATCCCAAGATGTTCGAAGTTTTAAAATGCATGTAGAAAGATATGAAATAAAATCACATGCAAATAATTCTACGGATTCATTATGGTGTTCAGACATGTTGTGACTCAAAGACATGCAAGAACAAAATTTCGAACTATAGAACTGGGAAATCAGAAAGAAAGAAGAAAATTTTCATTTTTCATTAGAGCTCACCACATATGAGTCCTCGAATGACTGGGCGATAGGATCATGTAAAATAGATGGAGGATGCGAAAATTGTGAAACATATTGATATTGAATTTATGCGGCGGAGCGATGAGGACCCTTAAGAGATGCATCGTTGTTGTGATCAGAATTGGAACTGGCCTCAAGACTACGAGAAAAAGACATAACCATCAGCTCGGGATGAAGTGCATCAAAAATTTGCAGAAGTTTGAAATGATCATAGGATAGATCATCAAATATTAGTGGCTTAGAAAGAACAACAATGGAAAAATCAGAGTCATGATTGGATGAATCTATGAAAATATCATGACAGACATGATGAGAAAGTTCACGATTGAAAACAAAGGCATCATCATGAATTGATGAAGTGTAAATAGGGGAATATTGAAAATAAGAAAGTTTACCCTCTATCTATTCTGAATGATCAGATGATAGGTTGGATAAATCGAGAAGAGGATATTTATTCTCTCTGAATTCGGGTGTAAAAATTACATTCCACGAGTTATGAGTATGATCATCATAAATAATATCATGAGAAACTAATATTCGACAAGATTCAGTAGGAGTGAAAGAATTGTGGAAAATTTCACGATAATGAGGAAGACGTGTGGTAGGAGAAGAATCAACCTTCATCCCATATTCTTGTTCATATATGATCCCCTACACATAATCACTGTAAATGATATCGTAGGTTGGTTTCTCAACACCAACTCCATCATGAAATTGATCCTCATGAAAATTAAAAGAAACATTTGAAAGAGGAGAACGCAACAACTCACAATAAAGAGTATCAAAGGAAGTGACAGATGGAGGATGAGGAGATTAAACTTCATCGCAAAAATCAGATTCAAAATCCCATCATGTTCTGAAATTCTAAATATGTGGGGTGGGAGAAGATGGTGGTAAATCGGCAAATGAATTCTTAAATTCCCCAACCTCAACCTACATAAATGGAGTTGTTTTATGAGGAGAATATGGAGAGTCACTTGGAACAACAACTTCGTCCATTGTAGATTTAGAAGCTCTATAACCAAGGTATGTTGGGATACTTTTGAAGGATTCATATTTGTGTGGATTCATCAAAATGTGAAAAAATAATTAGAAATTAAATTTCATTAAATTCCAGTCAATGTCATATTAAAAAAAAAAAAAAACAAAAAGGAATGAAATTATCCTGAAAATCATCAAGAGATTCATCAGGTGCTTTTCGCAATCACATAATTTTCTTGAACACATATTTATAATCATACCTATCAAAGGCGTGGTAAATTTTTTTGGGAAGATGTTTGAAAGAGTGTATGAACGTGATAGGAAATGTGTAACACCATTCCTTTGCATGCCCTTCAAATGTGACGACAAACAATCTCCGTGAAGTATCCTGAGAGGGGACATTATGTTTCATGCAAAGCTTGAAAAAATTAGCAGTGTGCTATAAAATGGTTGTTCCACCCTCACCATTGAATTTAATATTTGATAAGTCACCGATAATTCCTATGGGCACTTTCAATTTTTTGGTTCTTGAAAAACATGTCGGTGATAATATATGGGAAGAAGCCATTGAAGATGCAGAAATTTCAATAGACTTCATGGGCTCAACTTATCATTTGGCCCTCCTTCTAGCGCAAAAATCATTGAAGGTGCTGGACTCATCAATGTTCAGGGGATATCTCTGATATGAAGTCCCAATTATACCTCACGCAATTTGGTGTAGGAGTCCCATCCATAATATGACCCAATTTCCAATGCACTTACTGTTAATTATATGCCTTAGCTACAGTAACATATAGAGTTATGTATGGTGACTTTGGTGAGAGAAAGTGTCTGACCTTATGGAAATTCAAGTGCGATGGAGGAAGGTTACAACACACGAAAGAGAATTGTGTCACCCCCTTGGAAGCTCGTGATTATATGTAGATTGAAAGGACGAAAAGAGCATAAAATACATCACAGGATAATATGTGAAATAGTTCACAAGTTAACATCGATGAAATAATCCAAAAACAACCATTCAACTAGATTCATACCAATGCAAACAAAATAGTTTATAAGCATAAGCATGTGTCAAATAACATACAACACAAATACAACAATAATAGGCCTACTGCATTTACAACATATGAATGAAAACATGTCGACTCTGAGATTTTATCATGTTAAATTTCCATTCATACGTAAACCATTGAAAAACAACTAGCCCCAATAGTGGAACATGAAGTCAACATCACCTGCTTCTCGAAAGAAATATACTCTCTGTATTCTATGAAGAAGCCAAGGATCTCGAAAAACTCCTAAGCTCCCAATTCTAAGCCTAATCCTAGCCAAAATATTGGCTCCAAAAATCCATTTACATGAGTTATGAGGTTATATTTATAACAATGGGGGATTACTCTTGAACTCCCTTTTGTGACTCTTGGGCTTCCATTGTGACTCTTGAACTTATTTACCAAATAAATATTCAATTACAACATGACTCTTCACATTCCAAAATTGAAACGTGGAATTTCATTTACAAATTTGTTATAAAATAATATTACAATACACTTGTACCCATATAAGAAAAAATTGGGTAGAGCCAACTACATAACCCAATAAGGAAATAAAAATAAGCTTGAGTTTTGGGAAACTCCAACTCAACAAGTTCCACTTGATGTCTCTCGATCATGTATCAGGGGCAAGATTGGTATTATGCGATGAAATCAAAAAATTGTGTGATGGTGTCTTGATGTAATTAGACTCTAGCCCCCATGAAATATGGATATAATGATTTGTAGCTAGCTTGAACTTCCTTCTAGAATAGGAGCAACATTGTGCTCACTTGGAAAGGACCATTGATTTACTGTCGTATGTTCTATTTTTTTAGGTCTAAATCTTCCTTGGTGGAAATATTTTTTAGATGCTCCATGTATTCTTTGATCTCTTTCCTGACTTCATTCCAAGGTTTGGCTTTAGTGAGTGAACCAACTAATGGGATCATGTCTGATTTCACCAATAATTCTAGATTTTTATATAACTATTCATACAGGACCTAAATGTTACCAATGAATTAGGGGAGCTATTATTTGTTTTGAACCAACATCTAAACTCCTAATTTATCCATCTATACTTTTTTCTTTCTTTTATTTCCCAATTCAAGCAGTGTCACTTTGTATTTCATCGACCATTCATGCACAATAATGATGGAAGCTTGTACATTGGTGATACTTTTGACAATTTTCTTACACTTCTTCTACAAGCCATGCAAGTGGACAACAACCCTATGCATGGTAACAAGATGCTTATAAATATTTCGCATGGTCCCTCCAAGATCGATACCTCACCCAATATTTTATCCTTCATCTCCTCCATATGGAACTGTGTGGAAGTTGTGTTCTGAGTTATTGTGGAGAGTTGTTCAACCTCTTTCCTAGCCTCCTCCAATTTATTTTCCAATTTTTTATTCTCAGTCATCAAATACTTAGTGTTTGACTTAGCTACACCTTTGAAGGCCAAGATGGTTGTGGAAATGAAAATGGGATTCTTCGTGGTGTCCTCCACAATCACCCTTTCTCTAATAAATTTTGTAGATGTGAGGTCATCCGCAAAACACTTCCTTCACACTTCTACATTATTTTTATAAATTTCAGCATATGACACATTGTACGTGTGCATCATCAGATCATCATAAATATCAAAACCTTCCTCTTCCTCGCTTGGAGCTAACTATGCTACTGGATGGGGTGGAGACTGAATGGTGAAATGTTCTCCACTTGACATCAGGTCGACATATTGGTTCTACAACTTCGACTTCCCCTCCATGTCTACAATCTCAATAAGTTATGCAATCTGTTGAGTAATCTCTTGGTCCTGCATATTTCTTCTCTCCTTTTGTGGTTGACAATTCTTATCTTTCTCCTTAATTTGTTTCTATGTTGCTTCTTCTTCTATTTCCCTTCACCTCTCTTCTTCTTCCTTCTTCTACTTCTCTTTCTTGTTCTTGCTTCTAATTTTCTTCCTCCAATATCCTCTACCCTTCCCTCTTCCTTCGTTCTACTCCTTCAATCTTGTGTTTCCTCCTTTCTTCTACTTCTAAATCCTCTTCCATAATAGTTGGATCCTCTTTCATGTTGCAGCTTCATTATCCCCCTAAACTATATGTAAACTTCCTCTTTCCCTTTTCATGTGTGGGGTTTCTCTCTTGTGATGGTACTACTTTTAAAGTAGCTTCCTTCTATGGAGTCACCTATGGAGTTCCTACAAAACTGACCAAATTATAAGACTTCAAGGCTTTATAGAAATTATTCAATGGATACTCCTTCGAATAGTGAAATATCTCGCTTATCTAGTGAAAGTGAATTCTCGCACATTGATCTCTGCAAATATCATGGGGATCGCACAGATGAAAGTACAAAGTATTGAATGCAAAATTTTCTATCTTATTTCCTTCGGTATCTATGACTTTCATGTTCTTGATCTCTTACAATAAATTTTACATAGGAAGAATGGCCAAGGTGCTTTCTTCTTCTTGTGCAAAGCCACTGATAACCCTGTAGAGATATGATATGTGACTTCTTGCATGACATGCTTATTGGTGGCATACCTCAGCAAAATATGTTGTGATTTGTTTCCACTTAACACTCTAAGCAAGGTGTCATCCAATGATTCAAACCAATATGATATCTATAATATTTTTCCCATTTCCCCATGTGCCATGCAAGGTGGTTCTTCCTCAAAGATTGTCTTGTATAGTGGAATGAGGAAGTGGTCAATTAGATTCTCCATTACTCATTTATGGTTGCAATCCAACGAAAGCTTGCAATAGATATACACAGTAGGGTCTCATGGTGTCTAATTCATATCCATTCCATGGAAGCCATTGTGTGCATAGATTGCATCAAGTAGATATGTAGACATGTATAATATTTCTTGCTTGACATTGAGAGGATTTTTAGTGTTCGCTACATGGATAATTAATTCTCTAGTCAATAATTCTAACTATTTGTATGGATTCCCCTCATTTATAACCTAGTTCAATAAGATTTCCCACCCTTTACGGAACGTCTCAATGCTATATTGACTGTAAATTATTGAAGCTAGGATAAGCAAGAGATTATAGGCCCTCTTGAGATAATTTGTCATTTATGTATTTGTGGGTGTACGTTGAAACTTTTATGGCTTTTCACTTGGCCCTTAACAATGTACTTCATGCTCACATAGCTATTGGTGGCACAGAAGTAAGAATCCATGAGTTCTTTTGGCTCGAGAAAATCGTACATAAGACTATAATATGCTATTCTGACATCATATATAGTCAATGGTGCTTGAAAAAATTTCAACTGCATTGAGACCGGTGCGTTGTATATAATTTTGGGCACCAACACCAGTGCGCTATAAACACAAGCCGCATTGGAACCGATGCCTGACTGTTTTTGTGGCACACTGACTAGTCTTTTTGTTTTTCAATATATATATATATATATATATATATATATATATATATATATATGTATGTATGTATGTATATTTATATTCCTAAATACATGTCTGTTTTAATAAAAAAAATTATCTAACATGTCAATGATTCAGAGAGAAGAGGAGGAACAGTAGCAACAACAGGAAGAACAATATGACATGATTCATGAGTGGGAGGGATGAGAGAGGGAGAGAGATGCATACCCTCGCCCTATTACAATAGATACCCAGGGTATCCTAAGGTAGTTAGGCCTCCTCAATTTCTATGCAGAGGCTACTTCTTTAAGGGCCCATAGTGTTTTTTTGAGATATCTTATCCGCAGCTTGAATGCCCACTGACAGGCTTTCCAGGTTGGTCCTGACCAGTGATACACACCCACTGAGGAGGATATTTATTTTAGTACAGGACTATCGAGGAGAGGGTTGGATTTTCCCTCATTCCCAAAGGTTCCAACTGGTTGTGTAGTAGCGAGTCAGTTAATTTACTCCCAGAGACACATTAGAGTACATCTAATATCTCCTTCATACTTTCAGGTACCTGGAGGTCAGTTGCGTATAGGTGCATTTGGTAGATAGGAAGTTCAATTCCTCTCACTTATCATTTCAATCATTTCTCACAACACCAGTGATGGGAAATGCATTAGTTTCTCGCTTTTATGTTATGTTGATTCTTTAGTACAGGAACCATAACTTTTCAGGTGGTCTGCCATTTTTTTGTGGTAGTTTTGTACGGCCTTAGATAGATATCGTGCTCATGCACAAGGGAGGGTCAACTTCGCTTTTGATTTAGAGCTGTTTTGTTTATTTTTTGAGAGGTTTCTAGAGATGAGGCATAGTTTTTTTGACAACCTCGTAGGCCGATGTTGGAGGCCTGGATGCACATGTGGGCGCAAATGATGCCCAAGAGGGGATATACTATGTTTCCATCCAGGATATCGCATGATGCACTAGACTTACTAGCCAGTGTTGACGATCAACTACATCCCTTAATTATGGTCCCATGTCATTATGCTGGATTATACTGGTGAGGGTGTGACAACATCCTCTTCACAGATGATGAGCCACCAGATGATAGATGTAATGTTATTGTTTTATTTATATATATTATAACATGTTCTTTAACTTGTTTTTATTAAATTGTGTAATAAAATTTTTTATTTATTTTTGTGTACTTGTATATATTTTGCAGACATTGGTTCTTTTGATGATGAGGAGATGTCAGAACCACCACATGATCTAGGTTTGGATCCTGATGACGATCACAACATGACTGATTCCAAGGATCATGATCAGGATGAGGCTAGTGCAAAGAGACATCCTCCTATTGGTGCATCAATACCACCTTTTTCTAACCACGGTCGACCTGAGACTAGATATAGGATGGAGTTGGGAAACCAAATCAATGCATTGATTTTTGAGGCGAGCATCAGACCCACTCATTATAGAGACATACAGGCCGATGATCGGCTATTACAAATGTGGAGAGGCATGTCGCGTGACATGTACAACCTGATGCGGAATGTCGTAGGAGCTACGACGACTGTTACATGACTTAGGAGGATTGTTGCACATTATAAGCATAGTCGAGCTGCGGTACATGATGGACAGTCCACGAGTAGCAGCTCATCATCTCATGATCATTCACCTCGCGTCGTGTTTGATGAGCATGAGGCTCCACTAGTAGCATCTAGAAGTCATCATGGAGATGATGTTGGACCATCGACCATGTCCAGTTAGCAGCCTGCAGCATCCATCAGTACTAGTCATGATCATGAGCAGGTTGGACCATCGAATATCGAGGCTGCACTATTAACTGAGCAGGCCTCCACTACTACTACCTATATTGGTGTTGTACTACCACCAGTGGATGCATCCATCAGTACTAATCATGATCATGAGTAGGCTTGACCATCGGCCGTCGAGGCTGCACCATTTACTGAGTAGGCCTTCACTTGCACTTATATTGGTGTTTTACTACCACCAGCTAATCCATAACATTTATATTACAGTTGTATATTTTTCACATTATTCAGTTATATATGTATATGGTCCATGTATTTTATGTTCATGTTGCAATTGTACTTAATTTACATGTTGGTGATCATTATGATGTGCATATTGTTAGGTCATTGTTAAATATGTTCATTTAATGTTTAGTTTGCAGATAGATGTGTATATGTGATAGCATGAGTTAATTGAAATGAGATGTATATTTGATGTTTGTGTCGTGATGATGTTAATATATAATGTTAATTCGATGTTTGAATGTGTTTTTTAGTTGAATATGATGTTTGTACGATGGTTATCATGATCGTGATGATGTTTATTAATTAATTTAATATTAAATGACCATGATATTTATTAAATATTATGTCATGATTGTAATTGAAATTGAAATTTTAATTGTATGTAAAATTGTAAAATTGTAAAATTGTATTTGTATTTGTAATTGTAATTGTATGTAAAATATTTGTATAATTGTAATTGTAATTGTAAATGTAATTGTATGTAAAATATTTGTAAAATTTTAATTCTATTAATGTGAAATGATTTTATTAAAATATTCAAATTTGTAAATTTGCAAATAATTGTAAAATAACAAACCCAGAATAATATGAATTTTTGTAACATAATAAAGTTTATAAAATATTGAAAATAAATTCATGTACTTTAGAATTAGCATTATTTTATTATGATATTACATACCAAAAAAGAAAAATTATACAGTTCGGTGCGCTTATCATCATAACACGCACCAGTGCGTCGTATTACTCAAACGCACTGGTGCTTCACAACTCTTCTACACTGGTCATGAATAAACTCAAATAAAAAAAGAATAACTCTATTTTCTTTAAGTGAAAAAGAAAGTGGAAATTTGAAAATTGGGTTGCAAAATATTTTTGAAAATCTAATTTCATAAAATAATTCTTTAAATACTAAACACTTCTTATTATTTCACTATTTTTGCTAAAATTTTCTACCAGATATTTGCAGGAGATAGATCTGGAGCAAGAGAGCATGAGGGCACTATGGATCAGTGAAATACGTTCGAACAGAAGTATTCAGACAATCAGAAACCAAACCTTTGGTGATACAAACCCTGTATCATAGAATTTCAAACCATCTCATAATTAAATTTGATTATTTTTTTACTTTTTCTACAGTCTTTTACTTTTTTTGCAGTTTTATCGTCTTTTACCCTAAACACTTAATTTTTTTTTTCCCCTTCTTCTCCCTATTTCTGTGATTTCAAAATTAGGGTTTTTCATTTTATATTGACATCCAACCCACGAGATGACTTGCATAGTAGGATCCCAATCCATTTGGCCATTGTGTGAATTTTTGGAAAAAATGGATTTTCTTTATCAGTGCGTCTTGCATACCCTAGCAAAGTAGTGCACTGTATTATACAGTGCACAGTGCAAGTACTGTGTAATAAAATAATTGAAAACAATTTTTCTAAATCAGTGCGCCATATCTGAAATAGGGCACCGGTCCTCCATTTTACGAGGATATCACCGTACGATCTATTACATTGTTTTTGCAGTGTGTTTATAATACCCCATGCACTGTATGGTCTATTATACTATTTTTCAGTGCATTTTTAATACCCCCACACGCTGGCCTCGATACGTACCTCATGAAAGGCGCACCGGTGCCTTGATATTTATTTTGAACCTGAAAAGTTAAGAATTTATTTATAAATATATTAATGAATGATATGGTACAGGTTTCGGATTGATAAGGAAATGACTGACAAGAGATCAAGTAACAAAAATACTGATAACACATCAAGAAAAGAAAAAAAATGCAAGTTCTTCGTAAATTCTCTATAAAAAATATTACTTTTGAACTATATGTAAGTTTAACTAATATGTATTATTTCATGTGTATCATACAGTGCCAACAAATGACGAAGCTCGATATGATTATTTATAATCTAGGACCAGAAGAGCGTAAAATCTTAATGGAAAAATTGCAAAATGATGAATCAGGTGAAAGAAAAAATACTATTGATCCAATATGAGTTTCTTTTTTAATTATCATTAATAATATACTTAAAATTATTAGATAAGATGTGTCAAAAAGTATATTAATTCACATATTTTTAATGTTCTACTGGGACCAACAACTCAGAAAATGAATATTGCTCTAAGAAAAGAAAAAAAATAGAACATGGAAATGAAAATGAATTGCTCCTTAGCTCATCTGGAGTGGTGCTAGAATTTAACGAAAGGGGGGAAACCTTTTACAAAAGTTTGAGGAATCTAGTGGAAAGAATGTATAGATGTTCTTTCCACTTAAAATACAATAATTAATCCAATTATTCGAAGAACCAGATTTTATCTAAACTACAGGAAGAGTTTCCAGCGAATTGATCAATGAGACATGTCAGACTTTTAATAGCAAAAACTTACAACAACAAGAAATAATGAATGAAAAGTAATATTCCTTTAAATGTTTGTCTAGAATTATTTATAAATATCACTTTTGTTATATTTACTTTTCATATAACAATATAAAAATTAAATAGTTTATTGTAATGTTACATTTTCAGGAAGATTATGAAAATCTCAAAAGATGAATGAGCTGATATTAGAAATATACCAGTAGGAATGTCCAAAAAGGTGTACAAGGAGATGGTCAAAGAAATGGACAAAATTGCATTGTAGGAGGAGCCATCTCAACAACAACATGCTTCAAATCTAATATGTAATCATTGAATTTTTCGATCATTAGGTACAATAAATAAATAATTTAGCATTAAATATTAATTTTCAAGAATTTTCTTGCAGAAAAGAAAAGAAAATGGAAACCATTCAACACATAAAACAGGACGACAAGGATGAAAATGGTTGATCTCTAAGTTTGTGAGTAATTTTTACTTCCTTATAACAACTTAACTAGATTCATTTTTCTATTTTTTAAGTTGTTTTACAAAAAACATCATTGAATGTCTTCAAACAGGTGCTAACATACAAAGAAGAAACATTAGATGAATTGATTGAAATGGGGTTAAATATGGTTTGTGAGTATATTTTGGCATATCAGAAATTAATTGTGGAATATCGATATTATTTTACTTAGCTCCACCTATAATTAATAGAACAAAAACATATTTTATATTAAATATATTATTTTTTATGGGGTATAAAACTTGCAGGAAACAAAGTATGGAACTGTGGCAACATATGAGATTTTGAAAGATGGCATGGTCCATTGTTTTGAAAGAATGTGTATAGTTTATGAGTCAATTGTTTCTATGGTACGTCATTTTCCTTTTCGATTTACATTGATGTATATTATTTAATATTGCAATTTTCATTATTCTCACCTATGTATATACACTCATTTCAATTTAGTTTTATGTTTGTAGATGGAAGGTGAAGAAGAAGAAAACAATCAACGCCGTGAACAAAAAATTCTTGAAAATAACCCCAAGCCATGGAAATAGCTCTAGCAGTGACAACAGTTCAAGCGAAGGATGATGATCACTATTTTTAGATATCAAAGCAAGCTGTTTTATTTTTTGAAATATATATGTCTATGAAATCAGACATTTTGTTTAATGTAATGGAAATAATGTACCAATTGAAAGAAAAAGGGATGCCAATAACTGTCCCATTTTGTATGATAAAGATTGTCTTATATATATATATATATATAATCATAAAATAGGTTTTAATTTATTCTATTGCATTCTCCATTGTCATTCTCAAATGCACTAATAAAAATTTAATTCATTTGAATATTGTTATAAGAAATATATCTTTCCACATTTTATGACTAATGAATTTTAAAAAACCACAATAATTATGATATGGTATAACAAATTAATTCAAAGATCACATTAAAATGCATTAATAAAAATGTAATTAATATGAATATTGTTATAAGATGTGTTGACTTTTGATGAATAATGACTTTAAAACAATCACAATAATTGGACTGTCACAGGGAAATGTTTCTAAAAAATACAAAATGAAAACCGGTGCTTGTCAGTAACTGTACACCGGTGCATTTATGTGTCTATACGCACCAGTGTCATTGTACGATCTATGGGCACTGCAAAAATACCAATACTAGCTATAAATATTGGTGCATTTGTGTGATACTGCACACCGGGGCGTTTAGGTATCTATAAGCACCGGTGAATTTTTACGATCTATGGGCACCGCACGAATACCTATACCAATTATAAATCTCAGTGCTTTTCTGTAGTATGACACACCGGTGCGTTTATATAAGTATACACATCAGCACATTGATATGACCTATTGGCACTGCACAAATCCCAAGACCAATTATAACGGTCCCATGCATTGTATGACCAACACTACGCTCGGTGCGGTTTTACACCTAAACGTCTCGGTGCGTTGGACTGAGACCACCCTGGGGCGTCGTTTGCATGTAAGCACCAGTGCGTTAAAGCTAAAGTAGTGTATCAATGAAAAAAAATCCATAATAACCTCTGGCCGCCCATTTTTTTTAGTTGTGTTGAATTTCCATTAAAAGCTCGGCCAAAACCTCCGTAACCATAAACAGATGTTGTATAAAATGTTTTTTTGACAATTTTGTCCAATTTTATAACACTAAAAACCTCCTTTATAACCTCTGTTAGAGGGTCTTTTCCTTGTAGTGGGAACGATACAACCCTTGTCATTTTTATATTCTGACCCGGCTGCTGGTTGGACTTCTCCTGCATTTTAGCTAAAAAATGGGACAATCTTCAATTTCATGAAAAAATTCTTAACAATACTTATAGGAAGCTGCAGTTGGATTCTAAGAATCCCTAGCAAAATGTTATGGTTGTTCGCTTTTGTAACATAGGTTCTGCCCTCGTCCACCACGAACACCTCCTCCTCCTCCAAGCCCTGAGCCTTGGAAACCCATTCGCACAGTTTGTGAACCTGAAGCTTCGCAAAATTTTACTTACATTTTGTATGCACAAAGATTGTTCCCCATAATTATATCATATCTCTTACAATGGTGTTCATCGTGTCCCATCAAACTTCAGAAATTGTAGAACAATTTCTTCAGTGATCTAAGAAACTTTTACAGCAGGTGATAATAGTCTGTGGATTGTTTTCTTGCAACTTCACATATTCTACACCATACATGGGGCCCTACACTTGGCCCAACACTAAATCCAAATTTATGGACTCAACATCCCAGTGCCCAAATAGTCTCCATAAACATGGCACTACTCTTTATATTGACCCTCTTCTTTGCACTTGATACACCAAACTTACGACCGTATATCACATCTAACCTCCTTTCCCTTGTTTAGATATTGGAGCTCCATGCACAAGCTCATCAACTGAGTCTGAATCTATTGCACTCCTATGCTTGTATCACCTATTACAGAAGCTTGAAGCTTCATTGCGATCTCCATCACTTCATCCCGATTCGCAATATTTTGTTGTGACAATGGAAATCTAAGATGAGACAACAACACAACAATGAACCATTCTCTATGTTCTTCATTCAGTATCTTGAAACTAATCTGGCTCAAGAGTGCCTTAAATCTCTGATCTACCTCCCACATCATCCCAGTAGCGATTTTATTAGTCTCTTTGAATTATCTAATACACTGGGACTGCAACTTTGGATTCTTGAATTCAGTGTTCAACACGGTCTTCATCTCGGCCAATGTACCATTTGCATCCGTCATAACATATTGTTAGAAAATTATATATTACAGAGCAATGCAACACAAAATATGTGAAAATCACAAGCACACAAAACACATAAAACTAAAGAGACACAAATATATGTGGTTCAACCATTTTGGGCTACGTCCACCCCAAAAATCTAATCCTTCCTTTCTATTATCCAATAAAATGAAGAGACAAAACCTACAGTAGATCCGCTATAGTATCCTTTATTCTCTCTCATAGTCTCCCTATCTATTTCTTGCTCTGAGAATACACATACAATCCATAGCCGCAATACAATACCCTCACACAAGAGAGGGGTTGCTTTCTAGGGTAAAAAACCCTAAACTAAACATAACTTCTACCGTCAGATCATCAGCCTAATGAACGGCCCATATTGAATACAAATTACTATACTTTTACAAGGCAATTTTACATCTATTTTTAGCTTCGGGGGCACTGCCCCCGAAACCCCCCACCAGGCGGGGCTCCATAAAGTCACAGCCACCCCCCCTTGGCCCCCCAAGAAGCATTTAATTATGGGAGGCGTTCTGCCCCATTAAGGTCCAGGGGTCAAACGTTGTGATACAAAATAAATAAGATAATCAGGCTCCACACCCAATAATCTCCCACTTGGAGACTGATTGTAGCAACTCCACCTCTGCTTCATTTTCTGGACAATGACTCCTCTTTGGGCCTGATTGTTTTCCATCTTCATCTTCATCCTTGAAGACTAATTGAAACTAAGCATAATCTCAATTTCTCCCTGGTTACAACTTTTGTTAGCATATCTGCAGGATTCTAGCTAGTTTTATCTTTTTCATCTTCAACTGTCCATATTCCAATACTGACTGTATTAAATGGTATTTGAGCTGTATGTGTTTAGTCGTGGAATGAAATGCTAAGTTCTTTGCAAGATGAATGAAACTTTGGATATCACTGTATAATGTGCCCATATCATGCTTCTTACCCAATTCATCCATAAACCTTTGTAACCAAATCATTTCTTTACTAGCCTCTGTAGCAACAATATACTCTGCTTTTATTGTTGAAAGTGCAACAACACTTTGGATTTTTGAAACCCAACTGACAGTTGTTCTACCTACAGTAAATACATACCCTGTAGTGCTCCTCCTGTTATCTCTGTCACCTGCCATATTTGCATGAACATATCCCTGTAAATAAATTTTTGAACCACCAAAGCATAATGCTTGATTTGTGGTACCTCTAAAATATCTGAGAATACATTTCTCTACCATCTAATGTTGTTTTCCTAGATTGTTCATGTACCTGCTTACAACTCCCACTACATGTGCAATATCAGGCATTGTGCAGACCATTGCATACATTAAGCTTCTAACTGATGATGCATATGGAACTTTAGACATATAGTCCATTTCTTCTTGGGTCTTGGGGCACATCTCCTTACTAAGTTTGAAATGGCCAGCAAAATGTGTACTAACTAGTTTTGCATTATGCATATTAAATATTTTCAACACCTTTTGTATGTACTCATTCTGAGACAGTGTTAATTTTTTATTTTTCCTGTCTCTAGTTATTCTCATACCAAGGATTTGTTTTGGAGCTCCCAAATACTTCATTGAAAATTAATTTGCGAATTTTCTTTTGATCACATTTATTTCTTGCATGTTAGACCCTGCAATAAGCATGTCATCTACATACAATAACAATATAATATAGCTGCCATAATTTTTCTTTTTTAGATAAACACAATGATCAGAGTGACATCTAGTATAACCTTTTTCAGACATAAACCTGCCAAATTTCAGATACCACTCCCTTGGAGCCTGTTTTAATCCATACAATCTCTTCTTTAACCTGCACACTAATTTTTCTTTCCCTTTGACCTCATATCCTTCTGGTTGCTCCGTATAGATCTCTTCCTCCAAATCTCCATGGAGAAATGTTGTCTTTACATCTAACTGTTCAAGATGTAAATCTTTCGTTGCTACAAGACTTAAAATACTTCTGATTGAAGTCATATTAATAATATGAGAAAATATTTCATCAAAATCAATACCATTATTTTGTGCAAACCCCTTCACCACAAGTCTAGCTTTGTACCTATGTTTTCCTCCATCTTCTTCCTTCAGCCTTTAAACCCATTTATTCTGCAATGTAGTTTTACCTGCAGGCAACCTGACTAAGTCCCAAGTATGGTTATGTATTAAGGATTCCATCTCTTATTCCATGGCTAGCTCCCACTTCTTCCTGGTTTCAACCTGCATTACTTCTTCATAACATTCAGGGTCACCAGAATCAATCAATAATAAATAATACAATGAATGAGAGTATTGTTCCGAGGGTATACTTATCCTGGTAGATCTTCTGACACCACTTTCAGGTGTTTGAGGTGCCTACTATTGTTGTGGTGGTTGTTGTTGTTGTGGTTATTGATTATTATTATTTTCAGGCACCTTTACCTTTTCAGTGATCTCGTCAAGAATTATGTATTCTTTGTTCTATTTTTCTTGTTTCTTTTCCTGCAACTAACACTTATACAAGATATTTTCATTGAATATTACATCTCTTCTCCTAATGATTTTGTGATTTTCATAATCATATAAATGATAACCAAAATCATTAACACCATATCCAATAAGGGTACATTTCTTTGATTTTTCCTCAAGCTTTGTTCTATTTTATTTATTAATATGGACAAAGGCCTTACATCCAAAAGGCTTTAAAAAGGAGTGGTTTACCCTTTTACCTGTCCATGATTCCTCTGGAATACTACCATCCAAGGAACTTGAAGGCCCTCTGTTTATTAGATAAACAGTAGTATCTACAACATCTGCCCAAAGTTGTAAAGGCAATCCTGCATGTAATCTAATTCACCTTGCACGCTCCATGATTGTTTAGTGCATCCTTTCTGACATACCATTTTCTTGTGGTGTTCTTGGAATTGTCTTCTCTCTGTGAATTCCATGCTCTGAATAGTACCTATCAAACTCTTTGCTCCAATATTCACCTCCATTGTCTGATCTGAGATACTTCAAATTCTTTCTTGTCTTAGTCTCAACCAAAGCTTTCCATTTCTTGAAAGTATCAAATACATCAGATTTATTCTTAATACAATAAATCCAAGCTTTTCTAGTTTCATCATCAATAAAAGTAACATAATAATGAGAGCCATCGAGACATGATACATGAGAAGGTCCCCATACATCTGTATGCACAAGCTCTAATTTTTCGTTCTTCTTTTCTTTCCCAACTCTGAGAAATCTGACCGTATTATGTTTTCCATAAATACAATTCTGACAGAAATCCAAATCAACATTCTTCAAACCCGGCAAAAAATTTCTTGAGTGAAGATTCTTCGTCCCCTTCTCACTCATGTGTCTAAGCCTATGATGCCATAATGTTGCATCAGCTCCTTTGGAAGTTAAAGAATTAACATAGTTAGAAAGACCATTGCATAAATACAATGTACCAACCTTTTCGCCTTTTTCTATTACCAAGGCTCCTTTGGTGACCTTCCAAATTTTATCTGTGAAAGTTGTCAAACAACCTTCACCGCCTAACTACCCTATTGAAATCATATTTTTCTTTCGATCTAGAACATGCCTTACCTCCTTTAATATACATTTCTTTCCATTCTGTTGTTTTACAAGAACCTTAACCATTCCAACAATTTTATAGGGTTTATCATCACCCCAATGCACTTGTCCAAAATTTCCTTGAACATAGTCATGAAAATATTTCTTATCAGGTGTGGCATGGAATGAAGCCCCTGAGCCTACTACCCATGAATCAGTAACATTTTCGAAAGAAAAAATCAAGGCATCTTGTAACACATGACCTGTCACATTTTCCTCATGATTTTTTTCTTGCTATGTGTCTCCTTGTTTTCCCTTCCGAGATCTACAGTCTTTCTTCAGGTGTCCTTTCTTTCCACATTTCTAGCACACTATCCCCGATCTGGACTTGGATCTTCCTTTCCTTGATTTACTACGATATCCCGAGCTCTTTCCTCTTTCCATTTTTCTTCCCTGGGACTCTGCACTCAAAGCATTACCCGATGTCTCACTAGAGCTTTTCTGTTGCATTTCCTCGCTAAGGATAGCACCGAAAACATCATCAAAAATTAAAGTACTAGATCCGGAGACAGAGTTACTAATACCCATAACTAAGCCATTCCAAATTTCTGGCAATGAGAACAAAATAAAAGAGCCCTAACTTTATCATCAAGTTTTTCCCCTATAGAACATAACTGACTAGTAACGCATTAAAATCATGTAAATGGTCTGCAATAGATCCACCTTTCGACATCTTCATATTAAATAAATGTATCATAAGAAATACCTTGTTTTAGGCCAAGGGTTTTTCATATAGTTTTGCCAATGCCTTAATCAAACCCTCTGTTGTTGTTTCCTTCGAAATATTGAAGGCTACCAACACCGTGAGGCACAAATGTACTGTTCCGAGTGCCTTTCTATCGAGAATCTCCCATTCTGCATCTGTCATAGCCATCAGCTTCTTTGTTTTTCTGCCTAATGGTACGTACAGATCTTTCTGATACAAATAATCTTCCATTTGCATCTTCCATAGTGGCAAGTTTTCACCGTTAAATTTCTCAACCGTAAACTTACCATCTTCTGCCATTGCTCCCACTCAAACTAGGAACCCTTCTTTCCAATGAGTTTATCAGCCAAATAGACCTTCAGCTTCGATACCATTTGTTAGAAAATTATATATTACAGAGAAACTCAACAAATAAAATATGCGGAAAACACAAGCACACAAAACACATAAAACCAAAGAGACACAAATATACATGGTTCACCTAGTTTGCGTTATTTCCACCCAGAACAGCCAGTTTTTCCTTTCTATTATCCATCAAAATGAAGAGACACAGCCTACAACAGATCCACTATAATATCCCTTGTTCTCTCTCACCGTCTCCCTATCTGTTTATCTCTCTGATAATACACATACAAATCACATCCACAATAAAATACCCTCATAAAAAATAGGGATTTCCTTCTAGGGAAAAAACCCTAAACTAAACATAACTTCTACCATCAGATCATCCGCCTAATGAATGGACGGATTGACTAGAAATTACTATACTTTTGCCGGAAATTTTACATGCGGCTTTCACCGCCCCCCCGAACCCCGGGTAGTGTTTAATTATGGGAGGCAACAGGTCCAATGTTGTGATACAGAATAAACAAGATAATCAGGCTCCACAACCAACACATATTTCATGTATCAGGACAATGCTCTATCCTGCATAATTTTCTACGCTTTCTTCATGTTTTCATCTGTAATATCCTGCAAACTCCATATTACTTATGTAACAAACCAAAACTGTTCTCGATCATCTAATCCCTTGAACACAAGAATATTTGGGGGTTGGGCCATAGTGAATGGGGGAGGTGGAGGTGGAGGAATGGAATTGGATGGGGTGATTATGGGTGTGGAAGGTTGGGGAATCTTCGTAGCTCTTTTCTGACTTTCATATCTGAGCGACAAACTTCTCAGGGTAGCGGTGTTGCTTTCTCCTTCTTCAAACCTCAACAATGGATGCAATTTAGTTTCAACGTAAGTACCCCAATTTGTTTTGAATCTTTTGCCTCTCCGCGTAGCACCGGGTTATTTTTCTTCAAACCTCAATTTTAGCACTTCCGTAGTATACCCTTTGCACACAATCACATTTTAATACAGAACTTCAGTGAATTTAGGTACATACCTCTAGGGCCTTTGAAGAAATTGTGCTCTACTTCACCATAAGGCACATAAGTTTCGATCATGAAATTAGTAATAAACCCTCCAAGGATACTATTGATCCAATAATCAACAACCATTGTGATCTCATTATCAGTATTTTTCAGATTCTCGAATAGATATGGGGTCGATGCAGTTGCCTTATTATTCAATTAACCCATTTGTGGAGCTAGTCTTGATATCCACTAGTACAGCCCGCTAGAAAATGATGCAAAAAACATCTTGTATTGATATATATATATATATATACTTTTTGGATCAATGTTCAATAGAGATGCAAGGAATTATGTTTTCTTGCATAGCAAACTCCCATTCTTTTAGATCTACCCAATCTTCAACCTCTTACTTAGGGGGATTCCACATCCAACTATCCTAAGTAAAATCCCAGTCCCAGCAGTGAAACCATTTGTTGGCTTGATGGGAACTAGAACTAGGTTCAAATGTGGCTACATGAACCAATAAAATCCACTATTACAAGCCCTTTAGGAAATGATTTTCTTGCGTCAACCACTGTCTCACCCCGGCTAATATAGGGGATATTAGAGCCATTTTTTTGCATGGAGAGGGACAATGGACTATGAATTTATGGGTTTTCTTCCTTGATAGAGCTTTGAAGGCCTGATGTAATAATTATATAATAATTTTTTAATGCATATGTTGAAATTACTACCATACTACGTGATCTTGCTTAATCATACATAAAATAACCTAAATAATCTTAAACCATACTTCGCTATGCAATTGCAGATCATAACCCTTCCTTAGCACATATAAGCATAAACAATAGTAATGTAGAACATATCAGCATAAACTCATATCTATCTCCAAAGTTCTTTCATTCATATTCATATATTTCTCATACATTCACTTTCACCCTATACACTCAGTTGTGGGGGTTTGCGCACACAACTGCGGACCTCCTAAGGTCTACACACAATCAACTACATGAGCCTTTCCCCTAACCCAAAACATAAACTCTAACTCAAAACTGTCTTACATCCAAATTCATTTAAATGGGCCTATCATCCCAAAACTTATGCCTATCACTTCTATCTAGACTCCTTATATAGATTTTGAATTTATAATACTATGGTCCAAAACCATGGGTGGAGTTCAACGTTCACAAAATATTCCCATCACTTTACATAATAACGGTCTTTGAGCCACCCCAAAACCCCTAAGACTCAAAATGGAGTTCACGATGTGAACTCCACTCCTATATCTACGATGTATTTATTTACTTCTTTCATCGAGGGGATCCCATGTCCAATAAGAAAACTTCCCGAATCAGTGCATTTCATAGTTTCTGAGCTCAAGGAATGTTTGCACAACTTCCAAGCTTAGTGGTGGGTTGTCTCTAGGACTACTCAGTTATCAGTCTCAAGGATGAGCTGCCATGCTTGATTGCGTAATTTCCATCATCAAGGCTAGCTTTTCTTCCAATACTGTGCAATTTCTGGAGGCAATCCCAGAACTACTACAAGGTGAAGTCAAGAGATTAGCTTGTGACTGAAAAATATCATATCAATATCAAAACAGGAAAACACAAGTGCAACTTAAAATATAAGCCTTGATCAAACCATGAATACTTGACGACAGTAAAATATTAGCTCCTGTTGACAAAAGGGGAGGCTACAAAATCAAAGCATAGGAAAAATTTCAGAGGTTTGTTGCAGCAACAACAACAAGTTGGAAGGCTTCATAATTTAAATTTTCACATATTAATGTGACTTGTGGAAGACTATATGGATAAGGTATTTCAAAGAACTTTAATATCTTCTTACCTAAACTTATACTTACTTTGGGATGCATGTTAGTCAACTTAGGTCACTCCCTTTTTAATTTACTTCCAATATTAATGGTTTGGCTAAGCATGAAGCTTAAGGTCAGAAGGTAAGATATCAATAAGTTGTTAAGTTGGTTTCATTGGATTTTTTATTTCTTTAATAAATTTTTCCATTGAAACACATTATATATAAACTTTGTACATAAATAAATGTTTTGTTCTTACTTGTACTTTATATATTTCAATGAAAAAAACATGAAATATTTTCATATTAAATAATATTTAGTGATCATATCCATAATGAAATATAGATTTATGATTCCTTAATATAGTTTATATCTATGGGTTTGGGACTTATCTCTAAATATTTTATTTATTTATGAAGGTTGAAAAGTAATTATTTTTCCAACAGGCTTCGACCTTGTCTTTCTAATATTTTCAAACTTCGTAACAAAACGTTTTATCTAGCCACATCCTTATTTTATTTCACTACTTACAAATAAATATCATGAGGAATTGCATTATGTTATTAGTACTAAACCTATCACACAAGGTTTTACCTTCACAAAATATAGTAATATTGAAACTCTTGTTGTACTAGTTATTTACAATGATACTCCATCCATGTGCCCTCCCTAATCACCGTACTATTTGTGAATACTTGAAACTAATCCTTTTCATAATGGGTCACATAGATAACTCCATCGGGGCTATGGATGCTCGATGGAAATCGAGAAATATCTATGGTACTGGGTTACCTAAGTGTGTAATCATCCCATAATCATTTAAGTTGATTCAAATGGGGCATGCTGATATCTCTGTTGATAGTATGAATGATATTTGGTAGCGGAGAAAGGTTACTGGTATTCGATCAAATCCCAGTGCCTAATCATCCCACGATTGTTTTATAACCACCTCCTCGAACACTTACCCAAGTTCACCGCTCCACCGAGGTAAACATGTCACCAAGATTTACTATCATATTAATTGACCTCTTGGATCAAATTAAGGAAATGTAGTAGACAATATGAAACCTTATTGGCCTTCCTCAAGAGCTACAACATTAAAAAGAGCTAAACAACCAATCTAGGTGCCCAAAGCTTGAGATAACTTTCCTTTTTAGTGATTTGGACTCCCACACATTTACATAACAAGGTAAGTCAATGGTTGTGACCCTCCAGTCGCATGGATAACCATACCTTGCAGGAACTGCAATCTAGATTTCCCAGTTACGAGCATGTGACCCCATAATCTGAACCACCTTTTCAGGGATAGTATCAGTTAGTGTCAGTGTTTGCATAATTCCACCAGGGATCAAAACACATTTGCATGTGCATCTTAGGTGTCCCATTCTGAATAATTTTTTCATCATTCCATTAGGTCATGGTATAAAATTTTTCCACTAGTGGTTGTCCTGGTCAAATAAGCTTCCTTCTCCCTCATAAGATCATATTGTTGACTCATTCCCATGTCCCCTTGAGCATAATAACACTTATGGAAATGTTTTTTTTTTTTTTACTTGAAAGTATTTTAAATCTCATTCAAAATGAGGTCAAAAGTAGTCCCATTAGGTCATTAGGTTTTTTCACTTCTCAAGGTATTTCCTTCATTCAGATGAGGTTAGCACATATATGAGGGACTAATTAAGCAATTTGATTTCTAGATCATCATGATGTAAAGATAATATTATTTTTATAGAAAATTCAAATACGTAATTTATTTTTATTTTTCCAAAATGTGATTTTATGTCATTATATGTAAGAATTTTATCCCAAAGCTATCAAATGTAATTATGTCTGGCCGAAGTGGAGCAAGAGAGCCAAAATTTATATTGACCAAAGCCTGCAATGACAAAAGTCAGAAAGCAAAAGAATATCAGTGACAAAGAGGAAAGTAAGCATTTGAAAAATGGGTAATTTGAAATAAATTTCAAATCCACTAAAGCTATCAAGCTCATCAAGCACCTCAAAGCACATCATTGTTGTCATTCAAACATCAAGAGTCTTCAAAAAAGGAGAAAATCCGAGTTTTGGAGAAATTTGGGCAAAAATTGCTTGGCGCTACACTAATGCCCATGTGTGCTGCACTAATTCTCGAAAACTCAGCACAAAATTTCTTGGCTTTGCGCTAATACAGAGATGCGTCGCACTAATACTCTGGTGTTGCACTAATGCCCAGCTTGGCTTTTAAGCCTTGAAACTCATCCAAAATATCTCAACTCTTCACCAAAGTGCCTTCCACCTCTCTTGCAATTAAGCAACCTAAGTTTCACCCTCTTTGCAGTATTTAAAAGGAGTTTTATGCTGGTTTGGTGTCTATGTAAATTTTTGGAGGTTGTTCATGCTAAAAACCCTAGTTTATTTCTTATTCCAAAATTCTCACCCTTAGATTCCCCCTTAAAATCATATATCATTCTAAAACCCTACCATATCATCTTATAGAATCATAAAATCCCTTTCCCTATCCCTTTTCCCTAAACCTAATTTCACTTCCCATTCCCTTCTACCTTATCCCTAGGGTTTCCAAACTATTAAGCTTAAGATGATTGAGGAGTATGATAGAGAGATCAGTGAGGAAGAAATACCAAAGAGAGGTGGTCACAAAGGAGGGAAAATCAATAGGTTTGAACCTATGACCACAAAGGATCTCATGGCCTCTTCTCTTACTATTTCCTATTTCAAACATTTGGGTTGCTTTGAATTTTGTGAGAAGGTACAACAGATCGAATATCATCCTTTGTTGACTAGGTTGTTCATCACTAATATTCATGATAGATAGGTTACACTTGTTGGGGTTACCTTTACCATGTCCACTAATGCCATTGCAGATGCTACAAGGATCCCTAATGTGGGAGAGAAATGGTTTTAAAAGGTAAAAATTTATGTGAGCTATTATGAAACATACCTCAAACCTAGATATAAGGATGACAAGAAAATTGTTTTCCCTTTATCTCATCTCCTTGACCAGTATGCCCCTATGATGAAAATAATAATGAAGTATTTCACTTGTGATGGGAGGTTTACCCGACTCTATTCATACCATATATGACTCCTCATGCACTTCACTAATGTCAGAATACTTCATATACCTCACTATCTTCTCTAAAGCATTGACAAGATGGAATACATTGTACAAAAGAGGCACTATAATTATCAAATGCATATTTTATTTCACCACTCACTCATGAAGGTGGTGGTCATGCATCAGATGGAGCAGAAAAAAATTTCTTCAGACAATTTCATTGTAAATGAAACCTTCACTTCCCCACCTAGTCATAAAGAGCAGAGTATCCATTCTTCGTATCATCCTCCCATACCTACTTCTCCATCTCAGCCTGCTGCTCATACTTCATCACCTAGTCATATCCACTCACTTCATGTTGACCCTACTTCTTCACCTCTCCATAACATTTCACCATCACCACATCATGATACTAAGTCAATTTCGGCTAATGTAACTGATGTTGAGCCATTTCCCAAGACCTATCAGAGAGGCCATGTGCATGCATTTTCTTTACATGGTGTCAAAGGGGCCATGTTGCAGAGCCTAACATTGTTGAGCAGGAGTTTCAGCTCATTGACCTTAATGATGAGGATGAGGTTAGAATCACCAATGAATTGATAAGAAGTAAAGAGTAAACTATTAGTGAGCTTCAAGCTAATCTTGATAGAGCATGGTATGTGATTGACTTCCTTGAGCAGGAAAATCAGCAGAGAATGGCCAAGCAGGTCATCAGTGAGGTGAGGACCATGAAATCTCAGAAAGAGGCAAGGAAGGCTAAGGCTTTGTTGGAGGAGACTTAGGACAAATTTGGTGAGTTTGATAGTGAGGAGGATCATCCTCCAAGATAGATACCAAAGAAAATAGTGCTTACGAGAGCTCTAGCCCATGAGAGCAAGAGAGAGGCTGAGTTGGCAGAGCATCTCACTCCAAGTGAGCTGCTTTCCCTTGAGATCACTAATGATAGAGAATCATGGCTTGATAGAGCCAATTTACATCTAGAGAATCTACTAAGGAAGGCCACAAAGGATAATGAAATTTAGAGGGATATGGCAAAGCACTATAACATGAGGAACAATATTGCAAGGGTCAAGCTCAAACGTGCCCATGCAAAAATTCATACTTTGACCAAACAAAAGTAGAAGGAGAAGTTAGATATACTTTTTGAGGTGTCTCTTCATGCCTAAAACCCTTAATCAGCAAGTGACCTCACATTTTTGACAAAATTTTGGAACATTTGGCCCTTTGGTGAAAATTTTAGTTTTTTGAGCAATTTGACACAGAAATTTGGCTAAAAACGCAGCGCCCATGGTGCTGCGCTTGTAATGTTCCAAAATTTTCATTAAGTTAATTGGAAAATTAATTTTGTTTTCGTTTTTATAAAATGAATAAAATGGATAATGGATCCCATGAATAAGCATAATAAACATTAAAAATGTGCAAAGGGGTGACTTAAGTGACTTATTTATCATCTCCTAGTGTGAAAACGGGAAAATACAAGAAGACTAGCCCCAGTTTGACCAAGTCAAATAACGCTGCATGGAGGGAGTGAGTCACCAAGTGGGACAACGCAGTTTTAGTGGGAGGAATATTATTTTATGAGAGAAACCCTAATGGGTGGGGTCCATGGAAAGGAAGCCTCCTCTTATCATAAAATATGGAAGGAGAGATATTTCTCATTATGTTGAAGATTTCAAATTTTCTCTGCTCTCTCTAGTTGTGCAAATGGGATAGCTTGTGCAGCTGAGCACAAGGGAGATTTCTATTTAGAAGTTTCCTCTCCTTCACTCGGAAGCTTTGGAGGACCTATTATTCATTCTCCTCACATCCAGGCTTGAGGCCAAGGTGACCATCTTCAGCTACAATGTTTTCCAGCTTTGTAGAAATGTTGAGTTTCTTGGGGTTGCAGTGAGGATTCACTATCACCCACTTCCGGAGCTAGTTTTGCAGAGGAGGAGCTCATTCTTTCTTTGTGAGATTAGTGAGGAATATCTCGGAGCTTATTTTCAGATTTTTTCATTGGGCCACATGTTTCATCTCATTCACATTGCAGTCTCTTCCCTATATTGTGTTATTTCTAATGGGCACTTGTAGGAGAGGTTCACACTGTGGATTGGAGAGTGTAATATTCAGTGAAGGGAGAAGCCTTTCACTTGGAAGATAATTGGAGGATTTTTCTACATCATTTTTAGCATTTCCATACTTCTCCATTACTGTATTGTTATTGATTTGCTGTTTCTACCCAGCAACTCCGGCATTTTTCCATTTAGTGTATTTTGGCCAATCCCTTGGAGGATTGAGGTAGTATTGTTTTTTGGGGTTGAGATCTTGCTCCCAAAATTTATTTGAGCCTATTATTGTCATATCCTTGTATAAATATCAGTTTTCAATCATTTTCCCTTATGTATTGCACAGTCATAGCTTGTTGTTGGCTTGTGTAGCTGGGTGCTCAGATTTCTGCATGTACATTTTCCTTGGGGCTTATTTGGCCTAACTTGAGAGGGATTACCTCTAGTTCTTGTATATATATTTTATACTATACATAATATAAAGCTATGCACTATTCTTACTCCATATTTATTGATATTTCACTGCTGCTGCTTGTAGAAGTTTATGTATTCTTGTAGCTCTCCCCTTTGAGCATTGTTTGGGATATACAGGTTTGGAGGATCTGAATAACCTTCCTAAGGTTATTTCTTTGAGCTCATATTTAGAGAGAGTAATGTAAGAAGGGTTAAAAAAGGGATCCAAGTCCCGGTTCATCTTATTTTTACATTTTCTTCCTTATACCGCATCCTTGAGGACAATTTTCCCAAAAATCCCAAAAAGGAATATTACAGTGGTATCCGAGATTCGAACTTGGCCTAGCCTGTGGAAGTTGGAATTGCAGAGATAGAAGAGATAAAGATGATGTAGAGGATGACATTATTCTCATAATTTTTTAGATCCAGAAAAGGCCTGTCCAGGGAGGTTAAGGAAACTGAAGAAAGAGAAGAGGAGGGACCATGCACTTCCTACTCTCACCAAGGAGGAGAAATAGAGCATGAGAAACACTTGGAATTCGAAATTCTAAGTGAGTATCTTGCTGAGTACATATAAAACGATAGAGCCTTAAAAGAGACTCTATCGTTTCCACAATGCATTTAGCAGAAAGAAGAGAGAAGACCCCACAGCTATGGAATGATAAGAGGCAATAGATTCCGATTGTCCACTTTCAATGGATCACTCACATGTGCAGCAGAGGTCTGGGTAAATAAGCTAGAGGCTTTTTTCCTACTACATCCTGTAGTAGACAAAGAGGCTGTAGAATTTGCAGCACTGCACCTTGAGGGTGATGCAAAGACTTGGTGGTTCAACCATTGGGACCATGCAAGGGTTTCTACTCTTGCTGATTTTTCTCAAAGATTGATTAGGAGATTTTATCAAAAGAGGGAGGAGCCGTCACCACTAGTTGCAGAGGCACATACCAGCACTGTCATAGTGATGGAGAACCAACCTTCTTCTCCAGCTATTGAGGCATCCAACACTATTAAGGAAGATATTCTTGCAGCAACACAATATGCCTAAGTTTTCATTTCTTATGGAGGATTGTACATCATTGCATGTTGATTGTCTAGAGCAATAAATTGTCACTATGTTGTGCCATCATCCTTATATATCATGGATATGTTGTGTACCACCATTGAGGTTGGGGTTTGGAAACATTGTCATGGAAGGGTTTTCATTTCAATGTCCCATGAAATGCAAAAGCCAAAATCTGTTTTGGGGAAACGGTAGACCTTGTTGGGAGGATACCAAGATGCTGGAGGAAGGGAGACATCCACAAGGAGTTGAGTGGATGTGGATGAAAGGCAAAAGGATGGTGAGAGTTTTTCAAGTTTATGATATATGGCAGCAAGAGGCAATGCTACATTGGCTACTCTTGAGAGAGTTTGGCTGGCATAGGATCTATCCTTTTTCATGGGATATGGAGGAGGAAGAGGACTGGCAGGATACTTACACCATGGGGCAGAGAGGAGCATGGGTGCATTATGATGAGATGGTATTCTTATTACCACTCATTGTGCTACCTTCACATATTTGTTATGGTGGGAGTATGGAGGATCAACAAACATTCTTGTTGCTCAAATTATATTAAAATGTTGTAGGAGAAGGAGGAGGAACTAGCATAGTGCATAGGGATTGCTTCTTGGCCTTAGATACCCAAGAATTACCTTCTCTATGGGAGGGACTCTATATGTGCAGAAACATGGTGAGAAGATTCTTTGACAAGATCCATGTCAAAGAATTGAGCTTTGAGATGACAGTGGCCCTACTCCACAGGCCAGCAGCGTTGCCACTTTAGAGTTGGGATTACTTGTTGAAGTGTTTCCAAAACCACTTCACAAGTGATGTACCTTGGAGGCATGTAGGAGATGAGGATGAGGGAGTATTGGATGGTAGAATCATTTACTATATCTTGATCTTCTTGGCTTGGGTTCACAAGAACAAGGGGGGACACCTACATGCAGCATTTATGGATTCTCCTTTCATGCATTCTTATGCATACTCTTTATTGATGGAGGAGTCCACTTGGGAGGGCATCCTAATGGATGTATATCATAATATGGTCAGATGCATAGCCTAAGAGATGATGATATGGTTGGCACAACCACTTCCCTACGTTGTTGCAGTAAGGGAGGATTTTCACTTGAGCCATTTCACCTTAAAGACCAGAGTACATGATGAGGGAGGTAACTATTTGCTTTATGTTTTTCACTCTCTTATCTTTTTCAGTAGCACATCATATCAAGGAGGATATTTCCTTCTTTTACTTTATGTTTTTTTTAACTTATGGTCAATTGCATCAATTATGATGGCCATCATATTGGTGGATTGTGGGGGAAAGCCACAGGATTTTCAGTGTGCACCATTGGCACCAAACTATGTTTTCATGATCTCATATTGCAGGATGAATGTGGTAGAAAAAAAGTGGCTGAAAGGACACTTTTTTCACTATATATTGTGGCAGGCCAATGATGCCTTGCATTGGTTCCCTGTGTGGAGTTATGCTTCACCTCCTTGCTCTCACAGATTTATGCTTCCATAATTTTCTAGTAGAACGTTAGACATGGGAAGCACCATCGGAGGAATGGTATGAGAGTTTACGATGCCCATAGGGAGTATGATTCCCCATACTTATCACATTTCATGTTTCAAAAAAACAAGTGGGACAACCTTGATTTCCATGTTGCATCTCTTGCTTGCAAATGGGAGGAGCCATTTGGAGAGATTGAGATTTTTGGGGAGGAACCCCATGGGTGTTGGATTTGATGGGATGGCTTGGGTCTCTCTTGAAGATCATTATGTTTCATCCATATATCAGTAGCAGCCCCATATGTATCATAAGGGAGGAGAAACACATTGGAAGGATGTGTTCTTTGGGGAGGAGATCTCCATACTTTTTGCAGTACATACTCTAAAGGGAGTATTGAAGAGGATATGGTCACGATGATAAAATTTTTGTTTCTCCATGAGGTGAACCATATTATTGGTTGGATACCATATGATGATGACTTCCAACTCATCACATATGAGATGATTTGGGCCAGCTTGATTTATAGCGCTGATTGAGAGATCCTTGGAGATATAGACTCTATCTTTCCACTTGAGGGCAACACTATTGCAGCCCAACTTCAGCTTTCACTCCACACTCATCATAAGTGGAGAAAAGGACAGTGTTGGGTAAGCTATGAAGCTTACCAAGATCATATTTTCGGCCCACCTATTCTACATGGACTCGACGTGGAGGATGATTTCTCAGAGTTGCCTAGTTGTAAGGTGACTCATTTTGTGTGGTTGATTGCTTGGGGATTGAGGATACACATGGGGAGGGTGTCTCCCAACATATTTAAAACTTCATACCTTTGTAGGACCTCTATAAAACACTTTTCCATTCTCTTGAGCACGCCACTTTCTCATGATGATAGCTTGATAGCTAATTTACATGCTGAGGAGAGACATTATGGGAGATTTGTTGATATGATAGAATCCTATTTCTTGGAGGATACCATCATACATGGTTGCTACATGAGAGGAGGAGAAGAATCAGCCTACCCTTGCACTTTCTTGAGGACAAGCAATCGTTGGGACGGAAGGACTGTAATGTTCCAAAATTTTCATTAAGCTAATTGGAACATTAATTTTTCTTTCCTTTTTATAAAATGAATAAAATGGGTAAGGGAGCCCATGAAGAAGCATAATAAACACTCCAAATGTGAAAAGGGGTCACTTAAGTGTCCTATTTATCATATCCTAGTGTGAAAAGTGGAAAATACAAGAAGACTAGGCCCATTTTGACCAAGTCAAACAACGCTGCATGGAGGGAGTGAGTCACCAAGTGGGACAACGCAGTTTTAGTGGGAGGAATATTATTAGATGAGAGAAACCATAATGGTTGGGGTACATGGCAAGGAAGCCTCCTCTTAGCATAAAATAGGGAAGGAGAGCCGTTTCTCATTATGTTGAAGATTTCGAATTTGCTGCTCTCTCCACTTGTGCAACTGGGATAGCTTGTGCTGCTTAGCACAAGGGAAATTTTTGTTTAGAAGTTTTCTCTCCATCATTGGGAAGATTTGGAGGACATATTCTTCATTCTCCTCACATCTAGGATTGAGGCCAAGGTTACCATCTTCAGCTACAACATTTTCCAGCTTTGCAGAAAAGTTGAGCTACTGGTGCTTGCAGTGAGGATTCACTGTCACCCACTTCTGGAGCTAGTTTTGCAAAGGAGGAGCTCATTCTTTCTCTAGGAGATTAGTGAGGAAGATCCTAGAGCTTATTTATATATTTTTTCATTGGGCCAAATGTTTCATCTCATTCACAGCGCAGTCTCTTCCCTATATTGCGTTATTTCCAGTGGGCACTTGTAGGAGGGGTTCACACTATGGATTGGAGAGTGTAATCTTTACTGAAGGGAGCAGCCTTTCACTTAGAATATCATTGGAGGAGGTTTATATATAATCTTTAGCATTTCCATCCTTCTCAATTCCTGTATTTTTATTGAGTTGCTGCTGCTACCCACCAACTCTGGCATTTTTCCATTTAGTGTCTTTTGGCCAATCCCTTGGAGGATTGAGGTAGTATTGTTTTCTGGGGTTGAGATCTTGCTCCCCTACTTTATTTGAGCCTATTATTGTAAAATACTTGTATACATATCATTTTTCAATAATTTTCCCTTATGGATTGCACAGTCATAGCTTTTTGCTGGGTTGTGCAGCTGGGTGCTCACATTTCTACATGTACATTTGTCTTGGGGCTAATTTGGCCTAACTTGGGAGGGCTTACCTCAAGTTCTTGTCTATCTATTTTCTGCTGCACATAATATAGGGCTAAGCACTCTTCTTGATCCATATGTAATTATATTTCACTGCTACTGCTTGTAGAAGTTTATGTATTGTTGTAGCTCTCCCCTTTGAGCATTGTTTGGGATATACAGGTTTGGAGGATCTGAATAACCTTCCTAAGATTATTTCTTTGAGCTCATATTTAGAGATAGTAATGTAGGAAGGGTGAAAAAATGGATCCAAGTCCTGGTTCAGCTTATTTTTACATTTTCTTCCTTATACAGTGTCCTTGAGGACCATTTTCCCGAAAATCCCAAAAAGGAATATTACAGCGCTTTTTCTTGGAGCATCTAAATTGAAAATGGTCAGCATCCTCATGTTCATAATGATGATTACATAAACCTCAATAAATTTCAGAAGGTTTGGAGGAGAACTTGACCCTCAAAGGTAAAAAAAAAAAACCTCCTAATTTTCATGTTCCTACCTCCTTTTTCACCTTGGTGCTGCGCTAATACCAGTTTTGGAAGAACTTAGATTTGACAAGGAATATGGGCACCATTTTTTAAATTTAAATAATATGTGGAAACTAGACTCAGATACCTTTCCAATGAGCTATAATGGAGCTGATTTGGACAGTGGGAAGGCTCCAAAAGTGGCTTACAAAACAGGTCAATTTTTCTGTCATGGCGCCGTGCTAATGCCAGGAAATTGTCATTTTCACCGACTTCAGCATTTTTTGACTTTTTTACTTTATTCATGGGAAAATTATGAAAATAATTGATGTAAATGGTCATGGTGAATTTAAATGTAATGCTTTAACTTTCATCTAGGGTATATACATTGGATAAGTCCTCTAGAGGTCAAATGAATCAGTGTCCTCTCTTTTAGAGGAAAATTGTTGAATTTTCCTAGTCTTCATATTCTTGTTTGGGAGTAGGTGAAACTGATCCCTATCTCATGGATTTGACTCCCTGAGGCTATGGAGAGTATTTTTGAGGTCTATATGATGTATTTTCTCAGTAATTGTAATTTTTGGAATCACTTGGAGCTTTAGCATCTCAAGAGACATTTTGCATATCAGTTTGGCTTGGATATTAATAGAAATTTGCAGTTATTTCTTTAGGACCCATGTGGTATTAGTTTTAGACATTGTTTCCTCTATGTTATCAATTTTTTTGAATTTATTGTTAATTAATAAACCATTTCATTTCTATTATATACTATATTTCAAGTTTGAAAGGCAAGATCCATATTTATTTATGCTCTGTTATGGGAAATTTACTATAATGTGTTGATTCTCCTCAGTTTAGGGAAAACACGTTCCAAATGATTTCTGTATCTCCTCACCAGTCTCTTCACCTCACCATAATTATATTTTAATGTCAAAACCTTCTATCTGCCTTACCCCTTGGAACCCCTGCAAATTTTGACCTAATTTCCTTGCCCTAGTTGATTGAATCCTCCTGATCTAGAAAACCTTATAAAATCAAAATCAAAACCCTAAGCTACTATACCTAGCATAAATTATTCTTTCCTCTGTCATTTTGACTATGATCTATATGGCGAGAGACCTATCTTGGCCTAGTAGGGATAGCTACTTAGCTAAGCGTGGTTTGAGGTCACCTTGGGATTGCCTCTCTCGGCCTTGAGGTTCAATCTAAGTGATAACATTTTTGGCAACCATACTTTGGAATAAAATGTAAGATCAGATCTTCCCTGGGAAAGATCATTAATGTTCAGATTTTATTGTTGATGGTGGACAACGGTCAGATGCTTATGAAGGCTAAAACATTCACCTGGCGACTCCATTCACTGCAAGATCTAGAAAATCAACATTTCATGGCGACTCTACTGCATAAATATCAATAGCTTCAAGCATTTTCAAGATGGAAACTGTTGCAAGAAGGTATGCTCCCATGAGCCGATATCACATTCCAAGTTTCCCAAATAAAATTCCTAAGGTAGATTGGCAAAGGAATTTTCCTATGTTCAAAAATGTGAAAGGTAATGATGTTGCTCTTCATCTGGTGAGATTTCACATGCATGTGCTTAGATTAAAGATTGATTTTCCTGAAGACTGCTTGATGAAAATATTCATGGCCACTCTAGAAGATGAAGCTTGATCTTGGTATGAAATTTTTCCACCTACTTGTAGTTATTGTTTAAAGGATTTTCATACCATATTATTTGAAAGGTATAAAGAATCTTTTCCATCCTTAATATTAGTTCACAACTATTGTAAACATGTTGATAGTTTTATTGAAAATATTGAGAATTTTTATGTAGATGATGAATTCATGGATGATGGGATCATGGAATCCCTATATGAAAATACATTTCAGCAGCATAAATCAATCTTAGAGGCTACTTATCAAGATGCTCAGGAAATTTTGCAACAGGTTGGAGATCTTTGTACAGTTGAAAATGATGGAAGAAAAGGTCTTATTTCAGATCTGATTGCAGCAAAAGATGGTATGCAGGAAAGTGAGGTTCCAATCTCAGATTGTCGTAAATTCAAGCTGGATAATCCATATCTAGATTCAAATTGTGATGATGAAGAATATGTTGTTCCAGATCCCATGAAGGAGATCTATATTTTCGAAGTCACCTCGAATGAAGAAAAAAGAGTTATAGACCTAAGTGTTCTCACCCCATCAGAAAAAAGTCTTCACGAGGAGGTAATCCATTCCCCTTATGAAAAACAAGATGAGATCTTTGTTCAAGTAAGTGAAAATTTTTCTTTGGATGAATCTATGGTAGATGATAGAAATGTCAGTTTGGGTTTCAAGAACAATCTAAAGTTTTCCCTCTTATGGCTGATGAGTGTGATAAAAAACATGACAATACAGTTGCCATGTCATACAAAGATGATCAACAATAAATTCAAATTGTAGAGGACCAGAGCATTAAGGACTGTCATTTAGATTTTTCTTCCCATGTCTCATGCTTTGAAATTTTTTTTCAAGAAGAAATCTGCTCACCTACTTGTTCAGAATTTTTTGCAGACCAAGAACACACTCTTGCTTAGGTACATTATGAAAAGAGATCAAATTCAAGAGAAAAAGCTACCTTGTTTATTCCAGATCAGCAAGAGCTAAATTTTCTTGATTTATAAGAGCCCTTCGACAGTCTTTTGCAAGCACTGGAGAAGATGAATTTTGTCTCGTTTGTTAGCATAAGTCTTGGTTTGAGTTTTTGTTGTGAGTTGGCTACATGTACATCATTCTATCTTCTCAAGGAAAGTGAGAGTATCGATCTCCTAGATTGGTTATACTGGAAGGATCACTTCACATGATTGTATATATGTCTTTAGTAGGCCGGTGGTTATCATCAGGGTTTGAAACCCTCAAGTCTTGGTGATATACTGCCATCAATAAGTAGGGTAAGCTAAATTTTTAAGTTTTTTTTTCTCAGTCAGTCTTGAGTCAGTTTTGAGTCAGTTTATTGTGTCAAGTTTCTTTTAGTACTTAGTTTGGTTTTTAGCTATTGACTCCATTGCCCAATGAAATAGGCACTTGTTCTATGGTGTTCTTGGCACCTCCAATGAGCTAACATCCCTAACTAGAGCCAATGTTAGTGTCATTGTTTGCATACTTCCACCAGGGATCAAAACACATTTGCATGTGTATCTTAGATTTCCCATTTTGAATAAATTTTTCATCATTCCATTAGGTCATGATATAAAATTGCTCCACTGGTGGTTGTCCTGGTAAAATAAGCTTCCTTCTCCCTCATAATATCATATTTCTGACTCATTCCCATGTCCCATTGAGCATAATAACACTTATGGAAATGTTTTCTATTACTTGAAATTCTTTTAAATATCATTCAAAGTCAGGTCAAAAGTAGTCCCATTAGGTCATTAGGGTTTTTCACTTCTCAAGGTCATTCCTTCCTTCAGATGAGGTCAGAACATATATGAGAGGGAATAATTAAGCAATTTGATTTCCAGATCATCATAATGTAAATATTATACTTTTTTTAGTTGTATTTTTCAATTTAATGACTTTTATATAAAAATGTCATTTTGATAGAAAAGTCAAATATGTAATTTATTTTTATTTTTCCAAAATGTAATTTTATGTCATTATATGTAATGATTTTATCCCAAAGCTGTCAGATGTAATTATGTCTGGCCGAAGTGGAGCAAGAGAACCATTTATCAAAGCCTGGAATGCAAAAAGTCAGAATGAAAAAGGATATCAGTGACAAATAGGAAAGTAAACATTAGAAAAATGGGTAATTTGAAATAAATTTCAAATTCGCTAAATCTATAAAGTTCATCAAGCACCTCAAAGCACATCATTTTTGTCATTCAAACATCAAGAGCCTTCGGCAAAGGAGAAAATCTGAGTTTTAGAGAAATTTGGGTAAAAATTGCTTAGTGCTGCGGTAATTTCCAAGTGCTATGCTAATGCCCAGGAGCACTGCGCTAATCATTGAAAACTCAGTGAAAAATTTCTTGGCACTACACTAATACAGAGAGGTGTTGCGCTAATACTCCGGTGCCATGCTAATTCCCAACTTATATTTTAAACCTTGAAACTCATTCAAACTTTCTCAACTCTTCACCAAAGTTCCTTCCACCTCTCTTACAAGTAAGCAACCTAAGATTTCACCCTCTTTGTAGTATTTAAAAGGTTTTTTATGCTGGTTTGGTGTCTATGTGAAAATTTGGAGGTTGTTTATGCTAAAAACTCTATTGTATTCCTTATTCCAAAATTTTCACCCTTAGATTCAACGTTACACTCATATATCATTCTAAAACCCTACCATATCATCTTATAGCATAATAAAATCCCTTTCCCTATCCATTTTCCCTAAACCTAATTTCACTTCCCATTCCCTTCTACATCATCCCTAGGGTTTCCAAAATATTAATCTTAAGATGACTGAAGAGAATGACAGAGAGATCAGTGAGGAAGAAATACCAAAGAGAGGTGATCACAAAGGAGGGAAAATCAATAGGTTTGAACCTATGACCACAAAGGAGCTCATGGCCTCTCCTCTTATTGTTTCCTATTTCAAAAATGTGGGTTGATTTGAATTTTGTGAGAAGGTACAATAGATCCAATATCATCCTTTCTTGACCAGGTTGTTCATCACTAATCTTCATGACAAACAGGTTACACTTGCTGGGGTTACCTTTAAAATGTCCACTAATGCCATTGCAGATTATATATGGATCCCTAATGTGGGAGAGAAATATTTTAAAAAGGTAAAAATTGATGTGAGAAATACCTCAAACCCATCTCCTAGACTGGTATGCCGCTATGATGAAAATAATAATTAAGTATTGCACTTGTGAGGAGAGGTTTACCCGACTCTATTCATACCATATCCAATTCCTCATGCTCTTCACTAAAGTCAGAATGCTTCATATACCTCACTATCTTCTCAAAAGCATTGACAGGATGGCATACATTGTACAAAAGAGGGAGTGTAATCATGAAATGCATATTTTATTTCATCACTCCCTCATCAAGATGGTGGTCATGCATCATCTAGAGCAAAAGAACATTTCTTGGTACATTTGCATTGCAAATGAAATCTTCACTTCCCCACCTAGTCATCATGAGCAGAGTATCCCTTCTTCATCTCATACTTCCATACCTACTTCTCCATCTCAGCCTTCTTCTCATACTTCATCACCTATTCATATCCATTCACTTCATGTTGACCCTACTTCTTCACCTCTCCATAACATTTTAGAACACATCATGGTACTGAGGAAATTTTGGCTAATGTAACTAATGTTGAAACATTTCCTAAAACCTATCATAGAGGTCACAGGCATGTGTTTGCTTCACATGGTGTGAAAGGGGCCATGCTTTCTTCATCATAAAAATAGGTAGAAAAGGCAAAATAAAAGGCTGTAGAGCCTAACGTCGTTGAGCAGGAGGACAAACATGAAACTGAGCAATAGTTTCAACTGATTGACCTTGATGATGAGGATGAGGTTAGAATCACCAATGAATTGATTAGAAGTAAAGATAAAAATATTAGTGAGCTTCAAGCTAATATTTATAGAGCAGATTATGCGATTTACTTCCTTGAGCAGGAAAATCAACAACTAAAAGCCAAGCAGGTCATTAGTGAGGTGAGGACCATGAAAGCTCAAAAAAAGGCAGGAGAGGCTAAGGCTTTTTTGGAGGAGACTTTGGAGAAATTTGGTGAGTTTTATGGTGAGGAGGATCAGCCTCCAAGATAGAGACCAAATAAAATAGGGCTTAAGAGAGCTCGATCCTGTGAGAGACAAAGAGAGGCTGATTTGACAGAGCAGCTCACTCCAAGTAAGCTGCTTTCCCTTGAGATCACTAATGATAGAGAATCATGCCTTGATAGAGCCAATTTACATCTGGAGAATCTAATAAAGAATGCCACAAACGATAATGAAATTCATAGGAAGATTGAAAATCACTATGCCATGAGGAAGAAGATTGCAAGGGCTAAGTTCAAACGTGCCCATGCAAAAATCCAGGCTTTGACCGAACAAAAGGAGAAGCAGAAGTTAGATATACCTTCTGAGGTGTCTCTTCATGCCTCAAACCCTCAATCAGCAAGTGACCTCACATTTTTGACAAAATTTTGGCACATTTTTCCCTTTGGTGCAAATTTGGGTTTTTTTGAGCAATTTGACACACATAAATCTGGCTAAAAATGCAACGCCCTTGGCGCTGTGGTTTTTATTGGAGCATGAAAAATGAAAATTTTTAGCATCCTCATTTTCATAATGATGCGTACATCAACCTTGGAAAATTTCAGAAGATATGGAGGAGAACTGGTCCCTCAAAAGTACAAACAAACTCCTAATTTTCATGTTTCTGCCTCCTCTTTCACCTTGACGCTGCTCTAATACTAGTGTTTGGAGAACGTGGTTTTGACAGGGCATATGGGAACCATTTTTTAACATGAAAGCATATTTGGGAACTAAACTTAGCGACCTTTCCAATGAGCTATCATGGAGCTGATTTGGACAAGGGGAAGGCCTCTAAATGTGGCATACAAAACAATTTTTCTGTCATTGTGTTGCGCTAATGCCAGGAAATTGTCATTTTCACCAACTTCAACATTTTTTGAATTTTTTACTTTCTTCTTGGGAAAATGAAGAAAATAATTGATGTAAATGGTAATGGTGAATGTAAATGTAATTTTTTAAATTTCATCTAGGGTAGATACATTGGATAATTCCTCTATAGGTCAAATGAATTAGTTTCCTCTCTTTTAGAGGCAAATTGTTGAGTTTTCCTAGTCTTCAGATTCTTATTTGGGAGTAGGTGAAACGGATTCCTTTCTCATGGATTCGACTCCCTGAGGCTAGGGAGAGTATTTTTGAGGTCTATATGATGTATTTTCTCAGTCATTGTAATGGTTGGACTCACTTGAAGCTTTGGTATCTCAACGGACATTTTGTATTTCAGTTTGTCTTGGATATTAATACAAATTTGCAGCCATTTCTTTGGGGTCCATGTGGTATGAGGTTTAGGCATATTTTCCTCTATTTTATCATTTTTTTAAGTGTACTATTAATTCATAAATTATTTCATGTCTATAATATACTAGATTTCAAGTTTGAAAGGTAGAATCCATATTTATTTATGCTTTGTTTTGGGAAATTTAGTATAATGTGTTCGTTCTCCTCCATTTATAGAAAATACATTCCAAATTCTTTCCCTATCTCCTCACGAGTCTCTTCACCTCACCATAATAATCTTTTAATGTCAAAACCTTATACCTACCTTGCCCCTTAGAACCCCTGCAAATTTAGACCTAATTTCCTTGCCCTGGCTGTTTCACTCCTCTTGATCTAGCAAACCTTATAAAATCAAAATCAAAATCTTGAGCTACTATACCTAGCCTAAGATCTTCTTTCCTCAGTAATTTTTACTATGATCTATATGGAGAGAGCCCTCTCCTAGCCTAGTAGGGCTAGCTACTTGGCTAAGCGTGGTTTGAGGTTACCTCGAGATTGCCTCTCTCAGCCTTGAGGTTCAATCTGAGTGATAACGCTATCCAAACCTCTACCCAAAAATTTATTAATCCTTTGATAAAAATAAATGGCACAAAAGAAAATTCTTTAAAAAAAAACTTAGTCAATAACTTAACCTAGAAAGGCCTCTCCATGACACAAATTTCCTCAAACACATGGAGAACATGTAATATACTTGTCATGAATGCATATTTAAACATAGGGTTTTAATACTTATCTTATATCATCAAGAAGGTATAATTCCCTCTCATCATATCTGCAATAATATCTATTACCTCATGGATTAATTAACCATTCGTCAACTGATAAAAACACATCAAGAGCGATAGATAATATACATATTATAACCAGCATATAAGCAATAAATGAAAAACATATATGCCTTGATAAGCCATCCATCAAGGCCACATAATAGCAATAGAATTAATTATGAAAATAAGAAGAGGAAAATTTAAATTATTAACATATGAAAATCCAACCAATTTAGGGACTTCCATGTACCACCCAACCATAGATTGAGATGAAAAAAATCTCTCTTTCATCCAATCACCCCCATGCATTAGAGGAATTTTGAGGTCTAAAATGGGTCTCCTAAGGAAATTATAAAATAATAATGCAAATAATAAAATAATATTGTAGTACATCATCAAATTTTAGAAGGAAAAAAAGAAAAAATGAATTTTTCAACTCCTATTTTCAACTTATCACCCTATGGGTTTACTCAAATTTCGAGCAGCAAGACTCGTTGGATGCATAATTTGATTCCTCATCCAAGGAGTACCCATATTTCATACTTTCGATGGACCCTGCTACATGAAAAATGAGAAATACATTAAAATCTTGATTGCAATCACCTGCAATCACGTTTTTTCATGTATTTTTCATTTTTCTTGTAGAAGGGTACATCAAAATTATTGCACCCAAAAAGTACTCACGCACGAAATTTGAGTAAACACTTAAGGAGATAAGTTGAGAATATCAGTTGAAAAAATAGTTTTAGTATTTTATTATTTTTTAATATTTTTACCTTTTTACTCCAAAATGGTGATTCATCCCCCATGGTTGAATCCTATTATTTCTTATAAGGTTTATTTTGGTTGAAAATTTTTCTTATGAGGCCCATTTTAGACATTAAAATTACTCTAATGCCATATTCGAAGCGTGAATGTGGGATCTCATGGAATAAACCAACAAAAAACAAATGAGGTCTTCTAGGGTCCAAACGACCTCAATCCTGAACCAGTGATTCCGGCTCATGGTCAGATATCATTAACCATCACCATATGGGCATTTACCCAAGTTTTCTAGGGCTCCAAAGCATTTTTTCCAACCTAGATCCAGGACTAGTAACTGAACCCACAGTTACAAGAGGGCTCTAGAGATTTTTTCCAACCAAGGCTTGAATACAAATAACTCAACCCACCAAGGGCTCTAGAGTGTTTATCCAACCAAAGCTTACAAGACTAGTAACTCAATCCAAGTTTTTTTAGGGCTTCCAAATAATTTATCCAACCAAGGCTCTAGGAACTAGTAACTCAACCCACAACCATAAGGAACGTGAGCACCAATCAAAAAGTAATCAAGTGTGAAACCCACAATACCCTAGCTATCTAGGAAATGGAAAGGTTAGGAAAAAACACTAGAAATATAGGAAATCCTCCATGCCAATGATAGATCATAAGAATATAACCACATGCATATACCATGCATGTTAAAATTATTAAGGAAATCATACATGCAACTCGATACCTGCAAATAAATACAACCATAGTCGTTGATCCTGACGTCCCTATTCACTTTCCTACTTTCCTTTTTCCTTGTTTATCCAAATCCAAACTATGCCACAATCCTCCAAGGATGCTCCAAGAAAACTCTTTGTGCAATAGTATGAGAGAGTGAGAGAATAGAGAGAGAGCTCCAAGCCAAAAATGAAAAAAGGTGCAACTACAAAAAGCTGTAAATTGATCATCAAAATCCTTTTTATCATTGAGGCCTTTATTTTCTTTAATTTACTTCATTTTTTCTTAAATTTTCTTCATTATAAATATGTGATCTTTCAGCTTCCTTTTCTCCTATTTTCCTTTATTTTCATAAGTATAATGCCAATTAATGCTTCTTTTCCTTGACCAATTCCTTTTCCAATTTCCATAGCCATAATTTAATCACAAGTGGTCTATATCACTATTCCTTTTCCCAACATTCAGCTTGGAGTACGTTTCCTATGACCTTCGTTATTATTTTTCCTTTATTAAATTTATTACATGTATTTTTAACTTAGGTTGCTACATAACCCTCCCCCTTGGGGGAACATTGTCCACAGTGTTCAACGACACTTATAAACCACCAAACACATGTTTCCTATGGAGATTAATAACACATCTCTATACAACATATCCATCTACTGAAAACATAACCGACATATCATCTACACCATACCTCTTATTGGAGCTTTATAACACAACTAAATGTGGAATTTACAACATACATATGCATATATAGATAAAACCTAAACAAAACATCAAAAAATATGCCAAAATACATACACTCAACTAGTGAATGGAAAAGGAAACATATCCTACATCTGATCAACCCTCACCCATGTAGCTTGATTAGGCCCAAAGTGATTTCGCTACACTTTTACTTGCTCTATTGCTCAAATCTAGAGAATGAGCATATTTTTCTACAATATTCAATGAGGTTCTCACTGTAATTATCCTTCCGGTTCCATCTACAACAAACTATTCAATGAAATAATCAACATATTTCACATAATTATTAAGCAATGACGCATCGAAAACATCATGTAATTTCACTGTCAGAGTCAGTGCAAGTTGGTAGGCTACTAGTAAAATCTTCTCAATAATATTGAAAGGACCAAAATACTCAAGTGCTAGCTTGGCACATTATCCAATCCTCAAAGATATCATATTGGGCTTGATGTGCAATTAAAACTTTTCCCTAACCTAAAACTTCTTAAATACGCTGTGGTCATCTGCATAGCTCTCCTGCCCCTCATGTGCTACCTTTAGATTCTTCTTTATTACCTGCATTACTTGTTCCATATCTACCAATATGTCTGGTCCAATGAATACCCTATTCATTGGATCACTCCAAATGATAGGATTATTATAACTCTTTCCATAGTTTACCTCAAACATACTGACATTCAAATATTCCTAATACCCACTATTATATGAAAACTTCATGAATGGAATATAATCTTCCCACTTTCGTTGTTGATGCATAACGTACATTCTCAACATGACCTACAAAATCCTATTGACCCTGTCTATATTTCCATTTTTCTACGATGATAAGTTGTACTAAGAGTGAACTATGTCCCCAAACCTACAAATATCTCTTTCCGAAAACTAGAAGCGAAATTTTCATCCCTTTATGACACAATCTTCCTACGAATACCATATAACCTCCCTATGTCCCTAATGAAGACTTGCGCTACCTAACTAGATGAATTTGTATACTTAAATGCAATGAATTGAGCTACCTTAGTAAACCTATCAACCACACCCATAATAGAAACATGTTGTCTAGAAGTCCTTGGAAAACCTATAATCAAGTCCATGAAATTTACCTCCCATTTCCACACTGGAATCAAAATCGGCTGTAATAAACCACCTAGATGTTTAAATCCTTCTTTTACCTATTGAAAATCCAAACATCTCACAACAGACTATGGCATCTCTTTATTAAGATTCAGCAAATAGTATAACTTCTTCACAACTTTCAATGTTTTATGATATCCTGGGTGACTTGAATATGGCTTGACATGAAATTCCCTCTAGATAAAATTTTTGAGCTTGCCATTTTCCTACTATTGTCTTGAGGGGTCCTGATCCAGGTTCAAGGTTATCACGCAACCAAAAAACCCTGCAACTGCTGGCCCTTTCAGTAATGACCTGCTTGCACAAATGAAAGTCTCACCCGAAGCAATATGTGTGGGTGTTGGAACCAGGTTCCCGCACCCTAAGGAAGAATTTAATGCAATGGGCCTAAATAGACTTATAACATAACTATAACAGATAATATACATATGTGTGCATCAACAAATGAACAGAACAAACACTTCACAGATTATCACAGAATGTTATATATTTGCACTCAGTAAACAAATATACCTCAATTATATCTATTCATCAAATAATGTTCACGCGCAATGTACTTCACTCATTCACGAAAATGAAATTAACCATCAATAGAAGTAAATATTAAATAAATAAAAAAATTCATATCTTAACGCAATCAATAGATAAACAACACAGGAAATCACATAACTGTCTAGGTTCACCAAAACAACCTTCTTTATTAAGATATCTAGAAGTTCTAGTAAATTTAGTCCTTCAATATAATTTATCCTTCTGGGCACATATCCAACTGATTCTGGACACAGTTAGGACTTAGGTCTCCACGCACATAGCCAGCATCAGCCTTTTTACCCAAAAACCTAGACTTAGATCAAAACCTTAAGCAATAACCATCACAAGATAACAAATATCCTTTCATGACTCGATCCTTACATATTTATACTAAATTAGACATGCAGATACCATGGTCTCAAAACATGGTTTGGGACTCATGGTTTTCCCTTTAGAACCATTACATTGATTGAGGGAATTTGAACTGCCCCAAAGTCCCTTTTACTCTTTTATGCAGTGCGCACAACAAAGCATAAAAAAACTTAACTAAAATTGTACTCCAAGGAACCTCGATCCAACATGGCCCCAACTCAAACTCATGACTCATCCCCAATCACTGTGGGGTGGTCTCCTTCATCTTGGCTTTCAGTGATTTGACTGAGCTCTTCAGTGGCAAGACCACTTCGATGCTTTGTACAATAGCACCCTACGCTTCGTCCACTAGCTTTGTGGTTTTCGACCCTTCAGCTGCTAGACTGATGCTCCGTTGGGTTTGCTGAAGAATTTTTAGGGTGCCATCAAGACTATTAAACAACTATAGGGCTTCCTTTGCCCAAAACTACATCCTTATCTCCAAAAAAAATTCCTGGCAACGTAGATATTTTATTTGTCATTAAGATGGGCAAGTATCTGTGTTGTCACCAATGTAGGTGTCGCCATCCAGATCTCTGCAAATTGTTGTTCCTTATCACGGAATTCATTTCACAGTTGTTGTACCATCAAGTTATTCTTAATAGAATTAAAAACACCCATGGCTTCACCTAATAAATAACCACACACTATCACTACGGATGATATGTTTTCTGTAGCGGCATTGACCTAAGCAGCGCACTGTGATATGACCTCTAGTGGCGTTTTTGGCTATAGATTCATATGCAACTCAGAAATTTGCTACGCAAACTTAGCCTAGACTGTCTGTAATTTATTGCAAAATGCCTTGAGTTCAGCAGCCAAGCCCTCAAATTTTTTTGTAGGTGCACCTGATGCAGGGACCTCTAGAAAGTCACCATAGATTTGGTCGATCTTAGCCTCTAATGCGACATACTAATCCTTAGTTTCACGTCACGCCTCCTCGGATGTTTGATACTTTTGTTGTAGAACTATTTCTTATTTTTATGATTCATTAGCAGTGTGGTAGGCACATCCCTCTCTGTACTATAATTTGTCGATAACCATATTGTGGATCATATGAATTTCCTCGGTTGGCAGGACCACCAAGTCGATGCTTTTTTCCCCACAGGCTCTCAGGGTCATGCACAAAGTCGACGACTCCACTCTAATGGAAAGAGAGGGGATATGGATCAAGTGGCTATCCCCAGTAGATGGCAGCATAGTTTTGATTGGATGCATGCTGAAAGTAGTCACGCTTACTTAAAGTTGGCTCCCTTATGCCACACTCACTTAAATCTGGCTCGCTTGTAATTTAAGTTCTTGTATACATGAATGCACTCCTTCAAGCACAAATTTGTACTGTGCATCCATATCAGTCCACATGTATTATGTTGTTGATTTAACTTTATTTTCAATTTTAGTAAACTCATCTTCTTTCAGCATGAGGTCTTTTGCACTGGCTAGTTTCGACCCTTTTCTTTTCTTGCACGAACCTTCTACGGCCTAAGACTCGCGCTTACTCCCCTTGGTGGTTTGTGTCTCCTCAATGCCTTCATCATTCTTTTCAACTTATATTTCTTCTTCCAAATCAATTTCTTCGCCTGTCCTCATTAGCTCAGGCTATGCTTCGACATCTTTTCCCTTATGATGTGTATCTTATGTTGTTCTAGGCTTTGTCGGAGTGCTCAAAATGGACGATGAGGCACCCCCAGTGGTGCATGACTTTAACCAGGAAAGAGGCCACACTGGGGTGATGCACGTCAAGTAATCCTCTTTGACCAAGTATGGTAAGCCATACCGCACACCTTCTACAATTCGCTTTGCCCAGATATGCACATTCTGAAATGTCACCTTGAAATCCACGAAATATTTATATAGCTCATATAAGGTTTGGGAAAACCTTGGCTTTGACTAAATAGCTTGAAATAAAACAGAGTCAAAAAGCACCCATAAAATCATATTTTCTATGACTCTTGCTGGGATCTTAGAATGCCACAGGGTTGCGTAGCACGTGGCTTCACACATGTCTAGGTATATATGTTGGAACTACGTGTCTTCAGGGGTCTTCCAGCCAATGAGAATGATGATAAGGATTAGACATGCATAATAAAAGTGTTTCCCCTCCTCCTACGCCTCACACATATTTTCTATAAATTTGGTATAAATATATTGTGCCCATTTGTACTAGAAACGCTTCTCACACTTCCCAGTGAGCGCAATAACATGTGTTGGGAATTCCTTTGACCTGCACTTCCTCATCATTTTGCATGCAAGGACAATTTTTCCAAACTTAACTGCAGGGTCATTGATTTCGGTAACAATAAAGCCTCAAGTGTTTCAAAATACCTTATATTCATCCTTTACCTTCTCAACAACCTTATTTCTCGGCCTTTCCCTCTCAATGTTGCCACAAGGTATACACCCTGGTCAGGAAAGTTAGTGATCCGATGGATCAGCAAGGAATAGATTAGTATGCACTCCCTGAGCCATAAATAATCATCATGAATTAGTGCGAGAAGCTTTCACACACAAATATCATTGATTGGGCTATGCCTGAAGTGTGGGATTTGCAAAAGGTTCAACAACCTTGATTTATGCAAGCCCACTTACCAGGGCATTGGCTCAACATTGAGTACACCATCATCATAGAGGATTCGCTCTAAATACATGTCAAGCATGAGCTACAAAAATTTTTCTTGATCGGTAAGGTCCCAATCCTCCATTTTACGAAGCAGAATTTTGGCGAACATATCGCCCTCCATAAGTACATTCTCTGGAAGCAATGGCTTGTTAATATAGGAACTTCCTTTATCCAAGTCCTTAGGGACCTTCACCAAAGCTTTTCTTTGTGTAACATAGGCAGCAACTGCGAGATAGGATTAGCAATCTCTACCACATCTTCTTCCTCCATTATCGTTTCTGACAACTCTTCCATGGGATTCTTTTGGTGCTCTACAACAGTGGAGCAAGGATTAGGAGTATTTTCACGAGGTGACTTCTAGGACCCCAAGGAATGTCCCTTCTTTGTTTGCATTGGTGTAGGGGTCTCAACAGCCTGCACAATGGGGTCTTATCCTGAATTGGTGTAAGTCATGTGGGTTGGAATCAGGTGACCTAAACTACAATGACATAACTCCTCCTCAAAGAGTGGATCAATACTAGACATATGATTCATAAAAAAATCAGAAATTAGAGAGCACAACTCGCAAAAATTTCACATAAGGCAAAGGGAACTATTGCAACCCCTTCGTTCATATTTATAGCATAGGCGTGGCCTAAATGGTCTCTTGTGCATTAATGTAGCTCCATAAATGCTAAAATGGCTCCAAATCTAGAATAATCTCCTCATTAAATGAAATTTAGATGCTCCTCCAAATGGTAATAATTCTGTCTTTTCCAGATTTACTATTCTAATGGCTATATTCTGGTACCTCTCTGACTTATCCAACCTTCGCGCAAATCTACTGCTTGCCCATCGCACTTGTCTACACATCCTCCATCCTTATTGTGCAGATCCATTTGTATATCCATATAGTCATTTGGTGCATGCAGGGAGAGGTTCATCCATGTAAGGATTCAATTGGATTCCATTAACATAATGAGGGATATTTTCTCCGCTCAACATGTCCAAGCACACCAGAACTCCGTCATTGTTTTACTTAACAACATAAGGGTCGAGCTAATGCATCTTGAAATTCCCTAGGTGGCACACAAACTTGTTTTCATACAACAATACTAAAGCTTCTTCCTTAAATAACTTCTTTATAATGTGCCTATCATGCCAAGCCTTTTCATGCACCTTCTGTACTTGCTGATGGAAACCTACAATAAATCTATCCTCTTCGAGCGCGACCAAATATGACAACCATTCTACCATAAATTCATGATATGCCATATTTTTGAATGCTACAACATGCATACTTGGAGAAATGTAATCCATCGCTATAAGAGCTTCTTACACATACATCATCCTAAACGATGTCTTCCATGTCAACTTCTTGCATGTGGTTCTATATTCCCAAATAACTACAGACATGTGTACATCCCAATAATTCTGGTTAGCATTGAAAACCATATTGCGTGCCATCTCCAATATCTTATTTTTAGGTTTTAACGGTGTATAGAAATTATCTGGAAACTAATTCGTAAAGAAGGAAAATAAAAAATAGCAAAAGCATAAAACACAATCAAATATACACAGATATTTCTCCCGTGGATCCCAAACCTGGGACTACCAACTTTATTTTCAGTATATTCTGTTTATTGTATATATATATATATATATACATGCCAAATAATTCATAAACCACAATCCATTAACCTTGGATTAGAACATAACCGCAGTTTCCTTGACTAGATCTACAAAATACCAGGGGTTGAAAACCATCATGCCCCAAAACCATGTGAAAACCCATGCACAAAACCATAGGTGGGTCCACCCACAGAAAAATAAAGGACAAAAAATCCCAGGCTATTGCCCCAGACCCCATATAAGGGGCTACCCGCCCCCTATGACCCCCCCGGGTTCAACGTACAGGGGGGGCTTTCGCCCCCCATGTGACCCCCCCCACGCGTGCGACTAATCGTAGAAAGAATATAACATTCTCCCACTATTATTTTATTTTCACAGGAGCCATAGGATAGCTTCGTCATTAGTCCATCCCTGTAACACCCATTTCTTATCTACACCAAGAGAAATTTTTAGTGCTCACAGACTTCGTCAATGCATCTGCAACATTCTTCAAAGTGTCCACCTTTACCATCAACACATTTTTATCCTCAACCATATCTCTCATGAAGTGATATTGAACATCAATGTGCTTTGTATTTTAATGATAATAAGGGTTCCTAGCCAAGAAAATTTCACTTTAGCTATCATAGTATATCCCTATAGATCATTGCACCAACCCCATACATGAAAACACTATCTGCAACCAAACTGCTTCGTATCTTGCATGAGTGGTTGTCATGTATTCTACCTCTGTAATTGAAAGATCTGCTACAGACTGTCTTTTACTCATCAAAGTGACTACACCTCCAAATAGGCTAAACACATACCCACTTGTAGATCTTCTTTGGTCTAGATCTCCAACCCAGTCTGCATCAACAAAACCATGGATATCCAGAACTCTGTCCAATATTGGTCTTCCTTAGCAGCACAAACCATAATCACTAGTGCCCCACAAATATTTGAAAACATGTTTCACTACTCTCTAATGCTCCTTACCTGTTTTCAACATAAACCTGCTTAATGCTCCCACTGCATGTGCAATGTCTGGTCTAGTACAGGCCATTTCATACATCATGTTACCCACTGCATGTGCTTATGGAACATGAGACATATCCTCATCTTCTTCTTGTGTCTTTGGACACTTTTTAGCAGATAGATTTACACATACAGTAATAGGAACCTTCACCATTTTACTATCCTACACGTTGAACCTCTACAATATTGTCTCGACATAATTCCTCTAGTTTAACCAGAGCTTCATCTTTTCCCAATCTCTCTTAATTTCAATGCCAAAAATATACTTTTCAACACAAAGATTCTTCATGTTGACTTTGGAGAACAATCGGGTCTTCAAATCTTGGATAATTTCTTTGTCATTTCCATTCAGTAACATATCATCCACATACAAGACAAAATAAATAACATGATCACCAATTAATTTAAAATGCACACAATGGTCCTCTTTTTTTCTGGTGAAGCCAAGTCCTCGTATATATGTATTGAATTTTTTATACCACATCCTTGCTGACTATTTTAACCCATACAGATACTTTTTTAACCTGCATACCAGTTCATTATTACCCTTCACCATAAATCCTTTAGGTTGCTTCATGTAGATCTTTTCCTCCACATCCCTGTGAAGAAATGTTGTCTTCACATCCATCTCTTATACCTCAAAATCAAATGTAACAACAACATATAAAAATAATCTAATAGAAGTAACCTTTGCAACAGGAGAAAAAATGTCACCAAAATCAACTCCTAACACCTGGGAATAACCTTTTTCTACCAACCGAGCTTTTTATTTCTCCACCTTGCCTTCTACATTAATATATTTCTTAAACACTGATATGCTCTCAATGGGCTTCCTTCCAGCCAACAAATCCACTAGATCCCATGCCTCATATTTTTGTAAGGGTGCCATTTCATCAAGCATGGCGTCCTTCCTAAGTTTTCCATCCTTTGAATCCACTGCCTCCCTAACAGTTCTGGGATCATCATTAGTGATAGTAAAAGAAAATTTTGAACAGAAAGTAGATGAACTATACCTTTCTAGATGTCTTCTTTCTCAAATTGATCTTCTCAGAACTCGAGTTTGTGGCTCTTCCTCTTCTGAATATTATTCTGTTGTAGAGTATGATTCATTCTCCTTTAGCTCAAACTATATCTTCTCAGTTTCCTTTGGTAGAAATTCATGTTTAACAACATATTTAACATCTCTAAACACCACATCTTGATTTTAGACAACCTTCCTAGTTTCTGGGTTCCAAATCTTGTTACCTCTTAAACCATCCTTATACCCAATAAATATGCAACTTTCAGATTTATTATCCAAATTGGTCCTTTTCTCATTTGGAACATGTACATATGCATCGCATCCAAATACCCTCATATGTGAAAGAGAGGGTGTCTTACCAGCCCATACCTCATGTGGAATCTAATCTTCCAACGTTGATGAAGGTGATATGTTAGCTAGGTAACATGCAATCTCCATTGTCTCTTCCCAAAATTCCTGTCCTAACCCAGTACCACTGAGCATGATTCTTCCCTTTTCCATCAATGTTTTGTTCATTCTTTATTCAACTCAATTTCATTGAGGTGTGTATGGAGTAGTATTTTGTCATGCTATACCACACTTATTACAGAACTCTCCACCATTATCTATCCTCAACACATTTATCTTCTTCTCTGTCTGGTTCTCGACCAGAGCTTTAAATCCTTTAAATCTATCAAAGACTTTAGATTTATTCCTCAAGAAATATTTCCATGCTTTCCTTGAGAAGTAATCTATGAATCAAACACAGTACACAAAATTTCCTAGTGATGGAACTGACGTGGGTCCAAACACATCACTGTGCACAAGCTCTAATATCTTGTTCGCCCTATTAGCAACAAAAGGAAAACTCACCCAATTCCTCTTCCCATATACGTAATGTTCAAAGAATTCAAAATCCAGAGCGCAATTAGACATACCTTCTACCATACCATTACCATGCATTATCTGAAGGCCCAATATGTCCAAGCCTTTGATGCCATATCATGGTGTTTTCTCCAAATATCGCTAGGCTTTCCACTCCACTTTTAGGAACCACATAATTGTTGTATCCATCAATAACAGTGCTACCTTAAATCTTGTACATAGTTCCAATAGGAACTCCTAGCATTAATACCAGTGATCCCCAAACCATCTTCAGGGTATCTTTATCGAACATTGTGTTTACACATGCATCATCCATCTTGCTTATAGAGATAAGATTTCTAGCCAACGCAGGAATATGCAGAACACCAGGAAGTGTTGTAATCCTTCCACCTTGCAGCTTCATATTTACGTTCCCATGTCCAACGATTATATCCTTCATTTCATCCGCTAAGAAGAAATCACCACCATCATACTTCTCATACTGCAAGAACCACTCCCTATGTGGAGTGAAGTGAAATAATGCACCTTAGTCAATCAACGATGCTTCATGATCTACATCTGTATTTGAACAAGAAGCTAAATAAACATCCCCACCTTCATCTGAGGTGCTTTTCCCTCTGCAAAATGAGCATCATCAGATCCATTTCCTTTCTCAGGAGATTCAGATCTGTTGTCCTTTTTTTAGTTCCCTTATTTTCTGCATTTCCAACACACCTTTATAGGCTTTCCTGGAGATTTAGATCTCCCACTCAAAAATAAATAAATGTTTCTATTCTAGGACCTTCCTCATATATATAAGTCATCTCCATTCTAGCCCTACATATTTCTCCATCTCATTTCCTACGACAACAAGGCTGAGACAATTTCATCAAAATTCAAGGTGGTTGTATTTATATCTATTTCAATAACCAGACTTTCCCATGAATCTGGTAGAAAACACTACAAACTGATGAAATTATCTTCATTTGAGATTTTTATATCTATTTTAATATTCAAATGCTCTATCATAGAGTCTCCATCCTTCATCCTCATGTTATACAACTTTTTCGGCAGGAAAAATTTATTCAGTTGAGACTTATATTGGTACAAAGTCCCTAACTTGACCCACAAAGTATTCCTTGTAGCTTCCCGAGATACATTCAACAATACCAAATCTAAGATACACAATTGTATTGTGCTCTTTTCCTTCTTATCCAACTTCACCCAGTCTTCATCTGACATTTTCGTTGGTTTATTACCCAGATCTACCATGATCTAGTGATCTTTATCCACCAACAGATCCTCCATATTGAGCTTCCACAACTCAAAAAATTTGACAATTAAATTTCTCTATCTCTATATTTCCACTACTCTCCATCTTCTTTCACCGCAAGAATCAATCCCGTGGATATCCCACTGAACATGGTCTACTACAGGCCCTAGCAAAAAACCCCTCAGCAACAAAGGCATCCCCTTGAAGCCAAAACAATTCTGATACCAAATGTAGGTTTTAACCCTATACATGAATGATCTACAAATGAATTCTTAAAGACAAAAAATAAACAATAGTGACAGCATAAAACCTAAAATACATATGCATAAATATTTCTCCCCTAGATCGCAAAATCAGGACTACTAGCTTGATTTTTTGTTATATTCCTTTTAGTCTTACAACACATATGTATACATGTCGAAGAATTCATAAACCCCAATCCATTAAGCCTAGATTAGAACATAGTCATAGTTCCCTTGAACAGATCTACAAAATACCAGGGGCTGAAAACCATCATGCCCCAAAGCCATGTGCAAACACATGCTTAAAACCACAAGCAGGTCCTCCCACTGAAAAATAAGGGAAACAAAATCTCGGGGCACTGCCCCAGACCCAGCGTAAGGGGCTACCTGCCCCCTATGAACCCCTGCATAGGGGGAGCTATCACCCCCCCTGTGGCACCCCCACTGCGCCCAGCTCAATGTGGGTCTTACGCCCCCCACATGTGTGTGACTAGTGATGGAAATAATATAACACATACCCAACATTATTGAAATATTCCACCACACCATTTTCCTCTGGGTGATACGTGATGAGCTCCATCATTATGTACATTTGGAGGGGTTAACAGTCACCATTTTCCCTTATTAAGTCTCTTTTTATCACATTTAATTACATTATGGTATTATGTTACTACTGTAGACGGTGATTAAGGCTTGTCATACTTTGAATGCCTAACATGAGTTAATTGTAGGAAAATCACGGAGATATTTCATTTTTTATGAAGATTTTTCCATTAAAGATCGAAGTAGACAATAGGAAGATATTCTAGGAGGATTTTCCACCTCCTTAAATCCCAAAGGTATCCACTGTATCCTCGATATTCCCTCCAGCAACTCGAAATCAAACACAACCAAGAAAACTCAAGATCAAGTGCACCAAAACTACACTTCACCTGCAGTCAAAGTGGACACATCACCTACTTTTTAGGGAGTTTTTGATAGCTACCCTCTAGGTTAAATATGGTTGAGAAAGAGCTCATTGGGATTAGAACTTCTAAGGAAGCTAATAGAATCTTAGCTCTTCTAATAGGTTTTTCATAATTTCATGTTTATGTAATGATACTATTTTCTGCAATAAGATGAGTATTCTGATTGTGCTTCATTGATCTAGTTTTAGAGGGCCGGGCTTGCGGGTTAGGGCCCAATCCATTGGCCTTATTCTCGCTTGTGTATTAATTCTTTACTTGTATGTCATTGTATCTTGTTTGATTATGAGTTTTCGCTAGTTTTCTTACATTTCAATTCCCTGTTTTTAGTTTTCTTCCATTTGTCTTTGTTGTCGATTAAGCTTGCTTACAGGTTGGTAGAATAGTCTATAAACTATGAAATATGTGTGTCGAGCCTCCCTCTCTCATCTCTTTCATTGGAGCTTGAGGAGGGTAAACCTTCTCCATAGGCCAAATCTTCTTTTTAATTTATGATTTCTTGGAAAGACTAGTTAGGTTTATGTAGTGTCATGAACATGTTAATAATGTAGAGTTATATTTTTTTTTGTAGGCTAAAGTAGGTTCGATTTCCAAATTCAACTCATATTTTTCATTTCATTCATCATGAATTTGTCAACATTTGTTGTATGAATAGGTAGTTTTCTTTCAAATTCACATAGCATAGCAAAGGAGGACTTCACCAACACCTTCAGCTTAATTTCGCACCTTTAATCAACCTTTTGCTCGCTAAAATCACCATCAACCCTAGTTTCATATTTTTCATCTTCATATCATGAGAAAACCCTAGAGGTGAAAGAAAAGCTTGGCAAGAGGTTCTGAGAATGGCCAATGGGTTGGACACATTCCACTCATCCAATCACACCTTCACTGCACCTTCCCTATGCTTTTCTCACCCATTTTTTGCCTCAGATTTCCCTCGGATTGTTTCATGTAGCAATTCAGGACTTTCCTGTAGCACTACAGGAAACTTGTAGCAACACTTGTAACAGCACTATTGGGCCCATCCTTAAGCCCAAAAACCACCATACACCTCATCCAGACCTACCAAAACCACTCAAACACCTTCAGCCTTACACCCATGAGTTCAATCCCTTCATAAGCCACCTTAGTGCTTTCTCCTCCTAGCTGAAAAATAGTGCATTTACAAGCATAGTTAGGTCATGATTAGATGCATGAGTAAAATCATGGTAGTTGTAACATGATATTTTAGGCATTTGGCCCAGAAAATTTTGATTAGTTTAGTCTTATTTATTCAATTTCAATTCAGCAATTTACTTCATGAAAGATGCCCAGTTTCTTGCATTTCTTGTCGTAGCTTAATTTGCATATTTATTTCATTGCAGAGTAGTTTCTTGTTGTAGAATATTTCTTTGCTTGATGATAGAGTAATGGATTTGAATCATTTTTAGCCCTAGGTCTAAATTCAGAAGTGTGATAGACTTCATTTAGAAACCCTAGGAATAACACCCTTTCGTAGAGCTTAGAAGAGGATGACATGAGTAGAATGTGTTATCTCCCTGTAATTTCAGCAGTTTGTCAAGACCAAAACCGCAGAGAGAACATTTAGACCACTTTGGGATTCTAGCATCTAGCCCTCCTGAATCCAGAGAGGGATCTCTATATAAGTGCAAAGATTGATTTATCTTTAAGGCTTCAGATCTGATATTAGGCTAGTTATGAAGAACAAGGTTTTCTTTGTTTTGGTTGGGCAAAGATATGTGAAGGTGAAGGAAGTCTAAATGAAGGGTGAAGATGTGTGAAAGTGAAGGAATGATTCAGCTAACAAGATAGGCAAGAAGAAGCTTCAATCCATTGGGTTATGGAGTCATAGTAGGATTTAATTGAAATAATAAGGTTCAAGAGTGGTCCATGGGGCAAGTCATCTATGTCTAAGGATCTCTTTCAAGTTGATTTTATGGAATGAAATGAAACAATAAGAAGGGGAATCAAACAAATGAAGAAACAAAGAGCAGCCTAAGATCAAGTAAGTACTTTGAAACTATCTTGCTTTTGGCATACACTTAAGAAAGACATAAAAGTTATCTAAGATCAGGTAAGTACTTTGAAACTAGCCTGCTTTCGATGCACTTTCAATAGAAAACATTTAAAACATAAAAAAAAAATAGCTTAAGATCAACTAAGGACTTTGAACCTATCCTGCTTTCAGCATATTCAAAGGGAAACTTTTCAAAGCAACTGATGGAGAAGAAACTAGAGGACAGGGAAATCCATAGACTTCCGTAGCTCTGCTTTATTTAGCAAACCTTTCAAGACAACACTTAAGATAAACAAAGAATAGTATAAGATTAGGTAAGGAATTTGAACCTAGCTTGCTTTCAACATACTCTTAGGGAAACTTTCAGACAACTTTTGGAGATAAAAATAGAGGACAGAGCTAACCATAGACTTCCTTAGTTAAAATTTACTTAGCATAAACTAAAAATAACATTCAAGAACACCGTTTAAAGTTCATACAGTAAGACGTGGGAACTCCAGCATTCCTTAACTTCTTGGACAGTATTAAATCATTCCTAAAATACACAATTGGAGGAAAACATAAAGATAAAGCTTATCAGTGAGAGTAGGGTACTTTTGACAGTAAATCCTAACTCTATATTTGTTGTTCTTTATAAGAGAAAGTGGACAGAATGGAAACAAAAAGAAAATAAAAATTTACAATCAGAAACACATCACTGTTGACATAGACCAAGATCCCATAAATCAACTTGTATTTGATGCTCAAACCAGTTACAATCATCAAGTACATTGGTTCTCTACAACTTCAAACTTCTCATATCAACTTAGGTATCTTCAATTACAAAGAGAGATTACAGCAGCTTCAGGAGACTATTTGCATGCATCAAATATTCAGTGACCAACCTTTTCCTCATCTTCTACAGAAGTATTTATAGAAGAAATGAGGAGGTGGGATGAGGGAAAAGATCTCGAAGTTCAATTAATATAGTTTAATGCTTCTCGGCCTTTGAGGGGCTCAATGGAGAATATTTCTAATATTTATCTGTATTAATTTATTTTCATTAAGTATTAAGTAGCTTAGCAGTGTTTGTTGACTTTGAACTCTTCCAGGCAAGATTTGCAATAACTCTAGCCTCTGTAAGCAAAATATCACTCATTGAGGTAATAGCCCTGGCCTTCTTTGACTTCTTTGAGGCAGCAGGTGGCTTTTGGTAGTTGGAGAGGATTCAATTAGCCTCTGATGTGGCAGTGGACGCTTTTTCGGATTGATATATTTCATCCTTTTAACCTAAATCACTATTAATTTGCTTTATTCCTGTGTTATAGGCCTAATTTGGCTTAATCTCTGTCTCCAGGTCTTCAGACTGTCTTTAATTATGTGGATTAGGATTTTGATAATTGAACTTAGGTCGTAATCCTTTAAAAACTGTATTTAACAATCTTCAAACCTGTTTCTACTTCAATTTCATCCCTGGATACTGATACTCTTTGCTTTGATTAATGTTTGTTGTGTTTTGTTGTTGTGCGGGCATACAGAGGGTTTTATAATGTCGCCAGTGTTCATGAGGCACCGGTGAATCAATATGTGAAACACTGCAAAGTGATCCCTTTGATGAATAATTGCCTGGGGGATCATCATCCCCGGCCTTTGATTTTCTTTTAAAACAATGGAAAAACCATTAAAACCTGCGCAAACAAACGAAATTATAAAAAATCCTGCGGGATAAGATTTAAACTGCTTCAGAGGTTTAGGTTAGATTGTGACCGTTGGATGAAAGTCATCAACAACGAGGATTGCTCGCTGGGGTTAGATAGGAGGCGTTTGGATAAATGGTGGGGAAATTAAGTCTATGTCGTTGATCTGCAAAGATCAATGGTCAAGATTGATCAGGAAAATATAATGTAGAGGGGCAAATTTATAATGAAATGAAGAAATTGCAAAGGAAAATGGTTGGAAACCTTTGGTGGAAGGGAAATGGGTTCAAATGAAATTTGGGGTTTTGGAAAGACTCTGGGCCGTCAGATTAGATCAGCCAATAGAGATCAATGACGAAGATTCGTTGATGAGGTCTCTTGGAAGAATGGAGGAGGGCAATAGTTTAATGGCTAGATTAAACTAGGACCGTTAGATCTCAGAGATCAATGGTGGAGATTAAAAATGAGGGAATTTAATGTAAATGGGGTAAGGTGGTTTTGGCCATAAAAACCACTAGTGTCGCGCTACTTTGAGACAGTTTTCAAAATTTCCCAAAAAAAACGTGATATAGGTCTCCAGCCAACACGTGTCCTAATCCAGGTGGATATTGGTGGCCACCCGCCTATTCCACTTGGGCCCCCACCATTGTCTCTTTCAGTTTTTCAGTTTCGGCATAGCTTACTATTTTTAGTAGTTTTTTGGGTCCTGAACTTCCGAAGCCGTTTTGAGGCCCTAAACGATGTTTTTTGGGCATCACGCCTCTAACGAATATCATTCTGTTCCGGAATGATATTCATGGAGAAAGTTGTAGTCCTTGAATAGAGCTTTATAATGATGTATGATGTGCGTCAAATGGATATAGTATGCCAAAGTTACGTCCCTGGGAAGTTGAAACACCAATTTACCCAAACGGGGCCCATAGTTTTGGTGCTTCATCTCATAGGGTTAGGTTTTTGGATGTTTAGGGTTAGGTTTTTGGATGTTTAGGGTTCTCCATTATTTCTCAATAATAAATAGTCCCTCGAGCCTCATTGTAACTCAGTTGAGAGGCTGTAGCTGTCACATCTCTTCTCAGAGATAGCTACTAGCGCCCTAGCTAGTTTTATTTCCATTCTGTCTGTAAGCAAATTTCAGTTCTTTGATATTGATGAAATGAATTGTTATTTCCGCTGCATCTCTATATTTATGGTTATATGTTTATTCTGTTGCATTCCTGCATAAATCTGGATCATGTCCTTAAAAAACCACCCATATCGTGTAATTTTTAGGAATTAACTGTTAGACTCAGAATTACGCAATATGGGTCCCTGACCATTGGATGAAAGGTGGGAAAATCCAATGGTGGAGATGAGAGCGTGATAAGATAAGTTGCGCGGGCAGAAGAAGGTGGGGCAAGGTCAAGGTGATTTTAATCTGGGTCATTCGATCAGGGAATGGACAGCCAGGATTTATTGATGGGGAGGTAGGTCCCAAATGATTTGGGCCTACTGGGTTGAATATGGACCGTTAGATCTTCAATTTGAACGACCCAGATTAAATCTTTGGGAATTTAACGCAATACGGGATGGGGGGTTCAGGCGGAGATTGGGTGATTGTGGACTGTTGATCTACAGAGATCAATGGTGGGTATTCATTGAAGATCTTTACACAGCGGGGTTTTATGAAAATAACAAAGGGTGTCAAGTTTTAATCTGGGTCGTCGGATCTATGAAATGGATAGCCTAGATCCAACCGCGGGATCCCCAATCGGCGGAGGAGAGAGGAAGGCATACAACAAAAGTTGCGATGCGATTATACGAGGGTTGTTCGATCTTAGAGAGATCGACGATCATGAATGAATCCGTGGGTTTTAATGTCGGAGGGCTGTGGAGGAGGGTGATTAATTTGGTTTGTCGGTTCTTGTGGATTCGACGGTCCAGATTGAATCGCAATGATCACAATCGGAGGAGGAGAGAGGAATGGCACAAGGATTTTTTATGATGCCACTGAATTAGAGTTGTAGATATCAAACTTAGATCGATGGTGTAGATTAAGTTACGGATGCAAAAGGTGGGCATGCGGGCTTTGGAACAGAGCGATGGGGACTGTCAGATCTGGGCATGACGGAGCAAATCGACAGTTGGGAAATAATCGCAAGGTTGCAATCGGAGAGGGGAAATAAACCATTTAAATGCATCCAATGAACATTTGCGATGCGAGATTTCGACGATCATTGATCGGTTTTAGATCAATGGTTGGTATTCGCCAAAAAAACGAACCGTCGGGTTCTTTTCAAAACATAAGAAGGTTGGGTTTTTCATAAAATACAACGGAATTTTTTTTTCGGCAAGAGTTTTTATATACAAAGGACTTGATTGCAATCGGAAACTTTAAAAGAAAAAGGTAACAAGACAAGAGGGGAAAGCCTGATTGCGATTGCGCGATTAGGCCTTAGCGCCAATTGCGGCTCCGGGTTTTATGTGGGATAAAGGGGCTGGAGCTAAATCCAAAGGGCGCTTAAAGCCTTAATGCAAATAAGACTGTTTTTATGATTTTTTGAGGATTTTCAAAGGATTTTGAAAGTTTCCAATAAGGTCAAAATGGATTTTTAAACCTTTAAAAAGTAAATTTATGAAGGAAAGGAAGGAAAATGAGGGAAAATAGAGGAATTTCATGAGGAAAAAGGGGAAAAAGTGGAGGTTAATTATGAGTGAAAGGAGGGGTAAAAGGAAAGGAAAAATGGGTTTTTAGCAGTCTTTCTCCTCAGGAAAATAGCATATTTTTCAGGATTACAACGGAAACAGTAGTGAAGAATAACTCAAGGATAAGTTACTTCATATGACTTTAAGAACTTACAATTTTGGCATAAAAATTATTTCTTGATGGCTTAAAGAATGATTTCGCCACCATTTGATATGACAAATTTTATAGGTGGCTAACAGTGGCTCCACATGGGAATGGCACCTTCTTGAAGGTGTCAAGAACTTCAGACTTGTATTCTTTGCGAGCTGATCAATGCCTCATCCATTGGGTTGCAAATTTCTTTACTTTTCTAATCTTCTTATGCTTTGAAAGTGTTAGCAACCATGAAAAACAATGGAAATTTATCAAAACAAGATTTCTACCTACCCAATCCTAATGATCTAATATTTTTTCTTCTTTCAGAGTGCATTTGGATTGGCAAACTCTTTTCCAAAATTTTTATTCTTTTGAAAAAATAAAACTAATCTAAGTCTACTTCTTATTTCTCCATGAACTCAGATTAAGCAGTTGATTTCATAAGCTTCTCTACCTAACTACTGTCTGTTAGGATTAGATTGTCTAACAAATTTTTATTCTTTAAATTCTAAAGCAGGAAATTTAAAAGCAGACAAGTTAGGATTGAACAGACTAACTTCTTGCTGATCTATGGCATAAAAACAAGCTACACATAGATAATTATTTGCAGAAAATTAAATCAAAATGGTGAAGGCTTAAGATTTGAAAGTTTTTAAGAACATCATTCACTTTTCTTCATCTATGTTTTTAGGCTTGTTTGAGTTGTTTTCTCTTTGTTCTCTGGTTCATGTTTTGGGCATATTAGAACCAATTTTCTTCTATCATTGGCTTAGTTTTTGATCTAATTAGAGCCATTCATCTTCTGGAAACTCACAGGTTTAGATTTTTAGCTTGTTCGAACCTTTTTATTCTATCCTAATATTCCTAATTGATAAGCCAAGTTTAAGTTGTTTGGAGATTCTAATTCACTAACCTATCAGCAGTAAATTGAAAACTAATTAGTCATGATTAAGCTGTATGACTAACTAGGAGTGTGTTTTTTAGGAGTGGAATTTGAGCTTGCACACTTTCAGATTTTTGTTTTCTCTTTTTTGGTATGGGGATGTACCTTTCATGTTTTTACAATCTACCATCTTTTCTCTTTCGATTGTTTTTTGTATTTTTCCATATTTTAACTTTGAATGCAATGATGAGTATGATATTTATAATGAAAAGAAAAATAAAAAGGCTTCCAAACTAATATGGTGAAGAGAAATAATGTTTGAGTATCCTGCCATTGACAGGACCCCCAAACAGTTCAGCTCCATTCATTTCCTACAAGAAATAAACATTGTTACCAGTAGTAGAATGAATCAGGTAAGGGCCAAGCCATAAGTTATCAAATTTCCCATGCTTGACCTTGTCTTCTCTCCTTGAATCCCACTTTAACACTTTGTCACCAATGTTGAAATTACTGGCCTTTGTCCTTTTGTCAAAAAGCTTATTGATGGTCTCTTGCTTTTTCAATGCTCTATTGTAGACCTCCTCTCTGCTTTGCTGAAGATGTATAATCTGATTAATCCTTCGGATCATGTCATTGTCTTCAGACTGTACTTCTTGGATCAGCTTCAAAATTGGCACACCTAGGCTGGTTGGAGAAATTTCATCTATTCCATACAAAAGCTGGTAAGGTGACATTCCAATAGATTTCTTAAGTGTTGGTGTGCCAAGACTTCTTGTTGTCCTCCAGCAACTTCTTGATTATGTTTACCAAACTCTTGTTGGAGGATTCTACCAACCCATTACCTTGAGGGTAATAAGCAGTAGAATGACCCAATGTTATCTGATATTTTTGACAGAATTCAACCATCTTCTTGGATCCAAATGCAACAGAATTATCAGTGATGATCTTCCTAGGACAGCCAAATCTAGAGAGGATATGAGTTTCAATGAATTTTATAATGACAGAGTTATTGGCTTGCCTAGAAGGGATGGCTTCTATCCATTTTGTAAAGTAGTCTGTTGTAGTGAGAATCCATCTATGCTGGGTAGATGAGGGTGGATGGATTTATCTTATGAAGTGTAGACCCCACTGTTGAAAAGAAGCTTCAACAGTGATTGGATGCAAAGGTAAGGGAAGCAATTTTCTTTTGTCTTAAAAGAGTTAACATTTATGACAGGCAATGATCATTTTATGTACATCTTGAAAGAGGGTGGGCCAAAAGTAACTAGCTGTAAGGATTTTGTTGGCTGTTGTCTTCCAATAGAGTCGGCCCCCACATTCTCCTTCATGGAACTGATTCTTGACCTTATCTGCATCAAAATCAAGCAAAAATTTAAGCAATAATCCACTAGCATTCTTCCAACATAGACCTTTATCTACAATGCAGTAATTTACAGCTTTCAACTTTAAAAACCTTGCCTTCGTTTTGGACAAGCTAGGAGGTGTATTCAGATTGAGAAAAACATATAGAATATCAACATACCAAAAGGAATTCATAAAATGGTCTTCAACAATGGGAGTTGACAATTCCTCTTGTTCATCTAATGCATTTATCATATTTATATCAAGAGCTTCAAAATTAGACTCAGCCATTAATCTGGCTAGTCCTTGGCCTTTTATGAGTTTAGTGAGCTTGATTTCTAAATCATATTCAAGTATCACAGCTATCCACTTTCCTCTCTTGCCATCAGGGTCCTGTGTTAGAATGTCTTTCACAACTAAATTTGGGACAAGGCAATTATGAGGGAGTGCAGAACGTAAACTATGAAGTTTTTTAAGGCTTTGACTAAGGCAAAGGCTTGTTTTTCCATGATGTTGTACTTCATAGGAGGATCTCTCAATGCCTTACTAAAGAATGCAATTGGCTGCTCTTGTCCTTGTGGATTTTTCTACAATAGGATAGCAGCCACTGTATGTTCTAATGCGAATGAAAAAATGAAAAAATATTTTGAAAATTCAAGACTTATGAGGACTGGTGTTTTGGTTAATGCTTGTTTCACCAGCTCAAAAAAATTCTTTGCTTCCTAGGTCCATTTAACTCTTTGTTATTTCTTTAACATGTTTGTTATGTTTCTAAGGAGTTCATCTAAGTTAGGTATGAACCTTCTCAAGAAATTAATCTTTCCAATGAAAGATTGAAGTTCCTTGATGTTCCTAGGATGATTAATTTGTAATATAGCCTCAATCCTTTTCGGGTGTATCTTTATCCCCTCTTCTGATATGATGTGTCCAAGTAGTTTACCTTCTTGGAGACCAAACATTGTTTTCTTTGGATTTAAAGATAACCCAAACTTTCTTCATTTCTCAAAGACTATTCTCAAGTGTTTTAGGCGTTCTTCATATGTTTTGGAAAAAAAAGTGATATCATCAAGGTTAATAATGATAAAGTAGCCTAACTCTTCCGAGAATGCAATATCCATGGCTCTCTGAAATGTAGCACCAGCATTCATTAAACTAAAGGTCATTTTCACATACATGAAAGTGCCCCAAGGTGTAGTAAAAGTTGTCTTGAGTTGATCATCAGGATGTACTAAAATATGATTATTTCTTGAGAAGCCATCTAGCAAATAAATCCTTTTAGACCCAACTACCCTTCGTAAAATATGATCCATATTAGGTAAAGGGTAGTTTTCCTTTAATGAGGCTTTGTTTAAGTCTCAAAAGTCAATACAAAGCCTAATCTCTCATGTTTTCTTCCTAACTGACACTAAATTAGACACCCATTCTGAATATCTAATGGTAACAATAATCTCAGCTTCATACATATTCTTGATTTCCTTCTCAACCAAAGGTAATTGGACAGGGTTGATTCTGTGCATTTTTTATTTAAAGAGCTTTTTGTTTTCTTTGAGAGGTATTTTGTGCTGAATTATTTTTCTGTCATAGGACTTCAGATCCTCATAACTCCATGCAAAAACATCGGAAAATTCTTTAAACAGCTCAATGTATTGCAGTTTTATGTGAGCTGGTAAAGTCTTAGACAATTTGATCATATTTGGTTCTAGTTCACTACCTATATTACACTCTTAGACCTTAGTTTCAATAGGCTCCAACTTTAGTTTCTTGGCAACATCATTGAAATAAAACAACTCTTCTAAAGGGTCCAGACCCTTTGGCAAGCTTTGAGTGTTAGATTGCAACACTTCTAAGTCTTCCTTTTGTAAATCCGCACCAATCTCTGTGTAATGTTCAGATTTATTAGCTAACAGATTTATAACAGCGATCTTTGGAGAATTTTCTTCTTCATCAAGTAGATTTTCTTCCACAGGAAAGTCTGATTCATAATCTGAATCTGAACTTGGTAATTCAAATTCATTTATGGACTATAGGAAGTCTTCTATTTGTTTGTCTCCATCAAACACTTGGCAATATTTCTCATTATCTGGGACAACTGGTCTAAATTTGATTTGAGTTGTGCATTTTTTGGTTTCGTAAGGAGTTAGGCACGTTCTAACAGCAAAAGCTAAACCATTAGCTTGGATATTTTGGTTTCTTGGGACAAAGATAAGTTTGAATTCCTAAAATGTTTTCAATAAATCCATGAAATCGTTTCGATAGGCTCTAAGTCTAGGATGTTTCGCAGTATATTCCCCATTCACTTGCCTAATTGTTAGTTCAGAATCACCATGAACCTTTATTCTTTGGGCCCCTAATTTCTTCAATAAATGTAAGCCTAAAAGAAGGGCTTCATACTCAGCTATGTTATTGGTGCACTGAAAGTTTAATTTACAGGAATTCCCTTCACTATGATTATTCATTGTATTGTGAAGCCACACTCCCACACCTGCATCATTCTTGGTGCAAGACCCATCAAAGCTCATATTCCACAAAGGAGTAGTTTTAGATTCACTAGCTTGACTACTATCCTCTTCATCTAGTGTGCTTTTGGATCATTCTTGTAGATCAGAACTATGTTGAATTTGTTTTATTTCCTCATGTTTTTCATTGTATTGAGGATTTTTTTCTTGACTCTTAAGGTTGCAAAGCGATGGATGACTGATTTGTAGCTCTAGACCTATGATTTTTTTGCTAGGATTTTCTGATTCAGCAAACTTCTTGAACACCTTTGTCTTGTCTTCCCCTTTTTGTGTATCTACCTCTAATTTAGTTAAAGTTTATTGTTCACTAAATATTTCATCATTGAAAAGGATAAATGAATCAAGGCCTATGTGAACAGAATAAAGAGGAGAGTTTTGTGGTCTCTCTTGGCTGGTAACCTTGTATTGCATATGGGATTCCCTATAAAGTCTTCTAGTCTGATTGAAAACAGGGATGGTTGCATATGCCATGTCCATTTGCATTGTTCCTTGTAACTTAGCTCCCAAAGATCTCGATAATAGCATACCATATTTGGGGGGTACATCAGCCACTACAATATCCATCACTAAACACTTGGCTGGAATTTGTGCTAAGTTTACACAGAGGTCTTTGATTAAACCTAAACATTTCACTCTTCTTGAGTCAAAAGAGTAAATATATTTGTAAGGTCGAGTGATCTCCAGGCCTAGGCTCTCCATTACAGCCTTGGGCATTAAATTGTGAGAGGCCCTTGAATCATGCATAGCGTTGTGTAAAATTTTGTCATGAGTATTCAAACTAACATAAAAAGGAGGAATTGGTCCTTCTTGATATCTACCCTCAATCTTAGGACCAAATATGAGCTCTGGTTGGTCATCATTAAGATTGACAGTGTCATTATTCTCTTCTATGTTAAAAGCCTTCAAAATCTGTGATCTATATACATCTTGGGCAGCTAATTCGGTGAGAGGGATAGAGATTTTGATTCTGGCAATTTCCTGCTCCAAACTATAAGGCATATGATTTCTTAAAATGTTTGTTTTAGCCTTATTAACTACCATTCTATTAGCAAAATCAGTTTTCTGATTTTCTCTATTTACATTAGTCAAAATTGTTTTAACAGGAGCACTAGCTGAGGTGCTAATTCTACTAAGGTCTGCAGTTTGTTTTTCATTGCTTTGAGTGCCTTTCTCTTTATTTTTATCATAATTTCCAACCACTGTTTTTCTTTCTGTTTTGTAAATTTTAGTTTATTTACAGGGTTGTTTTTTGCAGAACTTTTAGAGGTCTTAGTCTTGCGATTTTCGTGATTGCTTTTGCTCCTAAGGTCATATTCTTTTGGAGTTTCTATGATGACATTTTCCAACTCTTAATAGTAATATTCATCCTCTAGTATTCTATCATCATAAGGTGTTTAAAGATCTTGTTTTATATTATAATGAACCTCAAAAGTATCATTGTCTACTCCCAACATGTTTATGTCATCTTCCTCTGTTTGTTCAATTGTTTCTTCAACCTCACTTACATAGTTATGATGAAAAGGAGGTGTAATCTGTTGATCATCTTCCCTTGGTCTTTTTTGAGGTTGGTTTCTCCTGAAATTCTAATTTTGATTTTGATTTTTGTTTTGAGGAGCTGATTGGTTTTGACTTTCTTGTGCTCTCTTAATTATGCTCATTTCCTTCATCATCTCCTCCATCATTCTTTCCATATTTGAGCTAGATGTGGAAGGTGTAGATTCCTCTCTAAAGGACACTTTCTTCTCATTCCTCATTCTTTCCCTTTTCTCCATTAAATTAACTTCCACAGCAAGAGCTCCTTTTTGCATTTCTTCAAGAGTTAGAGGATCCCTCTCTCTCAGCTGATAGGCCATTTCAGGATCAAATCCTTCAGGAAAATTGTTTAAAGTTGAACCTTGTCGAGGTTTTAAGTCTAGGGGAAGGGCATTATATACAATGTTGAACCTAGTGCAATAAGCTTGTACACTCTCCCATTGTTCCTTTGAAGATTCTTGTAATCAAAAAGTATTTGGAGAGGATTTTTCCTGACCTTACATTTGTTTAAGAATAACTGATGGAAGGCTTGGAGATCATTAATACTTTGAGGGTTAGGCCTTTAAACCATTTTATTACTTCTCCCCCTAAGCTTTGAGAAAATATTCTATGTTTGACAGATTCAACATCAATCTCATTTCTATCAAAGTAGTCATTCATCTTATCCACATGTTGTGAAGTAGTAGTAGCACCACTGGCATCATACAATGGCATCTTGGACTGATAGTCTTGTGGAAGATTTACTAAAGGTAATGGAAGGACGAATAGGGCATACCATGTTGCCATGATAGGAGGTGGAGGTGGAGGTGGATTTACAAGGGGTGGATTAACAAGAGGGAAAGTGGGATGAAATGGGGTGTTTTGGACAATGGGTGTATGGGTAGAAGAAGTGGATGGACCAGCAAGAGATTGTTGAGCTGATCTTGGATGAGAGAAACCAAAATTGTGAAGAAAATGTAAATTAGGTGGTGTAGTTTCTCTACTACCAGGATGTTCACTTTGATCTGGGGATGAAAGTGAAGACTTTGAATCTAGCTAATCTATGTCATTAAGTGACCTAGTTCTAATTGGATTTCTTAAGTCAACTTGTGATTGTTGTAGAGCTGAAAGGTTTTCAAGAACAGAATTAGCTCAATGGGGTGATCTAAAAACAATTGAATATTTAGCCTCAGGATACTTCCTAAGGATTCTTTCAGGGTTATCAACTATCTCGTGGGGATTTGGGTTCGGGAATGCTCGAGTATGAATCTTTCTAGGAGCCACTATGCTGAGTTTTTTAGACCAAACTAAACAAAAATAGTTAAACCAAATATGACAATATTTAAGAGGCTAACTGCTCTTTGAAATAAGAAAAATTTAATCCTAAAGTCCTATAACTGAATTTATATGGTGTTATGATGATAATGGGTCTTTCGAGTGGAGTATTAAGGTCTATTTAGGATTTTGGAGTCACCAGGTGGAAATTTTTAGCTCTTTTGGAGGTAAAATTCTTTTATGGTCCACCACCATGTTTATTTGAATACCGATCTTGAAATATTTTTGGGTTTTCTAAGTTTTTTCAGTCCTATGGGTTCTAAGAGTGTTTTAAATTTGTTTCAACACTTAGCTATGGTGATGAGACAAAGAAAATTTATTCTTGTGGCTAAACTAGCTGATTCTTTCAAGGTTTGATAAGCTCTTATGAGAATCCTAAGGTTTCCTTAGTTTGTCACTGACTCAAATAAGTTTTATCATGATTACCATTTGCTTTGGTAGTGCTTGAAGTAGGCTACTTGTACTCAAGGGTTTTTTTTTTTTTTTTTTTTTTGAGGTCTTAAGGATGTCTAAGATGAAATTTGACTTAGATTGTCCCCAACGAAGTCGCCAAAAATGTTTTCTTCCTATAATTTCAGCAGATCGGCAAGACCAAAACTGCAGAGAGAAAATTTGAACCACTTTGGGATTATAGGATCTAGCCCTCCTGAATCCAGAGAGGGATCTCTCTATAAGTGCAAAGATTGATTTATCTTTAAGGTTTGAAATGTGATATTAGGCTAGTTATGAAGAACAAGGTTTTCTTTGTTTTGGTTGGGAAAAGATATGTGAAGGTGAAGGAAGTCTAAATGAAGGGTGAAGATGTGTGAAAGTGAAGGAACGATTCAACTAACAAGATAGGCAAGAAGCAGCTTCAATCCATTGGGTTATGGATTCATAGTAGGATTTAATTGAAACAACAAGGTTCAAGAGTGGTCCATGGGGCAAGTCATCTATGTCTAAGGATCTCTTTAAAGTTGATTTTATGGAATGAAATGAAACAATAAGAAGGGGAATCAAACAAATGAAGAAACAAAGAGCAGCCTAAGATCAAGTAAGTACTTTGAAACTATCCTGCTTTTGGCATACACTTAAGAAAGACATAAAACTTATCTAAGATTAGGTAAGTACTTTGAAACTAGTCTTTTTTCGATGCACTTCCAATAGAAAACATTTAAAACACAAAAAAATTAAAAAATAGCTTAAGATCAAGTAAGGACTTTGAACCTATCCTGCTTTCAGCATATTCATAGGGAAACTTTTCAAAGAACCTGTTGGAGAAGAAACTAGAGGATAGGGAAAACCATAGACTTCCCTAGCTCTACTTTACTTAGCAAACCTTTAAAGACAACACTTAAGATAAACCAAGAATAGTCTAAGATCAGGTAAGGACTTTGAACCTAGCCTACTTTCAACATAATCTTAGGGAAACTTTTAGAAAACTTTTAGAGATAAAACTAGAGGACAGGGCTAACCATAGACTTCCCTAGTTCAATTTTACTTAGAATAAAGTTAAAATAACATTCAAGAACAATTTTTAAAGTTCAGACAATAAGACGTGGGAACTCCAGCATTCCTTAACTGCTTGGAAAATATTAAATCATTCCTAAAATACACAATTGGAGAAAAACATAAAGATAAAGCTTATGAGTGAGAGTAGGGTACTTTTGACAGTAAATCCTAACTCTATATTTGTTGTTCTTTATCAGAGAAAGTGGACAGAATGGAAACAAAAAGAAAATAACAATTTACAATAAGAAACACATCACCGTTGACATAGACCAGGATCCCATAAATCAACTTGTATTTGATGTGGAAACCAGTTACAATCATCAAGTCTAGTGGTTCTCTATGCCTTCAAACTTCTCATCTCAACTTAGGTATCTTCAATTACAAAGAGAGCTTACAACAGCTTCAGGAGACTATTTAAATGCATCAGATATTTAGTGACCAACCTTTTTCTCATCTTCTACAGAAGTATTTATAGAAGAAATGAGGAGGCGGGATGAGGGAAAAGATATCTAAGTTCAATTAATACAGTTTAATGCTTCTCAGCCTTTGAGGGGATCAATGGAGAATATTTTTGATATTTCTCTGTATTAATTGATTTTCATTAAGTATTAAGAAGCTTAGTAGAGTTTGTTGACTTTAGAACTCTTCCAGGCAGGATTTGCAATAACTGTGGCCACTTTAAGAAAAATATCACTAGCTGAGGTAATAACCCTAGCCTTCTTTGATTTCTTTGAGGTAGCAGGTGGCTTTTGGTAGTTGGAGAGGATTCAATTAACCTCTGATGTGGCAGTGGAGGCTTTGTCGGATTGATAGATTTCATCGTTTTAACCTAAAACACAATTAATTTGCTTTATTCCTGTGTTATAGGCCTAATTTGGCTTAATCTCTGTCTCCAAGTCTTCAGACTGCCTTTAATTATGTGTATTAGGATTTTGATAATTGAACTTAGGTTGTAACCCTTTAAGAATTGTATTTAACAATCTTCAAACCTGTTTCTACTTCGATTTCATCCCTAGATACTGATACTCTTTGCTTTGATTAAGTTTGCTATGTTCTGTTGTTGTGCAGGCATACAAAGGGTTTTATAATGTCGCCAGTGTTCATGAGGCACTGGTGAATCAATATGTGAAACTCTGAAGAGTGATCTGTTTGATGAATAATAGCCTGGGGGATCATCATCCCCGGCCTTTGATTTTCCTTTTAAACAACAGAAAAACCATTAAAACCTGCACAAACAAACAAAATTATAAAAAATCCTGTGGGATAAGGTTTAAACTACTTCAGAGGTTTAGGTTAGATCGTGACCATTGGATGAAAGTCATCAATGGTGAGGATTGGTCATTGGGGTCAGGTATGAGGCGGTTGGATAAATGGTGGGGAAATTAAGTCCAGGTCATTGATTTGCAAAGATCAACGGTCGAGATTGATCGGGAAAATATAATGTAGAGGGGCAACTTTATAATGAAATGAAGAAATTGCAAAGGAAAATGGTCGAAAACCTCTGGCGGAAGGGAAATGGGTTCGAATGAAATTTGGGGTTTTGGAAAGACACTGGGCTGTCGAATTATATCAACCAACAGAGATCAATGTCAAAGATTCATTGATGAGGTCTCTTGGAAGAATGACGGAGGGCGATAGTTTAATGGTTAGATTAAACTGGGACCGTTAGATCTCATAGATAAACGGTGAATATCAAAACCGAGGGAATGTAATGTAAGTGGGGTAAGGTTGTTTTGGCCATAAAAACCATTAGTGTCACGTTTCTTTGGGGCGGTTTTCAAAATTTCCCAAAAAAAAATGCGATATAGGTCTGCAGCTGACATGTGTCCTTAAAAAACCACCCATATCGTGTAATTTTTAGGAATTAACTATCGAACTTAGAATTATGCGATATGGGTCCCTGGCCATTGGATGAAAGGTGGGCAGATCCAATGGTGGAGATGAGAGCACGATAAGACAAGTTGCGCGTGCATAAGAAGGTGGGGCACGGTCAAGGCGATTTTGATCTGGGTCGTTGGATCAGGGAATGGACGGTCAGGATTTATTGATGGGGAGGCAGGTCCCAAATTAGTTGGGCCTACCAGGTTGAGTATGGACTGTTAGATCTTCAATATGAACGGCCCAGATAAAATCTTGGGGAATTGAATGCAATACGGGACGGGGGGTTCGGGTGGAGATTGGGTGATTATGGACCGTTGATCTGCAGAGATCAATGGTGGGTATTCACCGAAGATATTTACACAGTGGGCTTTTATGAAAATAACAAAGGGTGTCAAGTTTTAATCTCAGCCGTCGGATCTATGAAATGGACGGCCCAGATCCAATCATGGGATCGCCAATCGGCGGAGGAGAGAGGAAGGCATACAAAAAAACTTGCGATGTGATTATACGAGGGTCATTCGATCTTAGCGAGATCGACAGTCGTGAATGAATCTATGGGTTTTAATGTTAAAGGTCTGTGGCGGAGGGCGACTAATCTGGGCCATTGATTCTTGTGGATTCGACGGTCCAGATTGAATCGTAATGATCACAATCGGAGGAGGAGAGAGGAATGGCACAAGGATTTTTTACGATGTGATTGAATTAGAGCTGTCAATCTCAAACTTAGATCGACGGTGGAGATTAAGATATGGATGCCAAAGGCAGGCATGTGGGCTTTGGAACAGAGCGATGGGGACTGTCGAATCTAGGCATGATGGAGCAGATCAACGGTTGGGAAATAATCGCAAGGTCACAATCGGAGAGGGCCAATAAACCATTTAAATGCATCCAATGAACATTTGTGATGCGAGATTCCAATGATCATTGATCATTTTTAGATAAATTATTGGTATTCGCCAAAACAACGAACCGTTGGGTTCTTTTCAAAACATAGGAAAGTTGGGTTTTTCATAAAATACAAAGAAAAGTTTATTCCCGGAAGAGCTTTTATATACAAAGGACTTAATCGCAATCAGAAAATTTAAAAGCAAAAGGTAACAATACAAGAGGGGAAAGCCCAATTGTTATTGTGCGATTAGGCCTTAGTACCGGTTGCAGCTCTGTGTTTTACGCGGGATAAAGGGGCTAGAGCTAAATCTAAAGGGGGCTTAAAGCCTTAATGCAAATAAGACTATTTTTATGATTTTTTGAGGATTTTCAAAGGATTTTCAAAGTTTCCGATAATGTCAAAAAGGAGTTTTAAACATTTAAAAAGGGAATTTATGAAGGAAAGGAAGGAAAATGAGGGAAAATAGAGGAATTTCATGAGGAAAAAGGGGGAAAAAATGGAGGTTAATTATGAGTGAAAGGAGGGGTAAAAGGAAAAGGAAAAATGGGTTTTTAGTAGTCTTTCTCCTCAGGAAAACAACAGATTTTTGAGGATTACAAGGGAAACAATAGTGACGATTAACTCAAGGATAATTTATCTTCATAATACTTTAAGAACTAACAATTTTGGCATAAAAATTGTTTCTTGAAGGCTTAAAGAATGATTTAGCTACCATTTGATATGACAAATTTTATAGGTGGCTAACTGAAGGCATTTGTTGTCTATATAGCACTTTCACATCCAAGCTTTTACAAACCCTGGGTTAATAAAGTAAATAAGAGTAGCCTCTAGGAGTTGTACCATTCTTGGTGCAATACCAGGGCTTGCCACTTTTTGTCGTCGTTACTATGGAGGTGTCTAGTAGATGTTTCTATTTTGTTTTAGCTTTATTCTTTCTTTAATTTTACATGTTTTTTAAAAAATATTGAAAAATGAAAAAAAAATCTAATTTTCATGCTTCGTAGGAGTAGGGATACTCAAGGAAAATTTTAACCTAAAACCACCACATCACCACATAGTAACCCTTCACTCTTCGTCAGCGATCGTGAGGTTGAACACACCGTAGGTGAGCCTTCTGAAAAATTTGAAGAACCTATTAGAGAAGAAGAAAATCTTCTTTCACCAGAGGAACCTGTTACACTTATTCAAGCCATGGCTGAAACTGAAGCCCGGGGAGCCTTTCACATTAGAGAGGAATATGGGGTGACTAAAATGAAGAAAATTAGCCCATTATCCCTTCCACATTTCCATGGACTTCCCTCTAAACACCCTCACACATTCATGTTTCAATTTGTTGTTGTCTGTATGACCTATGACTATGCCTCAAATTATCAAAATCTAAAGCTATTCCCATCTACCCTTAAGGATGCAACCTTGCGCTGGTTCATGGGTATACTTTGGAAAATCATCACTACCGAGGCAGAGATGCAAGAGGTATTCAAAAAAAAGTACATGTACTAGTGTAGGTCCAAGGAAACTAAAGATGAAATATTTAGGATGACTTTAGGGCCTGATGAATCCCTAGAGGACTATGAAGAGAGGTTAAACTTAAAATATAAGAGAGCCAATTTTACCCTTGATCATGTATCACTCAAACTAGTACTTCTTTGAGGGATCACGGAAGAGGTGATAGAAAAACTTAATATGATATGAGGAGGAGATATCTACCAGTTCCCTTATGAGACAATCAAAATTGTATTTAGGAACCATTCTAGGGCATCTACGAAGAAAGGCAAAGCTGGCCAAAGTACAACAAATACCCCTTCCTCTTCCACTTCCATCAAGCATGAGATTGATTGGAGGAATTTAAGAGGAACATGATGTACACTAGGAAGAAAGGCAGAGCTAGCCAAAGTACAACAAATAACCCTTCCTCTTCCACTTCCATCGAGCATGATATTGGTTGGAGGACTTTAAGAGGAACATGATGTACACCTTTTCCATGCAAATGGACGGAATGCAGGTCAAGAGGAAGCAAGAGAAAGGAGAACGAGCCTTGGCTATATTTTCCCCTAGATGTACTTGAAAACACCTTAGAAATGAATTTCCATTAGATGTCATGGAGGTTTTCTTACTCTATGAGGAGAATCAAGCCACATACAGGTGTCCCTCCTTACAGGGACTCAAAGTTCTATACCAAGGTGGGGAAGAAATACCAGAGAAACTATGTTTCATCAACCAGAGAAGGTCTCAAGGCCCTTAGTCATGTCAGTAAGGTATTCAAGGTGCACTCTATTCCTAATATCACAAAAATCAGAATGCATCTATGCAATCTTCATACACCCCCACTTCTCCATCTTTGCCTACACCTCCTATTTGGCCTTACAACCCTCCATTTCATCCTCATCCTATGAACCAACCATTTAAGCAGTATTTCCCTCAACAACCTTAGTGGAACAACCCATCCCAATGGTGGAGGCCTCAAAATAATCAACTACTTGCTCTAATGCCTCCACCCCAACTTAAACCCCAACATACTCATGCTGCTCCACCCAAGCTACCTCACATTCCTAGACAACCCAATCTAAACCCAAAAAATAGACATGCACATCATGTTTATGGTGTAGAGATATCCTATCCATATTTTTATGTGGAGATGCAGGAGATTAGTCTCAGGTAGGGAAGAGTACTCCCATAAAACCACCCTCCATATCCACTTGTAGAGGTTCCATAGGAAAAGGAAGAAAGTAACACTCAAATCCAACAACCTCCTTTTCCTTAGAGCTTGATCCATTCTAGTCAGCACACCCCAGAGGAAACCAAAATTTTGGGAGAAATGAAAAATTTGTGTGTAAAAAAACCCCTTCTCCAGGACATTAAGGATGTCCCTATTTACAATAGTATCACAAGGAAAAATTCTTCAAGAAACCTGGGAGAGATATGAAAGGTATGCCCACCATCAATGTAGTAGGGCAACTATCTGACTTAATCTTGGGAAGGGTGATCTTCCCAAAGTACCTAGACCCTGGCAATCCAGTTGTAGATGTGCACATATATGGTGTCATAGTCCCCAATATTTGGATTTCTCTAGGGGCTGCCATAAATGTAATGACCAAGGAAACTGTGCTTAAACTCAAAATATAAGGGAATTTAAGGAAAACTAAAATAGTTCTACAACTTGCAGATCGATCCACAGTAACTTTAGAAGGAATTGTGGAGGATGTTATGGTTTCAATTGACTCTTGGGAGTATCCTACATATTTCCTCATTCTGCAGCCAAAAAAAAAGTTTAATGGATATGCTCTCATCTCAGGGAGACCCTGGTTAGCCACTGTTGATGCTTATAACAGTTATCAGATTTGAAGCATGACTATTAAGAATGGGCCCTTTTCTAAATAGCTAGTGTTATATCCACTAGCCCAGCCTTCCATTGACCATGATCTACCTATATGGTTGGAGGATGGAGAAGAAGATGAAGTATACAACACTACCCCCATTTGTACCATAGATGTTGTTCTTAGAGGGGGGAATCTTGATGAATATGAACTGGTCAACCAAGTCATTCAAAACCAGTCCCCCAATGACAACCCACTTGAAAACCTAGTCAAAGAATGTGAAATCCACCCTTGGATGGAAATTCAATTACTTTATTCAACCTCTGAAACCACCAATGGTGTGGAATTTGTCACATCAAAATCTATAAATATTAACTCAAACCTCTCAGATAGAGAAGAAGAGTAGCTATGCTATATTTTAAGAGAAAACCTAGATGCATTTTATTGGGATTACAAGGAGATGAAAGGGGTTCATCCCTCCGTATGCAGAAATCATATTTACATTAAGGAGGGATGCAAGGCTGAGCGCCAACCCCGAAGGTCAATGAACCCAACTTCAAAAACAAAGTCTACAAACAACTAGATAAATTGTTGGATGGAGGTTTCATTTATCCTATTTCATACAGTGATTCGGCATCTCCTCTTGTCCTAGTCCCAAAAAAGAATGGAAAATAGTGAATCACTATTGATTACTGGGAAGTCAACAAAGCCACCAAGAATGACCATTTCCCTTTGCCCTTTATAGATCAAGTCCTAGATGGCCTTGCAGGAAATAATTTATTTTCCTTCTTATATGGGTTTAATCAGTATAACCAGATCCAAATTAGCCCTGAATACAAGGATGAGACTACTTTCACATGTCCTTGGGGTACCTTTGCTTACAGAGTCCTACCCTTTGGGTTGTGAAACTCCCCAGATACCTTCAAAAGAGCTGTCTTGAGCATTTTCTTTGAGCTATTCCACGACTCAATTGAAATATACATGGATTATTTCACACCCTATGGGGATGAATTCTAGGAAGCACTCTCTAATTTGGGAAAAGTGATGAAAATATGCATCGATATGCATCTCTCCCTGAGCCTAGAAAAGTGTGAATTCTTGAAAAGAGTAGGAGTTGTATTGGCACACTCGATCTCCCAAGAAGGAATATAGGTGTACCCAAATAAAATCACCATCATCAAAAGGGTACTTTCTCCTCAAAAGCAGAGAGATGTCAAGAGTTTATTGGGTTTAGCTGGCTACTATAGAAGGTTCATAAAATATTTCAGCAAGTTGGCTTCGCCACTATTTGGTTTATTGGCCAAAGACTCTGAGTTTACTTGGTCCAGCCTCTATCAAGAAGCTTTTGAGCTCATTAAGGGAAAGTTAACTACTACCCCCATTCTCCATGGTCCAAATTGGACTCTGCCTTTCCACATCCACATATATGTAGACAAAATTTTGTGGGAGGCCTTGGGGCAGTTAGAAGACAACTTACCTTATGAAATATATTTCATCAGTAAGAACTTGTCTAAGGCCAAACTCAATTATAATGTCATAGAGAAGGAAGTGTTAGCCATTGTCCATGCTTTAAAAAAATTCAGACATTATATCACTGGTTATCAGACCTTTGTACACACTCACCATACAGCCATCAAATATTTAATGAAAAAACCAGATGTTAATGCTAGAATCATTATATGGTTGTTAGTATTACAATAGTTTGACCTAACCATTGCTGATAAACCTGGAAAGGAGAATGTTGTTGCACATATTTTATCCAGGTTAGCTATATCTACAGATGAAGAAGGAATGGTGGATGACAAGCTCGCAGATGAAGATCTCTTCATTATCTTAGCACTCTAACAATGGTTTGTTGACATAGCTAACTACTTGGTTGCTGAAAATTTCCCTCCTAACCTCTCATCCAAGGAGAAAAGAAATATCATTAGAAAAAGTGCCCCTTTCACCTAAATTGGGGGAAATATCTTCAAGTTGGGCCCTGACAAAATTCTCAGAAGATGTTTTTGGGAGGAAGAGGTTTTTGAAATCCTCTTTGCAAGTCATGATAGCCCTTATGGAGGCCAACTTTCTGCAAAAAGGACTGCCTTCAAATATTTTCAAGCAGTTTACTATTGGCCTACCCTTCATAAGGATGCAAGAAGATACACTAGTAGGTGTCACCAGTGCCAAAGGATGGGGATACCTACACAGAGGTATGAGATGCATTTACTGATCCATGTGGCTCTACATATCCGTGGAGACCAAGAGGGCTTAGAAATGGTAAAAAATTAAAATGGTTGGATTTCTCTCGTACCAAGTTCAGATTGAAGTGGTTGTCACATTGATTCCAACTGTATGAATGGATCTCCAATCTCAACCTGTATGGAGAGGGTAGAGTGATTAAAAGTTGTGATCAATGTTGGGAGGTGGGCCAAGTTTAAATTTCCTACAATTTCAATGTTAACCGGCATGGAACCCAACACCCGAGAAAAGGGCGAATTTGTTGGATACTTAAAATTCCCAATAACCTCTAGTTGCACGAATTTTTAAAAATGTGATATTGTTTTAAGAAAAACAAAGTATATATATATAATAGGTGGTAAGCCACCAACCTCGCCACCCATACCAAAACTATATGCCAAATAAAAAATTAATGGGAGGTGGGTTGTCACCCTAGCCACCCCTGCAACCATATATCAATAAAAATACATATTTAGGGGTAGGGGTCTAGTTTACCAAGAAGCATGTACTATGTCTCGCGGCCCAATAAAACCATCATAAACACAGCAATGAGGGTGACGATGGGGTTCGAACCCGCTCGGCCCACGTGGTAGGCCCCTAAGTGGGTGGCCCCAAAAAGTATATTTAAATACACAACAGAAAACCAATCACTAATATGTGTGTGTGTGTGTGTGTGTGTGTTATTTTGGAGTGAGCAGGGTTTGAACCTAACCCTCCTCCACATCACTTGCCCAATGGAACCAACAGCCCATGGGCTGTCACATTGTAAACTTTGTCGCCATCATTCTATATAACCACACCACCCAGATCAGCCCAGTGGAGAGGACCAATTCTCTTGTCAACATTTAATATTTTTTTATTGTAGGTGTGGAAACATGAATGGATAGAGGGGTGAAACCTTGCCCATGGAATCTTGAGGGGCATCAGAAAGATTCCCTGAGGTCCAAAAAATGACAGATTCATAATTGGACAAATGTTATGTCGATTTTACACCTCTCAGCTACAGGAACTCAATGGTGATGCTTGTTTCAGTAGAAGAGCTTCCAATTTTTCGCCCATTATCAAGATTTGAGTAACGGTGTTGGATTCCCAAGTGTGGATAGTTGACTTTTTGCCTTTCAACTCCATGAATTCGAGGGTGCAGCTAGATTCAGCAACTAAGCATCCACTTCTTCAGCCAACTTTAGGGGTATAGGTGTAGGAAGTAGTGATTTCATGTGCTTATTTTATCATTTGATGTGAGATGTAATATGTGTTTATATCCTTGTTTGATGTATGTTGTGGGATCTATGTTTCTACCTCATGTGAGATGGATTTTCCATCGATTTTTTTGTTTGATTGAGATCCCTATGTAACCTTGATGAAGGGATCCTCATTGCCATCTTGTGTGATATTATGTCATGTTAATAGGAGGCCTATTGTGAGTGATATTTCCTATAGCAGTACATCTCGTGGAGAGACAAGACACTCATGTTGAGGTCATATATCCTTGTATGACGGAAAACCTAGTCCATGTACATCATCGCCATTTCCATCACTATATGAAGTGGCCTACCCCATTTTGACACTAGGCCAAGAGACTTACCCCAATTTGGGTGAATTTTGTTATTAACATCTCGTGTTCTTATGTTTCTAACTATTTTCTTATTTTCCTCTTTGTTAAAGCATGCATATGTGTTCTTATAATGCCCTTTTTAGTGAAATTCTAACCACATCATACAAGTAAAAGATCATGGTTAAATCCAGTAGCTGACGGACTTGGTCAAGAAGGTATCAGAGTGGTCTTCTCACTAATTTGAATTTCAAGTGTGAACAACGATTGAACGTGTAGCAATGGAGGATGACAAAGAATGTACGAGGCCATGCTCACGATGTAAAAAATGGTGGACATAGTGTATGACACTTATGATAAGATAATAGAGGAAGAGGATAAATAAATATCAGATAACGATGCTTCATCTACATCTTCTAGTGCTTATGCATCTTATTCGTCACCTTCATTGTCTCCTCATCATTCTAATGACGATATCAACTAGAGTCTTCAGGAAGAAAATGTTGAATTAAGGAGGCTACTACGAGAAGAGAAAGAAGAGAAGCAGAGATTGCAGCTTCAGTTGCGAGCTGTGGCAGAGGCCTTGGAGAAGTTGAAGCACAACGAAGGCTTAAAGAAGCCATCATCACTTGTTTCTAAATTAACAGTTGAGGTAAACAATAATGATTTCTCTTCAGTGTCATCTTCACATGCTATTATTTTTATTGGAAACGTGGATATACCCATTACAGGAGCTGGCATGAGACTCCTTACCAAAATGGGGTACAAAGGAGGAGGACATACTGTTAATGGCCATGGCATAGCTCAACCATTGGAGGTTGTACAGAGACCTCGATTTGAAGATTTTGAGTACACTGAAGGATAGTGCTCAAAGGTCCCAAAAGCCTCTACAAAATTTTTGAAGGAGAATGATGGGAACACTTCACCATCATCCTATCATAGCGAACATTACAAAGAAAGAGATGAGGCAAGCTCTTATCACCATGTTTGCACCAAATACTGGTAAAAAAGGTAAAACAAGTCTTGGTATTCTAATGTTCATCTTGATTACAATAATGTTTCTAATAATAAACATAAATCATGGTATCGAAAAACATTTAGTTTTTTTGGATTACGTAACCATGAATTTGATGAGTGTTAGAAGAGAATGGCAACATGAAAGAGGATGAGGCGTGAGAGGCCTTCTCCACACTAGGTAAAGAAGAAGTTAAAGAAGGTCTGGAGAAATAAGACCCATTGCAATAATTTAAACATAAGTGGTTATCAAAGAGCCATGTGTTGGAGCCTCCATCCAAAGCAGCGTCTCCAGGAAAAAGTGTCCATGCATGAACCAGTTGAAACAATTGTTCAACAAGTGAATGCTCCACAAAGGGATGACCCATTCACTTGTCATGTGTTGCAATTTAAAATGTAAATTTGGTGATGTGTTTTCCATCACTTGTGAAGAAAAAATGATGTTTTCGCCTTATATTGATAGATGTAGTATTATTTCCATTTCAGTGTAATCTTGACCAATGAGTACGTGTTATAAACACGTGGCAAGTATGTGATGCTTGGGTCATAGTTTTTCATTTAATTAAGCATGTAATTTGTAAGAATATTGTACTATAGGTTTTTAGAGGAGGCAGGTGTTGCCTCATCACTTATGGATTTGAAGAAGAAAGGTGAAGGAGCATGAAGGGTGACCTTTTAGGACACTTTTGGTGCAGACAAGGTAAAAAGTAGTTGTTGATTATGTTCATTCTTTTGGTGGACCAAAACTTGCTTAATGGGGAGGATTGATCCAAGTGGCTCCAGATACCCGTGGAAACCAAGAGGGCTTAGAAATAATCAAAATTCAAAGTGGTCGGATTTCTCTCAAACAAGGTTCATATTGAAGTGCTTGTTTCCCTAATTCCAACTGTGTGAACAGATCTCCAATCCGAGCCCGTATGGAGAAGTTATAGCAAGTCAAAGTTGTGGTCAAATTTGGGTAGTGGGCCAGGTTTAAATGTCCTAGAATTTCACTGTAAATTGGCAGGAAACCCAAAACCCGAGAAACAGGAAAATTTGTTGGGTACTTAAAATGCCCAATAACCTCTAATTTCAAGAATTTAAAAAAAAGTGATATTTTTTTAATAAAAAACAAAAAAAAACATATAATAATAGGTGGCAGGCCACCAACCCTGCCACCCATATCAAAACTATATGCCGAATAAAAAATTAATGGGGGGCGAGCTGTCACCCCTGCCACTGCCATAGCCATATATCAATACACATACATATGGAGGGGTCAGGGTCTAGCTGACCGGGAACCCTGCACCGTGGCCCATGGCATAATAAAATCATCGGGAGTGCAGAGATAAGGGTGTCAGTGGGGGCTGAACCCACCTAGCCCACATGGCCGGCCCCTAAGAAGGCGGCCCCAAAAATTATATGTGAATATAAATAAAAAAACTGACGGTTATATATGTGTGTTTGTGTGCGTGTCTGTGTGTGTGTGTGTGATTTTGGAGCAGGCGGGGTTTGAACCCAACCCACCTCCACATCACTCACCTAATGGAACCAATATCCCATGAGTTATCAGGTTGTAAAATCTACCACCATCATTGTATATATCTACACAAATGCAGATGTGTCGGGGGGAGAGGACCGATGCGCTTTTCAACATTTAATATATTTTATTGTAGGTGCGAAACCATGAGCGGCTAGAGGGGCGGAACCTTGCCCAGGGCATCTTTAGGGGCATAAAAAAGATTCCCTAAGGTATAGAACTTTCTAGAGTTATAATTTGACAAAATACATGTCCATTTTACACCTCTCAGTGACAGGAACTCAATGGCGATGTTCGTTTCAGTAGCAAAGCTTCCCATTTTTTGGCCATTTTCTAGATTGTAGTAATGGTGTCAGATTCCCAAGTGTGGAAAATTTCTTTTATTCCTCTCGACACCATGAATTCGAGGGTGCAGCTAGATTCAATAGCTTAACATCCACCTCTTCATCCAAATTCAGGGGTCGAGGTATATGCAGTATTGATGTCATGTTCTTATTCTATAATTTTGTATGAGATGTAATATGTGTTTAAATCCATTCTTGATGTATATTACGGGATGTATGTTTCTACTTCATGCGAGATGTATTTTCCATGGATTGTTATGTTTGATTGAGATCTCTATGTAACATTGATGAAGGGATCCTCATCTTCACCTTGTGTGAGATTATGTCATGTTGACAGGAGGCCTATTGTGAGTAAGTTACTGTAGAAGAATGTATCGTGGAGAGACAAGGCACTCATGTTTAGGTCATATATCTTTGTATGATAGAAAACCTATTGCATGTACATCATCACCATTTCTAGTACTATATGAAGCAGCCTAATCCATTTTGACACTGGGCCCAGAGACGTAGACCACACTGGGTGAACTCCGTTATCAACATATCATGTTCTTATGTGGCTGATTTTTGTCTTTTTTTCCACTTTCTTAAAGCATGCATATGTGTTCTTTTAATTCCCTTTTTAGTGCAATTCTTACCACATCACAGAAGTAAAATATCATGGCTAAATCCAGTAGCTGACGGACCAAGATCATTTGCACCCTCAAGTGGCTCTTGAGCCATTTGACAAGTGGGGCATGGACTTCATTGGAGCTATTGATCCACCATATAGCCAGATAAAGTATATCATAGTCTACACTGACTAGCTAACAAAGTGGGCTGAAACAAAAGCTGTGAAGGTAGCAACCGAGGAGACGATAGAATAATTTCGAGAGAGAATGTGTTCTATAAATTTGGATACCCGAGAGAGGTAGCCACTGATTAGGGGGCATAATTCACATATCATATCATTGAAAATATTCTGAGACACAAGATAAAGAATAATACTTCCACTGCCTACCACCCTAAAGAAAATGGCCAGGTGGAAGTGACCGAAAAATCCTTGGAAAATATCCTTGCCAAGGCTATGAGCAGCAGTAGAAAATATTGGGTGAACATATTGTTAGAGGCTACTTGGGCCTAGAACACTACTTGGAAAAAAACAACAAGATTCACTCCTTATGACTTTTCGATGGGAAGAAAGCTATGCTTTCAATTGAATTTGAGTTCAACACTTAAAGGATGTTAGTTGAGCTGGACCTAGATATATCAAAGGCCCAACAAGATATTTTTTTGCAATTAAATGGATTGGATGAGTTCAGGATGCAAGCCCTCCTTAAGACAGACGTGATTTAGCTATAAAGGAAGGTCCCGCATGACATGTACATTAATGAAAAGACCTTTCAAGAAGGTGACTGGGTGCTACTGTATGACTCAATTTTCAAGGATTTCAAAGGAAAATTGATGACAAGACAGATGGGACCCTAGAAAGTGGAGAAATTTTATGATAATGGCACAATTCATATCAAAACCATAGATGAGGAAGGGATTCCCCTACTTGTTAATGGTTACAAGCTTAAATTTTACAAAAATCCCCTATTTAGTGCAGAATTTATAAATTCCATAAAATGGTAGGTGTATGTCATGGGAGACTCCATAGTTTCTAGCAACTCCCCCTCCTATAAAAAAAGAAAAAATAAAAATAAAGAGGCATGTGTGAAAACCTCTGTGAGGCACCCAAGGCCAACTCCAGGGTTGAAAACATCCATGAAGCAATCTTGGAGCAAAAAAAGGGAGGAAAAAACAGAAAATAAGAGATCCTTGGGTGAAAAACTCTTTGAGGTGCCTAAGGCAGGCCTATGGATTTAAAACCTATGTGGAGGTATCCCACTCACCTTCCAAAAAAAAGCGAAGGAAAAAAGGAGAAAAAAAAACAAAAAAAAAAGAATAAAGAAAGGAAAATACCTATGCACTCATTTGTTTTATGTTTTGCAGGTTATTGATCAAAGATCATTTTTGGATCTAGAGGAGAATATTTTCATCAGTTCTCTTTCTCCTCTTCTTACATACACCATGAAACACTCCAAAAGGCACCCCTTCATTCATTTCACCCCTCAGATAGGCAGAAATTTCATTTTTTCTCTTGACTACAATTGCTACAAGAAAGTCCAACAGCTACAGGATTCCTGTAACACTACAGGAAACTCCTGTAAATGCTACAGGAAATTTATTCATGAGGGAAGAATCTATTTCAATGATTTTTAAACTTAAAGGATAGCATTGTAATCTATTTCTTTCCTATACCTACCACTCCTAACTGCTCATTTCACTCCATGCACAAGGGTTCACTATCTACACTCTATGTTGTGCCATTACCAACTAAATCCTTCGTAACTTGGCATGAGACCTCTTACCTTACATATCAAAAACTCCATTCATTCCATGACTCCATTCATATCCTCCATAAACCACTTCCCTCCATTTCTAATCAAGTTGAAGCAAGAAGAATAAAAAATAAGACTTTTATAGGGAATTGTAAAGTTCCCTGTAGCAATTCTGTGTATGGCACAGTAAGGAAAAAATTTGAATAAAAGATTATGAAGATGGATTCAAAAGACCACTAGCAGAATCCATGAGAGAAATAAAAATAGCCAAGGCATATGAAGACCTCCATGCAGTACCTCCAAGAAGGAAAGACAAGAAAAAAATGAAGCAACTCACTCAGATCACAAGTAGCTCACTTAGAAGATAAACTAGAAAATAAAAATGCAGCAATAAGAAGATCATGATTGTACACAAGCTATAGCTCCTTGCACCACCTCATTCTGGAACACACCAGCATGAGGTAGGCTCAGGTATGGCCTTCGCCTCTCGCTATACATTCATAATGACCAAAATAGCTTAATGTCAAGGTTTAGTGATTTGAAAGGCAAAAAGGTGGCCAGTTAGCTTGGCCACCTTCATAAAGCTAAACTGGAGGAAAAATAAGATTACATGTGACCTGGGAAATTAAAATAAATTCAAGAGGGAGTGAATGAGTACGAATATATGGTTACAAGGCTAAGCAATCATTACCTAGAGTGGGACTAACGATCTCAAAGAGGAAAACTTGTGTTAAGTACGAGTGAGAACCCCGCTCCAAATTTAGTTAGAAATGCCATAAAGGTGAGTTATACCTCATCTTCACCATTTATCTAATCATTTTGAAGAGCAATGGGATCCATCATGGAGAGAAGCATCAAGGTTAGAGCTTGCATGCACCATTGTGCTACAGGAAATAGAGAATTTCTACTGGAAACTACACAGGCAGATCAACAAGGATACAGAGGGAAACAAAAAGCCACCTATGGGTGAAATTTATTCCTAAAGCCACCAACTCCCAATAAAAAACATCATAGGGTAGAGGTAAGTGGTTGCCACCCTCCAAAACTGAAATTTCTCCATGAAATTTTCTCACACCAAGTTATAGTTTTGAAATTAAAGGGTGATATAATTTTTTTTTGTTTGAGACCATCATCTCCAAGACATATTCACATAACTCTAAAACATCTCACCACCTTCATACCACGGCCACAAAAATGGGAGGGGGATTCAACAAAAGGGATCCCACTAATATTAAAAGAATTAGGCAGCATTCTCAAGTCATGGAAATTTTCAGAGATCACCAATGGATAGGTTTCTTTGAGCTTTTTAAAGGTTTTGATAAAGAGATTGCTTGAGAATTTGTAGTGGCTCCGCAATCACACTCAGAAGAGATATCCACCACTATGGTTAGGGGACTAGCCATCATACTTTCACCTGAACTCATAAGCGGATTCACCACTTTACCCTTAGGAGTTAAGTGGGTTAAAGAGAGGATGCCAAGCATTGCACCCAAGAAAAGCTTCTTTCTTCTAGGAGAAGAATACATTGAATACAAGAATAGAGTGAGGAGAGAAAGCATTCAATACCCCTTGGATGAAGTAGTTTCCATATCATGAAATTAATTTCTTGTGAAGGCAAACTTAGTGTAGTCTATGGCTACCATTTTATCTTATTGAATTATCTTAGGTTTCAAGGAGAAATGCCTCTATAAGATAGATCCAGCATCCCTCATTTACTCCTCAACTCAATAACTGACATGAGAAAAAAGGTGAGGGAAAGAAAATACCAGAATTTGGCTCATCATGGCCTCATAAAACTGAGAGTGAATGATTCTTTGATAAGATTAAACCTCCATGTATCTTGGTCCTAATTCATAGACATGGATATGGAATCCTTCATGGCCACTGGTGAGCCCTCATATTGCACCAAGAGTGTTGCAATTCCCAGGGGATGCCCTAATTTACTTTATCAACCTAGGGTTCATAAAAACTTGGAGGTGACAGTGCTATATACATAGAATATGCATTCTTTTCATGTCATCCTCTTCTACTTTACGAAGGGGTAATATTTCTTGATAAAAAATGAAAAGTAAATTGCTAGAAGGAAATGAAAAAAGGGAAAATAACTTAATTTGAAAAAAGGAAATGACAGAAATTAAACTAATTTAATGTGGAGAAAGGAAATGATAGAAAGAAACTAAATTAAATTTCTGAAAAGAAATGATAGGAAGGAAACTAAACTAAATTTCTGAAAGGAAACTAATTTAAACCATACTAAACTTGGTCAACTAGCTAAACACGCCCTACTTATATTATTCTCTATCTACCATGCTTCTATCCATGAAGCTAAGCTATCTAGTAGTTAATTCTAATTGAAAAAGCATTGATTTGCATCTTGAAGAAGAAAGGGGTAAAGGTGCTAATGGAGGGATAAACACATGAAACTAGCCATAGAAGTGAAAAGAGCGGGTTTAAACCTTAATAAATCTTTATTATGGCACAAAAGCGGTTTGGACTAGAATTATTTGAAAAGTGTGATGGTGGAGTTGGGATAAAGGACGAAAGTGCAATATGTGATATCGCAATTGGCAGATAGGAGCGATAAGTCTTAGAAGAAAAGAGAAAAGGTTGCGAAGTGTGATTGCGATGCGAGAATTGCGATAAGTCGTAAAGGAAAAGGTAAAAGGTGCGATGTGCGAAGTACGATACGGGAATTGAGGTAAGTCATTATGGAAAATGGAAAAGGTACGATGTGCGAAGTGAGGTTGTTAAAAGGGAAAAGGTTGCAATCTACGATAGGTGATATCGCAATATTGCAATCGGAAAAAAGAGCGGTGAGTCTTAAAAGGAACCAAATGAAAATTGAAATATGCGATAAGTGAAGTACGGTAGCAGGGATTTCGAAGAGGAAAGGAAGAGGTCAAACTTTGATGGTTTTTCAAGCGTTTTTTGAATAAAAAGGTACAAAAGATGAAAATAAGAGGAAAAGGAGGGGAATGGAGGTGTAAAGGAAAGGTTCAGAGCCATAACACAGATATGGATAGGGATTGGAAAATGGAGCGAGATGACTTAATAATTTCGTTGTGGCTTTTGATGCCTATTCCTGAAAACAAACCTACTGATCCATGCACAAAAAATAAATGAAGTGTGTGATACAATTAGTGAACAGAATGAATGAGACTGGTATTGCAACTCTACTCTAACCTCATAAGTAGTGAACATAAATCAATTTCTGGGTCTATGGGAAGTTTTACCCTCCTCTAGCTCTATTGATAGAGATGATAACGGGGTCTTGATCCACAACCTTTTTGGTTTTTCTCCTCTATTATATTACTCACAAGAAAATGAAAAAATGCTGCAACACATTCAAAGAAAAGACTAAGAAACAATTAAACCATCAAAAGCACAACTAATTGAATGACAGAAATAAAACTAGTTAAATGGTAGAAAGGAAAGAATGGTGAAAGAAGAGAATCTGAGGCACATGGAGTGGGCTCTAACCCATGAGACTAGCTCTTTGAAACTTAAATCAGTAAAATGAAATCAGTCTACTCATTTTAGAAAATAATAACCTCATATATTTCTAAAAGTTTTATCACTGAGTAAAATAATAAAAATCTCAATAGTCTGCAACAAAGTTTCGACTAGAATCGACTCTTCATAGCTCTAGATTTTCTCTATTTATTCTATAGGGAAGCTACCAACATCACCGTAGAAAATGGTGATTAGGTCCACTTTACTCCAAGTAAATAAATATTTAGTGCACTCTTTTTTAGTTTCTTGGTTGCCTCTATAATTCGAATTGCTAGAGAGAATCCTTGGGGATCCTTTGGCTGCCTTTGGAATTCGAATTACTGGAGAAAATATTTGGGATCCTTTGGCTGCCTTTGATATTTAAAGGGGGTGTAAAATCCTCCTACAATTTCTCTTTGATGTCTCCTCCAAGTCTTTATGACAAAATCCTTATAAAAATGCTAATAATTCTTAATTTTCTACACTCAACCTCATATTAGGCACTTAGAGTATGTTAGCCTTAATCATCACCTATACTATCATTATAAAGCCAAATAATAATAAAAATGAAAGAAAAATAGATCTAAAAAGGAAGAAAGGTGACCATTAACCCATCCAAATATGTCTAATGATGGAGCTCATCATCGCCCCCCTACTAAATGGTTGCTCATCCTCTGAGCAACTAATCCTCCTCCTGCACTTCCTTCAAGGTTTGACAACCCCCCTGATTTCCTGACGAAGAAGTGTGGGAGTTTCCCCAAAGGGGTAAAAAATATTGTTCTTTTCTACTTTCTCCCATTCTCTATCTTGTCCATCTGTATCCTTTTCATCATTCATTTCCAGCAGGAAAGGTGGGTTGAGCTTTAGTCCCAACCATCAGATCCTTTTGGCCTGCATGGCCCTCCTATATAATGGTTCCCTTTCCAATGCACCCCTCAATCTTTCTCGAGTATGGTACTCCCTGTTCTTGAGGCTGTGAGGGAGGTTTTTCCATATCCTTTGGATGGACATGATGCCCTCTTATTCTATCTACCTAGAAACATCATCAAAGTGGCATATTACCTATGTTTGAGTCTGAAGGTAGCTTTTAACTAGTGCAAGGTCCCTTTAAATCTCTCGACGGTTAAGGATGACTCGTCTGGGGCTGAAAAATTCTGGTCTGATATATATGGGTTCTCTATTTCTTCTTCCCATGACCGTCCATATCTCTTTTTCTCTAGTGTCCTCATTCATCATCCATCATACTAAAGCCATTAACTACATATCCCCCATTGTATTATTGGGGTCCCAACTATCCAAACTTCTGAGCACAAGTTTATGCACATAAAAGTTTCCCATCTTTGCCCAATCAACGATGTTAGCTTGCTTGTATAAATCCATGAATTTCCTACAATCTTGGAAAGGTATGGATCCATGGGAGGCTAGAGTATTTATTTGAAATAGGATCCATTTCTCCTTCAGGTACACAACATATGAGTCAGAATGGAATCTGTGCTGAAGGGCTTCTATTGATAAGTCTCCCATGATGGCTACTTACTACCCTTTTATTGCAATTTCTCCTTTAGTGCTACATTCTCTGCATGTGCCTTCTACAGCTACTCCTTCGGAATTGTTTCTTTGATTCTTTCCTCCTCCCTTGGTTATTCTTCAATGATAATCAGGCTTGTGGGAGGATTTCTTGGCTCTCTCTAACTTTTACTCTAACTCTTTTCAGCTCTGAATTACATATAAGTTTTCCTTTTTCTATTTGCGCTCAAAGGATATAAGGTGGCAACTACCTCTTTGTCTCGAGGGGATGTGGTGTTGTATTGTGAGTTTGATTTTTCTCACTTTCTTCTTGCCTCTATGACTTCTATTGTCATCTCTTCCATTTTTCCTTAGCCCTTTGTCTCTTCCTCTCCTTCTTTTGGTTCTTCTTGGTCCTCTTCTGGTTCTTCTTCTCTAAGGTTAGGAATAGAAATATGCCTTGTTTGGGTTGCTATAAAATTTTCCCTTCGTCCCTTGCTATTGTGTCTAATATGCGGTATACTTCCGAAGTTAGCTTGACTGCTAGTGATGTTGTTCTATTTTTGATGTTGTTGCATGCTATTCAAATATGCAACCCACTCTCGCTACTGTTGTGTTGTGGGCTCCCTTTTGTCTCTTTCCCTCAAAAATTCTCAATTCACTGGTATGAGACAGGATCTCTTTTTATTAGATTACGCGACTAATTTTGGAGTGCTTATGTAACTCGGCCTTTGATCTAGTTTTCATTAAAGACCATTGTTTCCTTATCTCTATTAATTCATGATGGACTTCATGTTTATTCCCCTCATTCTCCTCTACTCCACTTGATTTAAATTTTTTCTTTTGCATTCCCAAGTGGCGAGACTTTGCAGTTCTCTTCGTCATACTTCACGATGGTGGCCAAGCTAACTGGCCACCTTTCTTCCCTATAAACCCTTAAGTCTCCAAATTTAATTACTTATGGCTATTATGGATGCATAGCAATGGGTGAGAATTTATACCTGAGTTTACCAGTTGTTTTCAAGGCATTTTAAAGAGCTAGAATTTGTAGACAAGCCTCTTATACGATGCGCTCTTCCTTATTTTCATGTTTTCTGAGTTAGTAGCTTTCTGAATGAGAAACTCTTTGAGTGAGCTACTGATCTTTCTTGTTGTTTCTTCCCATTGTAGATGTTTCTTAGGGGTTCTCTAGATGCCATTGGTGGCACTCCTGTCTTTCCCGGGGTCTTCTTTGTGAGCCCCTCCTTGTTTTTCTTTGTTGTCCGTGAACAACTTTGTTTTTGAAGGAACTTCCTGATGTTTGTAGTAGTTTGTGGCTTTCTTTATTTTGCTACATTGTGCTTAGGAATGGAGGAATATGGTGTATGGAGGTGATGGAAAGAGTTATGGAAATGAATGGAGTGAATGATGGTATGGATGGTAAAATAGAATAAGGGAAAAGAATATGAATGGTTCCCTATGTTCCATAAACCATTAATGACCTGCAAAATAGAAAACACAAAGAACACAGAGATGCAGATGTATTTTTTTTCTCTTTTTTTTTCTTTTGAAAGAAAGTGGGCTGCCTCCATGGAGGTTTTCAACCCACAAGATTGGCTTCGACGCATTAGATAAGTTTTCACCCATGGATATTTATTCTCTCTTCTTTTTTCTCTTTTTTTTGAGCAAATGAGTTGCTTCCATTGAGTTTTTAAACACACAAGCTTGCCTTGGGTGCCTCCGAGAGGTTTTCACCCATGGATATTTATTCTTATTTCTCTTTTTCCTTTTATTTTTCTTTTTCAGGAGGTGTGGCAAACTATGTATTTTACCATCACATACACCTCTCTTCTTTTTGAATTTATGCACTTTGCCTTTGACAAAGGCTTCTTGTAAATTTCATTCTATGACCATTGACAAGAAAGGGGATTCCTTCCTCATCTATATTTTTCATTTGAACCGCCCCATTAACAAAACATTTTTCCACTATGTAACGTCCCAACCATCTTGTCATCATCTCGCCTTTGAAGTATTTAAACCTTGAATCGTAAAAAATCGCCTAGTCTCCTTCTTGGAAGGTATTTTCTTTGATGTTATTGTCATGCCATACCTTCCTTTGTAGCTGAACTACCTTCGTCTGAAGAAGTTATTTCATTATGAACTCATCCAATCCATTTAATTAGAGAAACCTCTCTTTTTGGGCGTTTGATAGATCTAAATTTAATTAAGCTGCTATTCTTAAAGTATTGAATTTAAACTCAACTAGAAATAGAACCTTCTTACCATAGACTAGTTCATAAGGAGTGAATCCTGTTTTTCTCTTCCAAGTAGTGTTGTAGGCCCAAGTAGCTTCTACCAATCTGTCTACCCAATATTTTATGTTGTTTCTCACAACCTTGGTGAGGATTCTCTCTAAAGATCTGTTAGTTACTTCTACTTGGCCATTCGCCTGAGGGTGATAGTGAGTAGAAGTTCTATGCTTAATCTTGTTCTTCCTCAAAAGATTATTAATGAGGTGAGAGGTGAATTGTGCTCCCTGATCAGTGACTATTTCTCTCGGGTACCCAAACTTGTAAAAAACATTCTCCCTCAGAAATTATGCTAATTTCTCCTCGGTTGCTACCTAATAATTTTTTTTTAGCCCACTTTGTCAGGTAATCAGTGTAGACTATGATATACTTCTTTTTTCTGGATGGTGGATCAATAGGTCCAAAAAATTTCATGCCCTACTTTTCAAATGGCTCAAGAGCCACCTCAGGGTGCAAAGGCATCTCAACTCTTTGCGTGAGTTTCCCCATCCTTTGGCACTGGTCACACTTACTCGTGTATCTTCTAGAATCTTGGTGAAGGGTAGGCCAACAATACCCTATCTGAAAAACTTTGTAAGCAGTTCTATTTGCAGCAAAGTGGCCTCCACATGGGTTTTCATAACATGAAGAGAGGATATCAAAAAATTCTTCCTCCCTCACACATCTCCTTAGGATTTTATCAAGGACTAGTGTGAAAAGGTTTCCCCCAATCCATGTGAAAGGGGCACTTTTTCTAATGATTCTACTTCTCTCCCTGAATTAAATATTATAAGGGACTCTACCAACAACCAAGTAGTTGGCTATATCAAAAAAATATGGTGAGAGTGCTGATATAGGAAAGAGATTCTCATCTGGTAGCTGTTCATCCACCATTCCTTCTTAACTTGCAGGGAGAGCTAACCTGGACAAAGAAAATATGCAATAACATTATCCTTTCCAGTTTTATCAACAATAGTCAATTGAAATTGCTGCAAAAGTAACAACCATCTAATTATCCTAGCATTAACATCTGGTCTGTTCATTAAATACTTGATGGTTGCATGGCCAGTGTGAAAAAAGGTCTTATATCTAGTTACATAATGCCTGAATTGTTTCAAGGCATGGAAAATGGTTAACATCTCCTTCTCACTAACAATATAATTTAGATTGGGCTTGGACAAGTTCTTGCTAAAGAAATAAATGGCATAAGGGCTTTTTTCCTCTAATTTTCCTTATGATGCCCCTACAGCTTTCTCGGATGCATTAGTGTGGATGTGGAAAGGCAAAGTCAAATTTGGACCTTGGAGGATGGTGGCAGTAGTCAAATTTCCTTTAATGAGATCGAAATCATCTTAAAAAGGACCAGACCAAATAAACTTACAATCCTTGGCCAATAACCAAAATAATGGTGAAGCCATCTTGCTAAAATATTTGATGAATCTTCTATAGTATCTCGCTAAGCCTAAGAAACTCCTGACATCTTTCTACTTTTGAGGAGAAGGTATCCGTTTGATGATAGTTATTTTCTTGGGGTCTACCTGTATTTCTGCTTGGGATATGGAGTGTCCTAATACAACCCCTACTTTCTTCAAGAATTCAAACTTTTTTTGGCTCAAGGAGAGATGCATCGCAATGCACCTTCTTAGTACTTTACCCAAGTTGGAGAGACATTCCTCGATGTAATCGCCATATGGTGTGAAATAATCCATGTATATTTCGACAGAGTCATGGACCAACTCAGAAAATATGCTTAGGACAGCCCTTTGGAAGGTAGCTGGGGAATTGGACAACCCAAAAGGTATGACTCTATAAGCAAAGGTACCTTAAGGGAAGGTGAATGTAGTCTTATCTTGGTCTTCAGGGCTGATTTGAATCTGATTGTATCACCTAAACCCATCTAATAAGGAAAATAAGTTCTTCCCCACAAGGCCATTCAAGACTTGGTCTATAAAGGGAAAATGGAAATGGTCTTTCTTTGTGGATTTTTTAAGTTCTTGATATTCAACACAAATTCTCCACTTCCCATTCTTCTTGGGGACTAGGACAAGAGGGGACACCAACTCACTGTCTGATATAGGATATATGAACCTTGCATCCAATAGTTTCTACAACTCTTCTTTGACTATGTCCTTTAGAGACGGGTTCATCTTTCTTTGGGGTTGTCTCACAGGCTTGCATCCTTCTTTGATGTAAATATGATGTTTGCATATTGAAGGATTCACCCCTTTCATGTCCCTGTAATCCCAAGAAAATTCTTCAAGATTTTCTTTGAAACGATGGCATAGCTGCTTGTCTTCTTCATTTGAGAGTTTTGGGTTGATTTTCAGAGTTCTGGATAGGCCAAACTTAATAACCTTGGTGGTTTCAGAGGTTGACTAAATTGAGTGCACTCTCATCACTTTCAAACTCTATAACTAAGGTTTTGAGAGGAATGTTAGTGGAGGATTGGTTTTGAATGGCATGGTCAATGAGTTCATCTTCATCAAGTTGCCCCCCTCTAAGAATATCATCTACGGTAAAGATAGGGGAAGTCTCATATAACTCATCTTATTCATCCTCCAACCATAGAGGGAGATCATGATCGATGGAAGGTTGGGCTAGAGGATATAACACTAGTTGTTTAGACAAAGGCCTATTTTTCATAGTCATGCTTCTGGCCCGAAAACTAATATAAGCATATGAAGTGGCTAACCAAGGTCCCCCTAGGATGAGGGGATAACCATTAAACTTGTTTTTTGGTTGTAGGACCATGAAATCTATAAGATACTCCCAAGAGTCAATGCTAACCATAACATCCTCAATAATTTCTTCTGGAGTTACTATGGACCAATCTGCAAGTTGTAGAACTGTTGTGGTTTTCCTCGAAGTCCCTTGGATATTAAGTTTCAACATAGTTTCCTTGGTCATGATATTGATGGGAGCCCCTAGATCAATTAGAGTGATGGGGACTATAAAACCATCTATATGCACATCAAAAACTGGACTACCAGGGTCCAGGTAATTTGGAAATATAACCTTCCCCAGCATCAGGTCACACAGTTGTCCTACCACATTGATGGTGGCGGTATCTCTCTACCTTCTCCCAGGTTTCTTGAATCACTTTTCTTTGATGAGACTATAGTAGATAGGGACATCCTTAATGGCCTAGAGAAGTGGTATCTTTACACAAAAAATTTCCAATTCTCCAATGAGTTCAGTCTCCTATGGGGTGTGGTGAATAGGGTGGATGAAGCAGTTAAGAAAAGGAGGTTGTTGGATCTGAGTGCTACCTTCTTCATTTTCCTCCTCATCCTTGATAGGTGGAGATGGAGGATGGTTATCTGGGAGTACTGTTCCTAGCCTGATATTAACCTCATTTATCTCCACAGCATAAGTTGGATGGGATGTTTCTCCACTGGGATCCTACTGTGTTTGTATGTTGTTCTGGTTCAGATTGGGTTGTCTAGGTTTAGGTAGCCTAGGTAAAGAAGCATGAGTAAGTTGAGGTTTAGGTTGGGGTGGAGGAATTAGAGCAGGTGGTTTATTTTGTTGAGGCCTCCGCCCTTGGGATGGATTGTTCCACTAAGGTTGTTGTGGAATATAATGCTAAAATGGTTGGTCTACTGTCCGAGGATGATATGAAGGGTTGTAAGGCCAAGTAGGAGGTGTAGACAATGATGGGGGAGTGGGGGTGTACGAAGGTTGCATGGGTGCACTCTGATTGTTGTGATATTAAGATTAAGGTACACCTTGCATACCTTGTTGATATGACCGAGGGCCTTGAGGCCTTCTCTGTTTGATGAAACAAAGTTGCTCTAGCATTGATTCCCCACCTTGATATACAACTTTAAGTCTAGGTAAGGAGGGACACTTTTCTGTGGCATGATTCTCATCACAGACTAAGAAAACCTCTATGACATTCAGTGGAAATTCATTTCTGGGGTTCTTCTTGGTACATCTATGATAAAATATGGCCAGGGCTCTGTCTGCTTCCTCTTTCTTCCTTTTGACCTGGATTTTGTTCATTTCCAAGGCAAAGGTGTGCAGCATGTCACTCTTGAAGTCCTATAACATGTTTCCAATCTCATGTTTTATGAAGGTGGAAGAGGAAGGGGTATTGGATTTACTTTAGCTAGCTCTGCCCTTCTTCCTAAATTCTCTATAATGGTTTCAGAGGACAGTTTTGATTATTTCATAGGGTTTTTGGTAGATATATCCTCCTGATAACATATTCAAGTTTTCTATCAGCTCTTCACTGATCCCTCAAATAAGTACAAGTTTAAGTGATGGAGGATCAAGAGGATAGTTGGCTCTCTTATAATTTAATTGAAACCTCTCTTCATATTCCTCTATGGATTCATCAGGTCCTAGAGTCATCCTAAATATTTCATCCTTAGTTTCATTGGAACTATAGTAGCCTCTGTTGGAATCATGATTACCATTAAACCAAAATCGGTAGGCATTTTTCTCTGCTACAATCACCAGAGTTAGGATTCACAAGAGGCGGTTAGTCCATGTCACAAAACACATAAGGAGTGTTGAACCTAATGTCCAACAATCTCGCCCCAACATGAGCCGGGTGAGTTTCAAACTCGAGACATGTCGCTCTGATAGCACTTGTTGGAATCACGATTTTCAATAGACCAAAACCCACAGGAATTAGTCTCCGCTACAATATCCATAGTTAGTATCAATGAGAGCCAGTTAGTCCATGTCATGAAGCACATAGGGAGCGTTGAAACCAATGTCCAATAGCCTCTGTATTTTTTGTTTAAGGTCTCTTCCATCTGTGCCTAGGTAGTGATGCTATCCCCAGGCAGACCCATGAACTAGCACAAGGTTACATCCTTAAGGGTGGATGGGAATAGCTTCAAATTATAATCATGAGAGGTGTAGTCATAATTCCTACAAACAACATAAAATTCAAACATAAATGTGTCAAGGTCCTCAGAGGTAAGTCCATGAAAGTGTGGAAGAGCTGAGGGGATAATGTTTTTCATCTTAGTTTCCCCTTTTGCCTCTCTTATGGGAAAGGCTCTCTGGATCACAGCCATGGTTAATATAGGTGAAGTAGGTCCCTTAGTCGAAACAAGGTCTTCTTCTTCTTCCCCAATAGGATCCTCAAAATATTCAAAACGCTCTCGTATAGGGGGTTCAATCCCACTTCCACTAAAGAATAGTGAAGGGTGGCTAGGAGGTGATGTGGGGGTTTTAGGTAAGATTTGTCTTTGAGTATTCCTACTCCTACGAGGCATGGAAATTATATCTTTTGGTATTTTTTTAATATTTCTGAAATGACAGGAAAAGAAAATAAAGTGGAAAGGAATGCTTAAAAAAAATCAAAGCATCTACTAGACACCTCCCCGACAACGTCGCCAAAAAGTGGTGAGCCTTGGTATTGCACCAAGAGTGTTGCAACTCCCAGGGGTGACCTACTTTACTTTATCAACCCGGGGTTCATAAAAATGTGGAGGTGAGAGTGCTATATACACAGAAAATGCATTCTTTTCATGTCATCCTCTTATTCTTTACAAACGGGTGCTATTTCTTAAACTATGATAAAAACTAAAAATTAAATTGCTAGAAGGAAATGAAAGAAGGGAAACTAACTTAATTTTCATAAAGGAAATGACGGAAATGAAACTAACTTGATGTGCAAAAAGGAAATGACAGAAAGAAACTAAATTAAATTGCTTAAAAGAAATGACATGAAGGAAACTAAACCAAATTTATGAAAGGAAAGTAATTTAAACCACACTAAACTTGGCCAACCGACTTAACACACCCTACTAATCCTATTCTCTATCTACCATGCTTTTTTCCATGCAGCTAAGCTATGAAAGACTTAATTATAATTAAAAAAGTGTTGATTTGTAGCTTGGAGAAGATAGGGGTAAAGGTGCTGAGGGAGGGACAAACACATGAAACCAGGCTTAAAAGTGAAGAGAGTGGGTTTAAACCTTATTAAAGATTTATTATGGTGCAAAAATGCTTTGGAGCAGAGTGATTTAAAAAGTGTGATGGAAGAGTTGCGATGGAGGATGGAAGTGTGATATGCAATATTGAAATCGCAATATTGCGATGTTAGAGGGATAGAGGTAGTGTTGCTTGGGAGTGGGAGCGAAATGCGAAATGCGATGAGGTAAAAACTACGAAGTATGAAGTGTGACGAGGTAAAAACTTCTATTTGCGATTTGCGATATAGTAAAAGTTGCAAAGTGTGAAATTTGATATCGTCATTCGCAATATCGAAAAGTTTGATGGGTAGCGGAAGTTTTGTATAGGAAAATTTGTGAAGTGTGAAATGCGTTGGGTGACGTGGAAGTGGGACCGGTGGTGGACTGCGATCACAATATCACAATCAGCAGATAGGAGTGGTAAATCTTAAAATAAAAGGGAAAAGGTTGCGAAGTGCGATTGCGATGGGGGAATTGTGGTAACTCATAAAGGAAAAGGGAAAAGGTGCGACGTGAAAAGTGAGATACAAGAATTATGGTAAGTCCTAAGGGAAAAGGGAAAAGGTACGATGTGCAAAGTGTGATTGCAAAAAGGGAAAATGTTTTGATCTACGATATGCAATATCATAATCGGAAAAAAGAGCGGTAAGTCTTAAAAGGAACCAAATGAAAACTGGGTTCTGCGATAAGTGAATTATGGTAGTGTGGATTTCGAGGACGAAAGGCAGAGGTCAAAATTTCATGGTTTTTCAAGAGTGTTGTGAATAAAAAGGCACAGAATATGAAAATAAGAGGAAAGGGAGGGGAATGGAGGCGTAAATGCAAGTTCCGAAGTGTAACACAAAGATGGATAGGGACTGGAAAATGGAGCGGGATGACTTAATAATTTCATTGGGGCTTTTGATGCCTATTCCTCCAAACAAACCTACTGATCCATGAATGAAAAACAAATGAAGTGCATGATAAAAATAGTGAATAGAACGACTGAAACTTGTATTTAAAATCTACTCAAATCTCAAAAGTAGTGAACATAAATCAATTTTTGGGTCTGTGGGAAGGTTTACCCTCCTTGAGCTCTATTGACAGAGATGAGAAGGGGGTCTTGATCCACATCCTTTTTGGTTTTTCTCCTCTATTCTATTACTCAAAAGAAAATGAAAAACTACAGCAACACAGTGAAAGCAAAGACTAAGCAGCAATGAAACCATCAAAAGCAGAACTAATTGAATGACATAAGGAAAACTAGCTAAATGGTAGAAATGAAAGAATGGAAACAACAGAGAAGCTGAGTCACATGGATTGGGCCCTAACCCATGAGCCTAGTTCAATGAAACTTAAATAATTAAAATGAAATCAGTCTGCTCATTTCATAAAATGATAGCCTAATACATTTTTCAAAGTTTGATCACTGAGTAAAATTATAAAGAGCTCAATAGCTTGAAACAAAGTTCTAACTAGAATTGACTCTTCCTAGCTCTATATTTTCTATATTTATTCTACGGGGATGCTACAAATGACTCATTAGAAAATGGTGATTGAGTCCACTTGACTCCAAGTAAACAAAAATTTAGTGAACTCCTCTTTGAGTTGCTTGCCTGCCTCTGGTTTTCAAATTGTTGGAGAGAATCTTTGGGGATCCTCTGGCTACCTTTGGAATTCGAATTGCTAGAGAGAATGTTTGGGATCCTTTGGCCACCTTTGAGAGTTAAGGAGGGTGGAAAATCCTCCTATAATTTCTCTTTTTTGTCTCCTCCAAGTCTTTATGATGAAATCCTTATAAACATGCTAATAATTCATGATTTTCTACACTCGACCTCATATTATGCACTCAGAGTATGTTAACCTTAATCACCACTTATAATAGCATCATAAAACCAAATAATAATAAAAATTCAAGAAAAATAGATCTAAGAAGGAAAAAACGTGACCATTAAGCCCTCCAACTATGTCTAATGATGGAGATCATCAGCCACCCAAACAGGACAAACCTCTGCCTCTAGTGTTAGAGAAAGCGAGGTAGAAGAAGTCAAAGAGGAGGTAGAATAAGAAGAAGAAGAGGTTGAAGATGAAGAAGAAAAAAAAGAGATGGATATTTAAATAGAAAAAACAGAGATATTAGAGAGATAGAATGATATATATAAGGGGAATAAGGAATAAAATAAAGAGGAGAAACCAGGATTGAACCCTATTCTAGGTAGTGATACCTCCCCTCAGGACACCAGCATGTCACCAAACATTACAGATCAGGAAGTGGCTGCTACCCTAGCAACTTTGAGCACATATGTGTAAAAACATATGAAGAGGAAAACACTTAAGTATTTTAGAAATAGGAAAAGTCAAAGGGTAAGATAAGGGAAGCGACATACCCAAACCAAAAACCATATTTCCATTGATGAGTCACCAAATAAAGATGATGAAGTAAGGGTAGAAGAAGTAAAGGTGCAACAGGTCATGTCACTTTTAAGGACCCATGTGACCTACACAAGAATACACTCAACAATTTTGTCATCCCATGCACATCATACAACCCCCACAGACCCTCAAAAGATAGAAAAAAAGAGAAAAAAAAGCAAGAGAGGGTCTTTATCAAGAAAAACAGAGTTTCCTACAAGAAACTATGTATTTGCTACATGAAAATCAAGGAGACCCAGAATTAGAGAAAAAGACATTGGTTGAGGAATAAAATGTAGCCATATATAGGAAAGAGGTCAAAGAAGTTGCAGAAAGGGAACAAGATGAAGTACAAGATGAAAAAGAAGGAGAAAAATATGCAAAGGAGGAGCCCACCTCACCAAAACCGGTCCTCAAAGATATAGCAGTAATGCCAAAACCTAGCCCTCAACCCAATCTTAGCTCATCCTACACATTTACTGAAGGGGGCATATTGATTCCTCAGAAGTTCACAGTGCCTTTATTCTATCAGTTGGAATAGGAGAGGGCATACACTCATCATTGGATGAGGATTTCCACAGTGAAAGGTGTGCATGACATAGGGGTCTTGGAGGAAAAAGTGACTGATTCATTGAGAAGGTATTTGTTTGATGCTAGGCTCAGACAATACATGTTGAAATAGCAGCATCAGAAGACCCAAGTAGACAATGTAGCATTGCAGGAGAAACTTCATCAAAAGGAAAAAAAATGGCCACCATGGCATATTTGTTCTTGAAGGCCATATAACATAGATAACCATAATATTCTTATGTAATATACCTCAAGGAGAAGTGGCTCCTATTTCAAGTCAAAACATTGGCCTCTCATGGATCCTTATCTTTTCAGAACTGTAGATATTTCATTTAATTTTGCAACCAAAGTATGGAAGATAAGGAAAAAGTGGTAGAGTTCTACATGAAAAATATTGTGTTGAGAGATTTGAACATTTGGCACCCTAATCCTAGAACGGGAGACATGAAATTAATAGCATTAGCACCTTGGATGGTTAATGAGGTGACTAGTGCACAAGAAGTAAGAAGGGTCATGCGGAGAGAAAAAAGAGAACCTCTACACATTAGGGCACAACTATTTAGCCCTAGGGCATTCATCAATAACCATCTCAAGATATAAAAGGAGCTTGGACTTGAAGAAAAGTACCTTCACACAAAAGCTCAAGCCATGGCTCACTTTGATGATGTTTCTAGTTTTTTGGTAGATGAATTCATAATGGCTTGTCAAAGGATATGGAATAGCCTCCCTCACAACCTTATAAACATGGAATACCACACACCATAGAGATTAAGAGGTACCCTAGATAGAGAACCACTCTACAAGAGGGCCATGCAGGCCAGGAAGATTCAGTGGCTTGGTTTCAAACTCAATCCACCCTTGTTGCTAGGGCTGAGTGATGGGAAAGAACAAGATGAGAAGAATATAGAATGGGAGGAAGCAGAAAAGAATGATGGATTTTACCCTCCTAAAGGGAGTCCCACACTTATTCCTTAGGAAGTTAGATTTTCCATTAAAGCTTTGAAAGAAATGCAGAATGAGGACTAAGTTTCTCAGAGGATGAGCAACCACTTGGTAGGGGGGTGATGATGAGATCCATCATTAGGTATATTTGGATGGGTTAATTGTCACCTTTTTTCCTTACTAAGTTTCTTTTTCGCACATTTAATTATATTATGGTATTTTTTTTCTAGTGTAGATGGTGATTAAGGCTTGTCATACTTCGAATGCCTAATATGATTTAAATGTACTAAAATCATGAAGATATTTCATTTTCGATGAATATTTTTCCATTAAATATAAGAGTAGACAACAAGAAGAGGTTCTAGGAGGCTTTTTCACCTCCTTAACTCCCAAAGGAAACTAAGGGATCCTCGATATTCCCTCAAACATCTCGAAACCAAAGGCAACCAAGCAAACTCAAGATCATGTGCACCAAAGCTACACTTCACTTGCAGTCAAAGTGGACACATTACCTACTTTTTAGGGAGCTTTTGGTACACTCTAGGTTAAATAGGGCTGAGAAAGAGGTCATTAGGGTTAAAAATTTGGAGGAAGCTAATAGATTCTTATCTCTTGTAATAGGTTTTTAAGGCTTTCATGTTTATGTAATGTGACTATTTTTTGCAATAAGATGAGTATTCAGATTGTGCTTCACTGACCAAGTTTTAGGAGGTTATGCTTGTGGTTATGGCCCAATCCATTGGCCTTACTCTCTCTTCTGTACTCATGCTTTACTTTTATGTCATTGTAGCTAGTTTCCTTGTGAGTTTTAGCTAATTTTCCTACATTTCAATTCACTATTTTTAGTTTTCTTCCACTCTCCTTTTCTATAGATTGAGCTTGATTACATGTTGGTAGCATAGTTTACAAACTGAAAAAGTTGTGTGTCAAGCCACCCTCTCTCATCTCTTTCATTGGAGCTTGAGGAGGGTAGACCTTATCCACAGGCCACATTTTTTTTATGTTATGATTTATTGGAAAGAGTAGTTAGGTTGTTGTAGTGTGATGAACATGTTTGGAATGCTAAGTTAGATTTTTGTTTGTAGGCTAAAGTAGGTTTTCTTTCCAAATTCAACTCATCTTTTCCATTTCCTGCATCATGAATTTGTCAATATTTGTTGCATGACCAGGTATTTTGCATGCAGATTCAGGTAGCACAGTAAAGGATGACTTCACCAGCACCTTTATATTCATTTCTCACCTTTCATATGCCTTTTGTTCATGAAAATGACCATCAACCCTATTTTTATATTTTTCATATTCATACCATGAGAAAACCCTAGAGGTTTAAGACATGCTTCTCAAGAGGGTTTGAGCTTTTCCAAGGGTTTTTCCACCTTCCACTCATCCAAACACACCTTCACTCCACCTTCCCTACACTTTTCTTACTCAATTTTGGCCTTGGATTTCCGTTAGACTATTTCTTGTAGCAATTTAGGATTTTCCTATAGCACTACAGGAAACCTAGAGCATTACTTGTAACAGTACCAGTGGGCACCTACTTAAGCCTAGAAACCACCATTGACCTCATCCAAACCTTTCAAATCCACCTACACACCTTCATCCTTGCACCCATGAGTTCAAGCCCTTCATAAGCCACCTTAGTGCTTTCTCCTCCTAGCTGCAAAACAATGCATTTACAAGAATAGTTAGGTCATGATTAGATGCATGAGTAAAAGCATGATAGTTAGAACATGAAGTAGAAACAATGTGTTTAGCAATTTGGCCCAGGAAAGTGTGATTAGGTTAATCTTCTTTATGCAATTTCAATTGATCAATTTACTTCATGAAAGATGCCTAGTTTGCTTTCATTTATTGCCATAGCTTAATTTGCAGATTTGTTTCATTGCATAGTAGTTAGATGTACTTTATTACTATAGAATATTTATTTTCTTGTTGATAGAGTAATGGCTTTGAATCATTTGTAGCCCTAGGTCTAAATTCATAAGTGTGACAGACTTCATTCAGAAACCCTAGAAAAGGCACCCTTTCGTAGAGCTGAGAAGAGGATGACATGAGTAGAATGCATCAGTTGTGTATATAGCACTGTCACCTCCAAGTTTGTACGAAAACTCAGTTGATAAAGTAAGATAGAGTAGCCTCTAGGATTTTCAGCATTCTTGGTGCAATACATATAGATTACTCTTCTGATGATGAATCTGGATTCTTCTGTCAGAGCTTCAATAGTTTCATTCACAAAGTACATACCTCGATCACTCATCAAAATCTTAGGGCACCCAAACTGAGTCAATATTTTCTCAAAGATGATGTTCAAAACTATGTGGGCTCTATAATCCTTAATAGACTCACTTTCATCTCATCATATCACATAATCTATTTCAATGATTATTTAATGCGCACATGTATCCTTTCCTGGAGGGTCAATAGGTCCAACAAAATCAACGACCCATTTCTCAAAAAATTGCAATGCCATATGTGGGTACAACAACATCTCATCTCTACGTGACAGCTTCCCTATCCTTTGGTATACATCACAAGCATGACAATGCACATATGTGTCATTGTGCAGTGTGGGCCACCATAAACCAGCTCCTAGGATCTTCTGCCACTAGCTTTCCCTGCACAACGACCTCTGGAAACCCCTCCATGAGCTTCAGCTAAGATATCTCTTCTTTAAAATTCAAATACATATATTTTCAAGACCTTATCTGCACCCATATTGTATAGATGACCTACAGTTAGAGTAAAGTCAGTTATGCGCTCAAACAATTCTTTCTTCTATTACATTGTATACTCCTCACTCGCACTTCTAGTGGTCAAGAAATGAATGATATCAACAAAATGATCATAAACTACTTTTATAGTAAATAGTTGTGCATTAGGTAAACCATTGTCCAAGCTATTCATCTCTTCTCCATTTTGAATGCACGATAGATGATATGGCCTAACATTCAGTCTCCTAAGTTTCACAATGACTTCAAACTCATACTCTCGAAAAAACACCAACCATCTTAAGATCTTCCCCCAACATAGGGTTATTGACCAGATACTTCAGCGTAGAATGGTTAGTAAACATATTAAAGTGGCCTTCTAAGAGGTAGTGGCAGAATTTATCCAGCATGTAGACCATAGCGATACCTTCGCTCTCTGTGGTTAAATAATTACGCTTTACACTTTATATCTTCCTACTTTAAAATGCATTAGGGTGATCAATCTCCCCATATCCTAGATGTTAGGTCCCTATATTACTATTATATTCCCTTATTGTTGTTAGTATAACCTCCTTATTACTATTATTGTACCCCTGTAACCCCCATATTTTTATTATTGTGCCCTTAAATTATTAGTTAGGTCAGCTAGGATTACATTGTGGTCCCATGGACTCCTGTATATAGAAAGAAGGTTTTTTAATTTGTATCATCCAAGAATTGTTCATTTGTGTAATGTATTGGAGGATTCCCCCTCAAAGTGGATTATTTAAAGGCGTTGATATCTCTTTTATTCTATTTTTGGAGCTGGTTTCACAACATTTGGTATTAGAGATTTGGATTCTAGGGTTTCACTGCTGCAAACAGGTCATCGTGGTATTTTTGCTATAACTTTTTTTTCTAAAAAATTTTACAAGTTGAACATTTTATAGTGTGAATCTGAAATCCTGAGGAACATATTTGCAAAATTTCAAAGCTTGGTTCGCAACATTTTTTGAGATATGATCTGTGGAATTTAGGGCTTTTTGCAGGCTCCTAAATTTCACTTAAAAAGGTCTTCGTGGAATTTTCAATATAAAATTTTTTCTACGATGGTTCTGAAGTGGAAAATTTTAGAGCGTGAAGCCAAGATCCGGAGGAACATATTCGCACAATTTTAGAGCTTGGTTCTCAATATTGTTAGAGATATGATCTGTGGAAGTTAGGTATTTTTTCAGGCTCCCGAATTTCATCTCAAAGAGGTGATCGTGGGAAATCCTTCATAACTTTCTCTCTAAGAATTCGATTGGAATTTTGTAAATAATGACTGGAATTAAATGGAATGTAGTTTCATATCTATAAATTTTAGAGCCAAAGGAGCAAACAGTGACATGTGGAAAGTCGTACAAGTTTTCTCTACTGAATCAATCCATAATTAGGTCATTGTGGGAGATTGGACATAACTTTTTCTTGAAGAATCCAAATCAAGTCAGACCTATGGAATTTGAAAGAATCTTCAGAGGACTACTACAAGGATGAATTTCAGATATTTAGGATTTGCAATTATAGAGATAATTCAATTTCAATATCAAGCTCCTCAAAAGCAAGTAAAAGGTGTGTATTTTTTTCTCCGAATTGCATGAGTCTTGTTTGAAGAATCAAGTTGAATTGATTCCAAGGGAGTATTGTAGAATAGATATCAATATTGGATTCTCAAAGGGCCCCTAAAAAGAATTTAACACCCATCAAGCCTTTATAAGGCTCTAGTATGACTCATGAATATGAAGAATGGCAACATGACATATCAAAATTACAAGAGCAAGTGCAACAAATTTCGCTCTCGCAAAGAGCAACAAAAAATGACATGGAAGTTTTGAAGAAAGGTGTGGAAAATAAGATGGATGGTTTAAAGAAAGGCATGGAATATAAGATGGATTGTTTGAAGAATGGCATGGAAGCTAAGATGGATGGCATGGAAGATGACATAGAATATAAGATGGATGACATGCAAGCTAAGATGGAAAACATGAAGAATGATCTAAAAATAGACATCGAAGGTTTGACAAAGTTGATGCAAGAAATGTTTCCTAATGGTGAAAATATAGTAGAGGAAACTCATGATCAGAAGAAAATAAATGTTAATCGTGATTTCATAAACTATAATGTTGGAGAAAAGAACCACCATATTCCAAAAATGGATATAAGGAAGTTCGATGGAAAGTATAACATGGATACTACAGATGGAGCAATATTTTGATCTCAATAATGTGCAAAACACACAAAAGGTACGCATTGCAACTTTACATTTAGAATACATTTGTATGGTATCGATGGATTTTCTCCCATAAAAAAATTGTCAGTTGGTCAATTTTTACGGAGGAGATGATAGCACATTATGAGGATACAAAGAGAAACACTTTCTATAGCCAATTGATAAATCTCAAACAAAAGTGTTCAGTGGGGGAGCATATTGAGGACTTCCAAAAATTGAATATGAGGGTAACTGATATTCTAGAGGAACACATGATTGATCTCTGCATAGGTAATTTAAAGGATAGCATCCAACATGAAGTTCACGTTTTGGAACACAATTCTTTGGAGAAGGCATTTAGGTTGGCAAGAAAAATTGAATGTAAAATTATGGCAACAAGGAAGCCTACCACTCACTTCTATAAAGATGGAAGTGTTGCTACTCCTAGATTTCCACAACCTACAAGATTGACACCACAAAAATTGGAAGAAAAAAGAGAAAAGGGGCTTTTCTATAGTTGTGATAGAAAATACACTAAAGTTCATAAGTGTGCTAACAAGAAGTTATTTTACATAGATTGTGAAGAGGAAGAAGAAAATGAACAGGAATCTTCAAAACAAGAGGATATACACCAAGAAATAGCCCTAGAAGAGGAAGAAATGATTTCGATCATATCATGTAATGCGTTGGCAAGAATTACCACTCCTCGAACTCTCAATATAGAAGGACATATCAAGAAGAAAAAGGTAATAGTGTTGATTGGTTCAAGTAGCACCCATAATTTTATTCATTGTAAGGTAGGCAAGGAATTGAATTATTTCCTATACCCAGCACCAGAATGTCAAGTGATGGTTTCAAATGGAGGAACTATAAGTTGCTTTGGAAAATTCCATAATATGAAGCTAACCATGGGGGAATATGTATTTAATTGTCCAATGCTTTCCATTCCTATGGGAGGTGTTGATGTTGTACTAGGAGTACAATGGTTACAATCTTTGGGGACGGTAGCTTTTAATTTTCAAGAATTTTTCTTGAAATTTTTTTCAGAAGGAAAGGAAGTCGAATTACGGGGTATTGCAGGGAGGCCGGGAAATATCATAAGCTCTAATGTCATGAAAAATTTTCTAAAGAAATAACAACAAGTCATAATTTCTCAATTATGCTCACTAGAAGTTCCAACATCAAAATCATCTATTTCTGCAGATCTCCAAAAAGTCTAGGACAATCATTCCAAGGTGTTTGAAACTCCTAAAAAACTCCCACCTATTCATGATGAAGATCATGCTATTCATTTGATTCCAAGAAGTGTTCCTCCAAACATCAGGCCTTATAGATATCCTTATGTCCAAAAGAGCGAAATTGAACGTATGATTGCAGAAATTTTAGAGGCATGTATAATTCAACCTAGTCAAAGTTATTTCTCTGCTCCTGTAGTATTGGTACACAAGAAGGATGGATCCTAGCGCATGTGTCTGGATTATAGGGAGCTCAATAAGCTCACCATTAAAGATAAATTTCCCATTCCTGCGATTGATGAATTATTGGATGAATTACATGGAGCAATTTATTTTACCAAGTTGGATCTTCATTTAAGATATCATCAAATTAGAATGAAGACTAAAGATATTCTGAAAATAGTATTTCGAACTCATAAGGATCATTATGAATTTTTGGTCATGACTTTTGGCCTTACCAATGCACCTTCTACATTTCAAGGGTTGATGAATTCCATTTAAAAACCCTTCCTTAGAAAATGTGTGCCAGTATTTTTTGATGATATAATAATCTACAGCAGGTCTTGGAAGGATCATGTTCAACATGTTGACAGGGTGCTCAAACTATTGCAGGAGAAACAATTATATGCAAAAACATCCAAATGTTTCTTTGGAGTATAAGAGGTGGAATATCTGGGTCATTTTGTATCTCACGAGGGTGTTAATGTAGACCCTAACAAAATTAAAGCCATTAAGGAATGGAAATTCCCCACAACCATAAAGCAGTTGCAAGGATTTCTCTGGTTAACAGGGTATTATCACAATTTTTTTAAGAATTATGGGAGAATAGGGGCACCTCTAACAACATTATTGAAGAAATATGAATTTTCATGGACTCTTGAAGCAACTAAGGCCTTTGAACATCTTAAAGAGGAAATGTGCCTAGCACCAGTCTTAGCTATGCCATACTTCACAAAAACCTTTATTGTGGAACGTGATGCCTCAAGAAATGGAATTGGTGATGTTTTAATGGAAGAAGGAAGACCCTTTACTTTTGAAAGTCATCCAATCAAAGTAAAGTATTTACAAAAACCTATTTATCAGAAGTAAATGTTAGCAATACTGCATGTACTAAATAAATGGCGAACTTACCTAATGGGAAGACACTTCAAGGTAAAAACTGATCATGATAGTCTTAAACGCTTTTTGGAACAAAGACTATATTTAGAAGAGCAACAAAAATGGGTCACAAAGATGTTGGGTTATGACTTTGAAATAATATACAAAAAAGGGAATCTAAATGTTGTTTCAGATGCACTCTCAAGAAAGAATGAAAAGGTGGAAGCATTGCTTTGTGCCATTTCTATTATCCAAACAGATTGGATAATCGAACCAAGAGATGAATGGAAGAAGGAAGAAGAAGTGTGGACACTCATTCAAAATTTGCAGCAAGATCCTAGTACATCTCATACATTTAGTTGGAAAAATGATTCCTTATGGTACAAAGATCGCTTATATCTTTGTAAGAATTCCCAACTAAAACAAAATATTCTTTTGGAATTTCACACTTCTCCTTCAGGAGGATACTCAAGATTTTTAAAAAATTACGACAGGGTGAAGAAAGAATTTTTTTGGGATGGCCTTAGATCTAATATTCAAAATTTTGTGGCGGAATGTTTGGTTTGCTAACAGAATAAAGTTGATACAACTAAGACCCCGGGTCTTATACAACCTTTATCCATTCCAAGTCAACATTGGGAGGATATTTCAATGGATTTTATCACAGGTTTACCTAAGTCTGATGGAAAGAGTGTCATCATGGTGGTAGTTCATAGACTTACCAAGTAGGCACACTTTTGTGCATTATCTCATCCATTTAAAGAAAGTACAGTTGCTACTACATTTATGGACACAATTCAAATGCTACATGGAAACTCAAGGGTTATTGTGAGCGACAAAGATCCCATTTTTACTGGAAATTTTTGGATAGGGTTATTTTCTTATTTGGGTACTCAATTAGCTCATAGCTCATCTTATCATCTTCAATCTAATGGTCAAAATGAGATAGTAAATAAATTTTTGGAATGATATCTTCGTTGTTTTGTATATGATAAACAAACACAATGGGTCAAGTGGTTACCTCTCGCTGAATGGTTGTATAACACTTCCTTCCATACTGCAGCAAAAATGACCCCATTTATGGCACTTTATGGATATCATCCACCATCCATCAAATCATATTTAAGAGAAAATTCAAAGGTTCAAGCAGTGGAAGATCACATCGAGCATCAACAAGAAGTTCTCCAACTCTTAAAGGATAGCCTGAATTTGCCACAAAATTGAATGAAGCAACAGGAAAATCAACATCACAGTGAGAGAAGTTTTGATGTAGGAGACTGGGTATTTTTACGGCTACAACCATACAAACAAATGTCCCTTGAGCAAGCTAAGAAGGATAATAAATTATCGCCAAAGTACTATGGTCCTAACAAGGTGTTGTAAAATATTGGTACCATGGCATACAAATTGGAGCTTCCTGCTTCTTCACGAGTGCATCTAGTTTTCCATGTTTCATGCTTAAAGAAGGTTATAGGTGAAAATCTTCCAGTTCAAACAATATTTCTAGAAATTTATGAGGAAGGAAAAATCATATGGGAAACTGAAGCAGTCATGAAAACAAGAACTCGACAGCTACGGAATCGATCAATTTTAGAGTATCTCATCAAGTGGAAGAAATTACCCACTGAGGATTCTACATGGGAGGATGAGAATTTTATAGAGAAGCACCCATAGCTACTAAATCATTGAGGAAAACAATTTTTTGAAGGAGAGGGGCATGTTAGGTCCCTAAATTAGTAATATAGTCCCTTATTGTTGTTAGTGTAACCCCCTTATTGTTATTATTGTACCCCTGTAAAACCCATATTGTTATTATTGCGCCCTTAAATTATTACTGTTACTTCGGCTAGGATTACATTGTGACCCCACTAGGATTACATTTTGGCTCCATGGACTCCTATATATAGAAAGGAGGTTTTTTAATTTGTATCATCCAAGACTTGTTCATTCATGTAATGTATTGGAGATTTCCCCCTCGAAGTGGCTTCTTTATAAGGTGTTGATATCTCTTTTCTTCTATTTTTGGAGCTAGTTTCACAACATTGGAAGCACTAAACTAGCTCTGGGCGCGATGTAGGAGGCATCAACATGGATATGGAATACCTTTCACCAGTCTAGAAATAACAATATGGGTGCAATGACCATCTTCTCCTTCGATAATTAAAAACTCTTTTGACAATCTTCATTCGAATAGACTGACACATACTTCTTGAGAAATTTTTCCATGGGTTCAGTGACCAGTGCATAACCTTGGATGAAATTTTGGTAATATCCTGTATGCCCCAAAATTGAGTGTAGTTGATTCACATTTTCAGGAACTTCCAGGTTAAAAATCATTGCGATCTTTGTGGGCTCCACCATAAATCCTTGCTCACAAACAATATGACCCAAGAATATCTCAAATGGCACAAAAAATATTCACTTCTTTAGATTTAGTGAGATCAGATACTTCGACAAGTATCTAGCATTAGGCACAGACTTGATACATGCTTCTTCAACAATCCAAAGACAATCCAGTCATCAAAGTATACTTCTAATAACTTGTGGATATATTCCTTGAATGCAGCTAATGAATTATTAAAACTGAATGGCAAAATTGTATACTAAAAAGTTCTCCATTCCATTGCAAATTTTGTTTTACTTCTATCCTCTGGCGCAATTATGATCTGGTGGTATCCTAAGAAACCATCTGTAAATGAATAAGCCTCCTGTCCTTCTACATTGTCGAGGATATCATCAGAAAATGTGGTTGGGAATGGATCATGAATGCATGCATCATTCAATTTGCATGTGTCCACACAAAAAATTATTTCTCCTTTAGTCTTATTATCTTGCACCACCATAGGACTCACCCAATATTACTCCTCCACTATTTTTATAATTCTTGCAGCAACCATTTTATCCAATTCTTCCTTAAATTTCTTCTAATTTTTTGGATTCAATCTATACAGGCGCTTCTAAATAGGTCGCCCATCAGGTTTCAAAGTGATCTTCATGACCCCAAACTCTCCTATTATCCCATTCAGTTTAGAAAACTTTGTAGGAAAAAGGTCCTAGTATTCAGTCAACAGCTCAGCGACCTTTCCCACTGTATCATCATCCCAATATTATGCCACATTTGCTAATTTTGGTTGTTCTTAATAGCCAATGTTCACTTTTCGAATATTCATAAGCTTAGTGACATCTAATGAATCAATTTAAGGCCTAGAAACGATGCCATGTCCTTCATACTCAAGGATTGTGATATTCCTTGGAGTTTCTTCATTCTCTTCAATTGTCAAATTTCTACAATTCATAATTTCCATCATCTGTGCATCCCATGTTGACGAAACAAGCTCTACCTTTGGTTTCGAGGTGTGAAATATTACCTCCTGAATATCCTGCAGCGCTTTACCTAAACAATTGAACCCACTTTCAAAGTTGAATGTTAAAATAAAACTTTTTGTTAGCGTGGTGCATTCATTGGTTCCTCGGCGCAACTCAGTTTCTAGGTACCAATCCATAGGAAAATTCTACAAAGTATGGATGAACATGTGCACCCATTCCGGTCTTTACTCTATGCCCCATACATTAGTCGATTTGGAAAGATTTCTGCACTGATCACCTTTTCTGGAATAAGGTTCTTCCATTTTGGTAGTTCGACACTCAAATTGTAATCTCATAATTCAAGTGAATTCTTCCAAATTACCTAAGTTTCCTTTATGTGTCTCCCACCAGCGTGCTAGGGTAGAGTGCAGTGCTATCTCTGTGCTTCTGGAACATTCCTTTCAAGTTCGCCTAAAAAAAATTTCACATTATTTAAACCATCATAATACAGTAATTCTCGTAACTATGATGATATGCATCGAAGATCTCTTGTCATTCTATTGCAGCATAGCACAGATACTTGATTTAGTCAGTTATGCCATTTCTCTAGTTCTTCATCTGAATCTGAGAAGAATGAATTATCTTTTTCCCAATTAAGTAGTCCATCAGCTACAGGGTTAATCCAATCATCGTCTCGCTTAGTCAGCTTATAGATATGGTCAACATCATCATTCACATGCACCATTTTTGTATATCTTGCACCTTCTGTGGGATCTAGGGGAACTACAACTCTGGTTCCATTATTCTCAAATACCATACCTATTGTCTTAAGACTAATGATTCCATCCATATCAATAGCCCAATATAAGCCCAACAGCATAGGATAGGGATCAATATCATCCACAATCTGTATGACTTCAAAATCTACAAGTACCTTTACTCCTTCAATATCTACTGCAACCTGCAAGAGTCTTCCTAAGGGAATTATTTTCTGTTGATTCACCATGGGCAACTCAATAGTAGACCACTCCAACTTGGGCTCTCCCATGCGCTGCCAATTTTTCTTCCATAACACATTTACATCAGACGCTAGATCAAGAATGACCTGATCCATATCATAGGCACTAATCTGAGCAGTCAACTACATCTCTCTTCCAGTTCTTATTTTATTCTTATAGATCTTATTAATAGCCTTTTGTTCCATCTGGGGTTATTTGTTTTCTGCATAGTTATCCATCAATGCTTAAAGGTCTTCAACTACCTTTTTATTACAAAATAGCTTGTTACAAGCCTGTAAAAATGACTTTATTTCCTCATCTATTCCAGCCACATCCATAGGTTTACTTGATGTCGATGCACTTGCTTCTGCAAACCCCTTCTTTACTTCTACAAAGGTGTCTTTTCTACATTTTAAGTTGAATCCATCCTTTTTCTCAGGTTCTTTTCGAATACAAATATTAGTATTTTCCTTTGCCCTCACCAGTGGCTGCACCACTCCTAGTGCAAAAATTCACGCTTGGCTCTTCGTCGCGTAGCTATGCCTCGACCATCTTAATATTCTCCCTTTTTTTCTTCTTTTCCTGCATCTTGGCAATCAAAATAGGACAATCCTCATTTGCATGATCAAACTTCCTATAGTACATGCACGATTGTCTTGCTGGATTTGGATAGTCACGCACATAATGACTAGCATCTCCACAGTTTTAGCATATGATTTGTCCCCTTCCTCGACCAACTACTCCTCCTCTTCCTCATCCTCTAGTCTGGAGTCTATCATGGCTAGAAAGAGATGTTAGTGAGTTAGGTTAATTCTACATTCTATAGAGTCCATCTCAATCAATCATCAAATCAAAACTCCAACAATGTTGTTCATCGTATCCCAGTGACGACCAAAATTTACAAAAATGTTGCTTCAGCTCAGGCACATATTTTCCGATCTATGGAGAGTAAGCAGTCACATGCATACCCATCCCCTGAAAAATTGTGCACCATAATGTATGTGTCCCACTTGGTCTGATCGCGCTCTTTAGTGGGTTTGGTCCTCCAGCTTGCAGATAATAACTAAACAGAGGACATTGATCCTTATTATGTCTGACTACTTTACATCATATGCACCATACATTCATGCATACTTCTTTTCCCTTATATTTGCATAGATTCTGTATTTCCAAATGCATCACTTCTAACTGACATTCAATCTAATGGGTCCCAATTTGTGAAGTTAGTATTAGCAAAGCTTCTAACTTCACTACAATTTATATGGCCTTAGCTTGCGTGGAAATATTTTGTTGACTCAAGGGCTGGCACAAATGTGGGAGGAGCATAGAAATAAACCATTCCTTCTATTGGGTATCATCGATATTGAATCCACCGTCTCTGATAGTGCGATTCAATATTTCATCCGCATCCCATACGAAGTCATTTGGTTCTTGATGAATCTCTTTTAACTTAGTGACACAATGTGAAAATGACTTCAGCCTCTTAAATTGGTCTTTTAGTGTAGCCTTTATATCATCAATAGTGGCATTAGGATTTAATAATACATACCTTATATACTAGTCGAGTGCGTGATCATGAAAAGTAGTGGCTAACTGTGCTTTCCTAACATCATCATTGTTCACCTATTGTGCTCTCCATACAGAATTAGTGACAAACCAAAATTGTTTCATATCTCCATTCCCAATACCATGGAACATAGGCAACTTCATAGACACGACCATATCTATTCCTAATGATGGAGGTGGAGGTGGAATTTGATTGGATGACATATGAGATGAGTTTTGAAGTGAAGTGGATGGGATCTAAATTATGGCCAACAACCCAAGATTATCCTAATCTTGTGAGACTTCTTCTTCAGAGTGCATAGATTCACTAGAGCTACTAGCCTTTGATACTTCATCACTATTAGATATAACCTTGAGAGGAATGTAAATAAACCCTTCTTCTAGATATACATGGTAATTTCTTCCACAACGCGTAGTTGAGCCGCTTTGGGACATTCACTCAATATGGCTACATAGAGTACCATGTTCACACAACAATATGTTAATCCACAAATTCAAAGAGCGTAGGAACTTACCTATGGGGCCCTTGAAAAATATTCTATGAGGTTTAGAATAAGATACGAACTGATCAATAGCAACTCAGTTACAATTCCTCCCAGAACATGATCGATCCAATGATCTACCATGCGGGTAATCTTATTGCTAGTTTTTTCTAACTTTTGTACCAACTCTAGAGTCCACTGAGTGGTTGCGCCATCATATATCTAGGTCTAAAATTCACTCAATCGAGATGAAATTTAATCCAACTCAGTCACAAAGGAAGAAAATAAAATATTGTGGACTTCTGTATAGATATACTTTTGTATTCAATCTTCAGCAGTCAATTTACAACTTCTCTTCTCTTGGATAAAAAATTCAAGTATCTTTTTGTCAAGCAAATATTGTAATTCATTCTATGCAGGATGCTAAAACATAAATTCTCGCTCAAAATGATCTTGGTCATAGAAATGGAAGCATTTTTTGGCTTGAGGAGTCTTGACCCAGGTTCAGAATTATCGTGAAACCAAAAAAACCTCCAACTAATCGCCCTTTCGGCAGTGAATTGCTTGCACAAATCAAAGTCTCACCTAAAGTAGTATGGGGCTGTTCTGGAATGAGGTTTTCACACCCTAAGGAATAATTTAATGTAGTGGCCCTCAAAAAAATTATAGCATTAAAATAACATATAATATACTGATGTGCACATCAACATATCAACTCAAAAAACCCTGCACATATTATCATAGAATGTTATATATTTGTGCACAATAATCAAATATACCTCAATCAGATATATTCATCAATTGATGTTCATGCACAATGTACTTCATTCATTTACGTAGATGAAATTAACCATAAAAATACATAAATATGCAATAATAGAACAGATTTAGGTCTTAACACAATTAACAGATAAACAACATAGGAAATCACATAACATTACAGGTTCACCAAAACATCCTTCTTCATTAAGATATTACTAGTTCTAGTACATTCAGTCCTTCAATAAAATCTATCCTTCCACGCACAAAGCCAAGGGAGTCCATACACAGCCAAGACCGAGGTCTCCGTGAACATAGGAAAAAAGACCCTTTCTACACAAAAACCCAAACTTAGATCAAAACCTTAAGCAATAACCATCACATGATAACGGATATCCTTTCATGACTCAATCCTTACATATTTATAATAACTTATACATGCAGATACCATGGTCTCAAACCATGGTTTGGGACTCATGGTTTTCACTTTAAACCTGATTTAACTCATTACATTGATTGAGGGGCTTTGACCTGTCCCAAAGCCCATTTGACTCTTTCGCGCAGCGCGCGCAACAAAGCATAATAAAATAATTAACCAAAATTATACCCAAGGGGACCCTGCTCCAACACCGAAAAATATATCTTATCCTTAAATATGACTAAGCCATATGTCGTGAGATGATATTCCAGATCCTCTTCACCTACACCCTACTGTTGTAACTTGTGCTTAAACTTCTCGTACTTGTCATCCTATTGTCCTACCTACAAGATCTTATGTTTTAAATCTGTCCCATATCAACTCATAGCTACTATTTGATTTATCAAAAGTCTTATTCTAAGAGCATTTGCAACCTTATTCTCTTTTCCCTTAATGTACCTGATCTCAAAGTGAGACTCACTAATCATGGCCAACCATCTATCTTGGATGAAATTCATATTTGGTTGGTCAAAAAGGTATCTCAATCCATTGTTATTGCTCATCAAAACAGGGCACCTTCCAAGAAGATATTATTTCCACATATTCAATGCATGAATGATTTCTACCAACTAAATATCATGCATCACATAACTATGATCCTTCTCATTTATTTTCCTCAATTCATAGCACAAAACTTGCCCTTCCTGCATCAGAACCCCACCAAGTCCTCTCTTGCAGGCATATGTACATACCAAAACCTCTTTTCTTGAATCTGCAATCTTTAGAGATGGAGAATTTGTAAGCAACTGCTTCATCTTCTCAAAACTCGTTGCAAATTCCTCTATCCCTTCAATTTTCTTTCCTTTCATCTACAATGATCTAATAGGAAAGGAGATCCATGAGAAGTTTCCGATGAGCCTCCTGTAATAAATTTCTCACCCCATGAATTATTTGGGCTCATCCACATTTTTAGGATTTTTCCATTCCATGATAGCTGTAACCTTTTATAGATCCATTGCTATGCCTTCCTTGGAAACCACATGCCCCAAATAATATGCCTTTGTCTAAAAGAAGATGCATTTACTAAGTTTGGCATAAAAATTATTCCCTCTCAAAAAATTTAATACTACTTCCAAATGTGTTGCGTTCTCTTTCTCATTCTTAGAATATATCAATATATAATCAATGAATATAATAGCAAAATTGTCGAGATAACGATGCAATACAATATTCATCAAATACATAGAAATAGCTGGAGTGTTATTCAAACCAAAAGTAACCACAAAAAAATCATAATGCCCATACTTGGTTCAGAAAGGATTCTTGTAGATATCCTCTTCTTTGATTTTTACCTAATGGTATCCTCATCTCAGATAAATCTTAGAAAACATTATTTCTCCCTTCATCTGGTCAAACAAATCATTCATCCTTTACAATGGATAATTTTTCTTAATCGTCACCTTGTTCAACTACTTGTAGTCAATACATAACTTGAGAGTACCATCCTTATTATTCACAAAAATATTGGTGCACCCCAAGGTGACAAACTTAGACTAACATATCCCTTTTCAAGCATTTCCTTCAATTGTAACTTAAATTCCACCAATTATAGAGTTTTGATCCTCTACAGTGCCTTTCATGTTGGTGTTACTCTTGGTAGCAACTCAATAGAAACGTGTGCTTCCCTATGAGGCAGTAATAATGAAATCTATGCTGGGAATACATCCCAAAACTACTGCAAAATAGGGTACCTCTTCAAGACCCCAGCATCCACAACATCCTTACATTTATCACTAGGAACATGCACTGCAAACAATACACACCCTTTACTGACTACACTTTGCATGCATAGCTGTAACCATTATACCTAATGTCCCCTTGTTATTACCTTACAAGATTATATGTTCTCCATTGTCATCCAAGAACTCAATTTTCTTTTCAAAAAAATACACCTTATTCTTGTGAATACATAACCAATCCACACCCAACAACATATTGTATGATCCAAATATAAGCACATTTAGATGCACTAATGTAGAAATACCATTCAACACAAATGCACATGCTCTTATCTAATGATGAACTCTTTTCTTGGTACTTGTATCCAACTATACTAACCAAGACTCTACATAAACCTATTTATTCAAACCACACTTATCCACTAGGTAAATATTAAAATAACTATAACTAGATCCAAGGTCAATCATAATACAAAAAAATTGAACACAAAGCTTACAATTCATCTTGATAATAGATGCATCGTGACCTTACTGCCTATTAGCTAATGTTGCATAAATTTGAGGAATACTCTATGTAACATCCCCCACTGTTTGTGCCTCCCGAGCATTGTAAATACATGGTGTTCCACCCTGATGTTGTACATAATCTCTTATTCTTTGAACCTTTCCACAAGTCCAACACTGTAAAGGCTTCCTGCCATCATTATTGTTCTACTCATGAGACTAAATCCATATCCTTTGTCATTTGTGTTGAACCTCTTATGTCATGTTGAATTCTCCTTGTCATATTTATCCTGTGGTTTTCCAATCCTTCTCATACTCATTCCTATGCTTCAATTTCTCATCAAAATGCTTCAAATTTTTGATGGCTTCCTCCAACGATCTAGGCTCATCAAACTCAATCATGTCCTTGAATTGCATTGGAAACACACTGATGAATATATGAATATTCTCTTTCTCCTCCTTCATATAAGGAACATATCTCAACAAAACCATGAAACTACTTGTATAGTCCTCATAACTCATAGATCCCATCTTTATCTCATAGAATTCCTTTTCCCTTTCATCATAGTTCTCTTAGATAGATACTTCTTTCTGAAAATTCTCTCGAACTCACTCCAAGTCAACTCCTCTTCCAGAATACCTTTGACATTCTTCACATATTCCCACTAAATATCCACGTTCCCTTTAAGATTAAAGGTAGTTATCCTATATTTCTTATTCTCTGAGTAATCATGCAACCAGATGAACTTATTCATCCCAAGAAACCACACTTGTGAATCATGTGACTTCTTCGTTTCTCCATCAAATGTCGGAGACTTTGATCTCCTAAACTCCTTTGGAAAGTACTACTTCTCAATCCTCCTATATGGATTGTGTAGGTGATGATGATATTGTCTCTCTTACCCAGAACTAGAATGAAATCTACGGTCATTACCTCTCATGTCGTGTTATCCAAGAACCCACCAACTCTAACGGTATCCTCCATTTCAAACTTGTATGTTGAAGGAGACCTGATTCGATATTCCCCATTAGTCCTTTCCTCCAATCAATGACTAAGCGGTCCCTATCTATAAAAATGTAATAGACTCTAAAGAATCACTCTATTAACCTCTGCTTGTTTCTCTTGTGGCCCAGAAAGTCTTTCCTGTCACTGAATCATTATTTCATTATCCACCTTAAACTCATAATCTATGCTTTTAAAATTCTCAATGTTTTTTTTATGTCAGGGGAGTATTCATCACCATGTTTCTCATTTAATTTGTAGTGAGAATCACCTGAATTGTATTCCACCATTCTGTTGGTCATCTTTGATCCTCTACTTCCTACAAACATACCATGTTAGATAAGCCAAGTAAGAAAATAATCAACATACATCAATGAAGTTCATAGGAGGATATTTCATCCGAAAAATCAATCAATGTTGACATGATACATGTATATATACATAATCATATCAATATGTCAGCATCATGTATGACAACACCAACTAGATACCATGACCTCATGCACGAAAATCATAACCCTAGAAATACGTGCATAAGAAACATATAGACATTTACATGCATAAATAACACATATACAACCAACATGCATGCATGAAAAACAAATTATGCCCATCCAGTCCAAGTGTTGAACCTGGGAGCTCTCATACTACTCCGTAACCACCTCCTCCCACACTTACCCAAGTTCATTGGTCCACTAGGGTAAACATGTGACAAAGAGCTACTATGATATGAATAAACCTCCTATATCACATTAAGAAAATGGATTCAGCACAATGAAACCTTACTAACCATATTGAGGAGCTAGAGGGTCCGCAGTAACTAAAAAACCACTCCAAGTTCCCAAAACCTCAGCTAACTTACCTTTTTAGTGATCTAGACTCCCAGCTGCATGCATAAAAAGGAAAGCTAATGGTTGTGACCCTCCATTTACATGGATAAGGCCGCCTCCCAATGAGTGCAGTCTATATTTCCTAGTTTTGAGCATCTAACCCTGAAATCTGAGCCATCTTTTCAGGGCTAGTATCCATGCCTCTTCCCATAACTTGACTAAACTTTCTAGAAAAAAAAATGACACAAAGAGAAAGCCTTTAACACAAAACTTAGTTAATAAATTGACCTAAGCCGACATATCCATGAAAAATATTTCACTAAACACATGGATAACATGTAATCTATAGGACATGAATGCATATTTAAACATAGGGGTATGATACTTATATGAGAACCATCAAGAAGGTCTATCTCTCTAATTATAGTAGTAATAACATACATTATATCATGCATTAATTAAAAATTCATCAGCCAATAAAAATGCATCTAAAGGAATAGTCAATATACATCTCATAACAAACATATAACTAGTAAATGAACAACATATACACCACGATAAACTTGCAATCAAGGCCACATAATAAAAATAAAATTACTCATGAAAATAAAATAGGAAAAAATCTATTTTTAACATATGAAATCAATCCAAGTAAGGTACTTCCATGTACCACCTGACCATAGATTGGAATGAACCAGATAGCTCGTTTAGCCAATCACCTTGTTGTACCTTAAGAGACAATCCCTTAGCTATGATAAGGAATCAATGCTTAAGACATTTATATGATTATGTCACGAATATATATGTCTATGTTTTATTAACCCCCAAGTATTTATGATTAAACCTTTAAATGTTAAATATGATCAATACTTCACAATGCTACCATCTATTAATGTTGAATGAAGTGAGTAGAAGAATATAAAAGAAGAAGTCCAAACTGATATGTTGTTTTATACACAAAATATCATTTCCAACCCCAGAAGACATATATGAAAGAAATAGTTAAAACAAAGGAGCACCAATTAAGGTTTTTAACTCTTATATACAGAAATAAAAGGAAACATGCTGCCCATAACTTTGTTTTATTCATAGATAGAAAACACATAATGTAAACTTGAATACATTTCAACATAAATAGAATGCTAGAAACTTTCTTACTCATTCATTAATCTTTGAATCTCTTAGTACAAAAGTAATTGTCTGAAGGTCCCAAAACTCAGAGACTTTCCTTCTTTTGAAAATTACATTAAATATGGGAAAAAACAGTTTGGAACTGTTGTAACCAATCCTAACTACCAAAAATACTTTAAGACGTCGAAGGTTGTCTATTACATGCCTTGAAAATGTCTGGTTACAATTACATTGTCTTCAAAAAATAACATAAAATAAATATTATAATCTATAGGAATTGCCGATGATGTGGCTTCTTTTCCTTGGTCAACTGATTTGTATTTCTTTGTTGCTGATCCTTTTGGCAGGTCTGTTGCCCAAGATCTACACTTTTTCCATATTTCTACCTTCATCCTAGATGAATGTGTCAGATTGTGATATTCCAATCTGAATGCAGTAATTCAATCATAAGAAGGCATTTCTGTGAAAAGAGTCTTTACCATCCACAAGAGTTGAAAATGTCTCTGTAAGAAGTTGACCATTGTCTCTTCTTTAAGCACCTAAGTCTTTTCATGCCTATTTTCAACTTTGCCTTTTGTCAACACTAGTAAGTTCTCATAAGAATTCTATGGCAAAATATTTCCTTCAGCTCCCCAACATGATGGCAAGCCTACTCTTGTCATTTTATCAAATTCCTTATCAAACAGAATTACTGCTTCCTTAATTTCCATCAGCTTCTTCTCTGCAGACTTTCTGAGATAATTTCTTATAATCATTTTATTAATTTCTATTGCATACAACATTATGTCCTGCATGTCATTCTCTTTTAACTCCTGATTTTATTTAGAATTAATAAAATCAATAAATCTTCTGGTGCAAATAGCTCTATTAATTCCTTTCTGCTTGTCAGACATGATTGGCTCTTCACATTCTAAAATAAGGCTTTTCTCTTTTGCAATTATTTTCAAGAAGCACCAATTAGATTTCATTTCTAAAATGATATCAGTCCAAATGATATCTTTGGCTTGTATCAGTGAGATATTTCCTTTCAATCTTTTTTTCAGATTTTTAATCTCAGCTTCAACATTTCAAAAATCTATTTTGTACTTGTCAGCTTCATTTTCCATGACTTTCATCAACTTTGTTGCAGTCTCCAGATCTGTTTGAGCCTTCTTTCGATATATTTCAGCCATATGCAACTCAGTATTTAATTGAACAATTTGTTCTTGAGGATATTCATCACCTATAGGAAAAACAAAAGTACAATTATGATTATCAATATGATTTTGCAATGAAATGGCAGTCTGCTTTATTTTGGAGAGTTCTTCATCCTTCTGCATGAGTTGCTGTAACATCTTTTCCTTTTCCTTCTCTACCTCTGCAACTTCCTTAGCCATTGAATGTTCTCTAGTAGGTAACTTTAACTTCTTCCTTAATGTGGATATTTCTACCTCAGCACTTTGCATGAACTTCTACACAGCAGTCCTATCACTGGGATCTACTCCAGTATTTATAATAATTTTCTTCAATTCCTCATTCTGAACTGTTATGGCTCTTGAGTTAGCCTTCTCTAACTTCAACTATTTAATTACTTTACCCAACATATTCTATGCCTTTATTTCCATTTCCTTAGTCTTTGTGAGTTCATTTACAATCAATTGACTTGTTTGCATATGAAAATTTATTTTATCCATCAGTGGAATTTTCTTCACATCCACAGTCACATTGACAGTGTTGAAATTGCTGGAAGAACCAATTGACATATCTGTAGGATGTGACAGGACAATTTTGAATTGATCTTTCTCAAGATCCATTACAGTCAACAATCTTGTTTGATCAGAAACAACTGGATGTTCAGCTTGGGCCTCCATGTTGGCCTTCATCCTCTGATTTCTTTCCTCAATTTGTGAAAATAACTGATTGATCAAGGGCACCTGTTCATGAGAAGCTTCATGATTCTTGGGTGAAGCAGGAGAATTTTTCTCTTCTCCCAAATGTAAAGAAAAAATAGGTGAATTAGATGTAGGTTCTTCAGTAAGTTTTTTTCTCTTCTTGGCTCCCTTCTCCTCATCATCTAGATCAATAACTACTTCCTTGGTTCTTTTGGTTGTTTTCTCTGCTATGATGGGAGTTTGAATGTTTGCATCTACTGAACTCATCACACCTTTACCTTTTATCTTCTCTTGTTCTGGCCTACTTTCATGAATGAAAGCAAAGTACCCATTCTCAATTATTCTATTTGAAATCACACTATAAGGGTCATAAGCCCAACTTTCTCCTAGTAGCATATGTATGTCATCTAACATTTTTTTTACTCCATCAAATGCCTACCTCATATTTACTATGAAAGGGCCTACAACCATGGGTAATTTATACACGTTTCCTTTCTTCATAGGCATGAAATGAACTTGATCAACATTTAGACTCTATCTAATGAACTCTAGAGCAAAAAGCCTCATTGGTACAAAATTTGGGAGTCTATAAGGCTCAACACTTGCTCCATATAGCCTTATTTCAGAATATTCCTCAAAAACTAACCAATATCCATATTTTCAATTGTTTCCTAAATGTAGAAACTCCTAAGCTTTAGGTAAGAAACAGGGAGAAGGACTTCCATTCAATATTTTGTATGCAATTGGCATGTAATATCTTGCAAAATCAAACAACCCAAACTCATTTTTCTCCCTTCTAACTACATCTGTCTAGAATATGATTGATTTCCTTCTTTTATTTACATCCATAATATTTAGACCTACATGCACGAATTCTTCCACATTCTAATATAAGAACAAATATAAAATCAATGAAGGAAATTTGAAAGAACCTATTAATGAAAGGCTCATTAGCTGTGAATTGACTGCTTCTTGCCAATATGATGGAATATCCAGCACCATTCCTGGCTTCATCATCATGGAAAACATCCCTAGGACTGATTTATCCACTTTATTATCATCATATTTACCCATAATTTTTGCAATATTACTCAATACTGGATGAGTCTCAGCGTAAAAACCCCCCATAGAAAACTCTTTGCAATCTAGATGAAACTTCTTCATCTCAGGTTTCAAATAAAACATGAACTGATTAAGTTCTTCTCCTGCAATACTATCATAATATTATACCAGTGAATCGTCAGAAAATTGGATGTATGACTTTGACTCAGGATAGGAAAGGGCTTGGCGGATTAACAGGGTAGACACCTGTAGAACGTTCTCTCCTTGGGAATTCATGACAAAACAATTCCCTGGATACATGATAGATACCAAAAAAGGGATAAATTCAGGGAAAACATGGGTTTTTTTAATGCATGCAGACAAAACTCTAGACTTGACCATAATAGAATACAAAGGGGAAGCATTCTCATTCAAAATAACTTTCTAGTAGAAAGGGAGATGAATTATAGAACACAGGGTATCTTTAATATCCCCCTCAGTATCCATGAGAGGGATATGGCTACCTGAACCTGATAGGGATGACTGTTTAGCCATGGTTGGAAACTTACGTAAGAACAATTTGCAGGGTGGTCAAATTTGTGCAGGTGGCAGAAAACTAAAACAGGGTGCAGTGCAGCAAATCACAAGTAATTTGAAAAACAGATAAAAATTTTCTTTAAATAGGTGTCGTGGGTTTTAAATTTTATGCTGACAAGATGCACCGGCAAGCCGTTAACTCTACCTGATGTGGAAGACAGTTGTGACCAAATCAATGTCTTACGTCACCGCAGGGGCTCTTGTGGTACAAAGGAAAACTTAGACTGGTGCCCCCGCACTCAATCTCCATCGTTCATCTTTGTTTTCCCCACAGTCAACCCAGTCAACTATGGAGGCACTCATCATGGTATCCGGTGTGCTAGTTGTGCCCACAGGTTGGGCCTTTTGATAAGGACTTTAATTATTAGCACTTTTCACCAATCAAACCAATCAATGTTTAACATCAAATACTGAACCCACTACTATAAAGTTTAAATGTTTAGACTTGAACTCAGGTATTGGCGAAGATACATATTTTTTCATGCTAAAGTATAATATTTTTATACTTTAACATAATTTCCAAAAATTTCTTATTTTTATATTTTCAAATATTTGAAAAATAAAAGGATATGCATATGATCCACAACACAAGCCATGCCATATTGCAAGTGTCAAGGTGGGATCTCCTAGAATAAACCAAGAAAAAAGAAACTAGCGCTTGTATAGGCCAAGCCATCTCAACCCTCAACCAGTGATTCCACCTCATTGTCTAACATCACTAAACATCACCATATCAGTCTCTACCTAAGTTTTTCAGGGCTCCAATTCATTTTTTCTGACCCAGCTCCAGGACTATTAACTAAACCCACAACTCCCAAAGTGCTCTAAAAAATTTATCCAACCAAAGCTCCAGGACTAGTAACTCAACCGACAAAGGTTTTATGTCAAAGTAATGTCTTATGCGGATACAAGAAATATACCTATATTAAATGAATAAATCTAATGACAAACAGACAAGAAAAAAAATATTTCCCTCAGTTCATTTCTATTGAATCATAAACAAGAATGGTAAAATATGAGATCCATGCCTTTCAAACGAACTTCTTGATGAAGATCCTCATTATGGTTTGATGAAAATCCTCAATGATTAGAAATCAGATCTGAAAACATAGTAACAAGAAAAGATCAAAGGAATATGATATAAAAATGACTCAATACAACTCATACTATTGATCAAGGAAACTAGTACCTAATATTATTTCAATGGAAAGATGGAAGGAAATGCACAATATATTAATTCTGTTGAACAATACAGTGGGAAGTAAAACTCTTTTGTATTAATATCAAGAATAAAGGAGTTACACAACATTGGTCTTGATGAAGTATGGCTCCTTCCAATTATCTCCAAACTTCTTCTTAGATGAAAATTTCTCTAGCCTTATTTCAGCGGCAGAAGTTAACCATCAATATTTCCCCCCAACCCTCTGGTTTGTGCTTGATTTATAGGCCAAGATGAGGAGGTTTGAGATCATCATCTCAAGGATGACATCCTTTAATTGTGGGATTAGGGTTCCATAAAGAATGGGAATTAGATAAATGAAAAAAGGGATTAAGCTTGAATAAGCAATATTGGGCCTCTATATTTCCTTGCTTTATATCACCTTTTAATTGAAATTCCTCATGCTTTTGTTTATCTTGAATAATTATTGTCGTAGTTTTGTGCATTCTCGGAGATAATAATAAAGTATTTGCTATTCCCTTGTTTTAACAAGATTTAAGCGTTAAAAACATCATTAATACTATTTTGTGTGCTTGCAGGCTTATAGAGTTGATTATATGCCTATTCTAATAGAGTCTAAGTTCCTGCACCACCAATTCCTACACCAACATTCCTGCACCAATTTGGGGCTTTCATACATTGACACATTTCTAGGATAATCTAAAAGAATTTTATGTTCAAAATGTCGTTTGAAAACCTTCCCCTGGGTTGGATTGCACCCAGGTCACATGTGTGGAATTCTAGAAGAAAATTAATAAAACTTCTCAAAATCTGCATAATTTCTAAAGAGCCAAGTTTGACCTCATGTTTTGTACATATGGAGATGAATCACAGAAATTCAATCAAATAGGCTTTTCACAAATATAACCAATTACCTATAACCAAAATTGTTTCCGTCTCTGAAGAAAATTTATTAAAAATACTGTTTTTCCATAATTCTAGAAAACGTACAACTAGCAGTTTCTAGACAGTCGATTTCCTCCTCGATTTCCATGCCAATCGTTGTGAATATAAAAATAAAAAAAACATGGGTTTTTGTCCCAACATAGGAAATTGAGTAACACTTCTACCATTTTCTAAAATTCCTAACAGATGAGGAGATACGAAGGGGGCTTTGGAGGGAGTTTGTTAAAATTACCAAGTTTTCTAGATTTCTAGGAAATGCCCACATTTGGGAAATTCGTGGTAAATCTTCATTACTTCAATAGCGAAATGGTTGTACTGATATTCTATTGATGATTATTAGATGGGATTAAATACATATGTGTTTGCAAAGGATTTTATTTTTTAAATTTGTAATGTAAAAGGTTATAAAAGAGAGCTATGGCTCCAAGCGAAGGAGGAAGGGTGGTGGACGAGAAAGCCATTCTTTCTATGGTGATGCTGCTCAGCTAAGTGTTAGGGGTCCTACCACCCTTCCCTTTGATCAATTGGAGGTTGGATTTGACTTCACCATGTACATTTTTTTATCTATAAATATAATACAAAGGGATTGTGCCATGTCATTTTAATTCTGATTTTTAATCCTATGTTGTTGCATTGTTGAAGTTGATTTTCCAAGTTTCTTAAATAGGGAAATGAGCTGGTTGGCTAGGGCCCAGCAAAACCTTCTTGTTCTCCCTCTCATTCTCCCTTTTGTTAAAGGTGTGTTAATTTTATTTGAAGTATGGGCATGAATATGAGATTTCTTTTAATTCTTTCAAGAGATGCATATCTAATTTCATTCCGCAGCTGTGCTATGATGGATCCATGGTTTGCAGGCTTGAAGGCATTTAATTTTCATTTACATAATATTTATTTTGTAATGTTTTATTGTATTCCTGGAGGTTTGGTATAAGAATGGTTCCTTTAATTGTGCATTCAAATTCTGCAAGTTTATCAATTCAGTTCATTTTCACAAGCCTTTTTATTCCTTTCTTTCCACAAAGCTTTTCATTTACTACTGCAATTGATGTTTAATCTAAAACTAAAGCACCATTGATATTTGAGGTTTTACTTAAGAATTCATCGTGCTATGAAGGATTTGTCATAGAATGTTGCTGCAGCTTACATATTTGTGCTTGTACTGAATAATTTCTAATAAAGGAATGAATGTCATGATTAATTAATTAATGAAATTTTTGAGTTAAAACATATAAAAAGGTAGATCTAAATTATATGCATAGTTATCTCAGTAAAGAGCCTATTCACACAATTAGTTAATTTTCTTAATTACCTGAGAAAATTTTGTTTTAAGAAAGACTCACCTTGACTTTTGAAATCATTTCCTATTTAGAATATAAGTTTGGTTGAAGAAATATTTTGGAAGTTATTTCGAAGTTCTATTCTCCTTTGCAAATTCCTCCTTAATTAACACTCTTTATTTTTCTGAAGCATTATTGGAATTTTGAGGTCTAAAATGGGCCTCTTAAGAAAAATGTACAACAAAAATAAACTTTATGAGAACAAATAGGATTGAAGATGATGATGTCAACCATCGAGGATGATTCACTATTTTTGGAGTAAAAAAGTAAAAATATAAAAAATAATAAAATAATAAAACTACATTTTCAACTTAGATTTTTGACTTATCTCCCTAAGGTTTTACTCAAATTTTGAGAGGGAGTACTCGTTCAATGCAAAATTTAATTCCCCATACAAGGAGTACCGATGTTGCATACTTTTGATGGACCCTGCTACATGGAAAATGAGAAATACATGAAAAAAAGTGATTTCAGTCACGTCTTTCATGTATTTCTCATTTTTCATGTAGTGGAGTCCATCAAAAGTATGCAACATGGGTGCTTCTTTCATGGGGAATTAAATTTTGCATCCAACGAGTATTCCTGCTCGAAATTTGAGTAAAACCTTACGGAGATACATTCGAAATATGAGTTGAAAAAGTAGTTTTTCTATTTTTTCCCTTTAAAATTTGATGATGTAATCAAATCTTATTTTATTATTTCCAATAATATTTTATAATTTCCTTAGCACGCTCATTTTAGACATCAAAATTCCCCTAATGGTAATTGGAAAACTTGACGCAAGTGCTCCAGCCCTAAGGCTTAGAACCCCTGCATAAAGACATTAATCTTCAATATCAGTATAAAAGATACTTCCCGCACAGAAGTTTTGTGCCGTACTAGTGCAAACAAATTGAAGGAGTACATGAGTCACAACTTAGTGCAAGAAGTAAAAACCTTAAGGAGGCAGATCTCTTCAAGGGCTCAATTTTTAATCTATCAACAACTATACTGAAGATAAACATAGAATTTTACCTCAGCAAATAAGATTTTTTATAGCAAGTGTGAAATTTCCCTTATTTGATTTCTTTGAAAAGTACTTTATTTTTATTCCATTTTCCATAATGGTGTGGTTTCATTGTATTATCTAGTGTAGGTTGTTGAAGTCTTTCTCTAGCATTTCTAATGCTGCACCTCCAATTTTACGAACTTCCGGATTGAAAATTAAATGTTAGGTTGTTTATTACGCATGAAATTTTGGTACCGTTTCTAGGGAGGCATTGAGGGGATTGAACTTAGTAACCTATTGTAGTTTTTTTTTCTCCTTAGTTTTTTCTCGCAAATTTTATTTCCTCAGAATTGATTCTTTCGATTTGTTTCTTTCATGCATTCTTTTAAAGTTTTTTCATTTATTGGGTGCTCTAAGAACCCCCCTATTTATTTAACCACGTGTTAACAAGATATACCAACTAGCTTGTTGAAAATAGAAAAAATGTATTTCAAGGCATTTTTCAATGAAGAGTCTGAGGCCAACATCAATCATCCAATGTGTCTATTTCACTGATCAATTGGCAAGAAAATTGGACTAAGGAGTCTCGAAGTAGTACACAGAGAAGCTCTTTTCATTTGGTAAGAAATGGAAAACATTGTTACTTTTGAATTCCCTATCAAAGGTCTAGGAGTGACACAAATGCATAGTATTCCCCCAACTGCACTACCAAAATTTCATGGTTTAGAATATGAATACCCAGATACATTTTTATTTGAATTTGAAGTACTTTGTAGAAGATATGGTTATTGTAATAATTCTCAAATTTTGCAAGTGTTTCCTCTTACTCTAAAAGCAGAAGCTCTCTGATGGTTCATGGTCCTTGGAGGGAACTACATTCAAACATGGGAAGACATGAAGAATGTATTCTTGGAGAAATACCAAGACTACTACCAGGCCAATGAAGATATTTTTGGGATAACACAAGGGGAAAATGAAATTTTGGAGCATTATGTGGAGCAATTTAGATACAACTTCCAAAAATCAAAACATAAGAATTTGGTAAAAGAGACCTTCAAAACACTCCTAGTCAAAGGAATCAAAGATGATTTTTTAGAATATTTAAATCTTATCGGAGCAGGTGATGTTTCTCACTTACCATATGATGACATTTGTAAATTGTGCATTAGTTATTCAAGAGGAATATGCAAGCTTGGTAAGAATTCTCAAGAACCTTCTTCTCAATTTTTGAAGTCTACTACAAAAATAGGAGCTACAAAATCTTGTCTAAATTTACAATCGGATGATTTGCAAGAAGAACATAAGCAGTGCAAGGAGGATCATTCAGCATATTATTTTCCATCACTATCGGGGTTTCAACATGTCTTTAAAGAATCAAGTGAGGAAATAAATTGACTTCCATGTATAACTCAAAAATCATCACAATTTAATACTTGGAATAGTATTTATTATGCCCAATAGGTTGCTCAACACATCCACAACCCTACAGTTCAATGGAAAACTTATAATCCTCCTCTAATTCAATACCCCATCTTATGGCCACATTGGACCTCTCCCTCGAGCCATATATTCCCAAAACCTCAAGGATGGTTTGGAGCCTCCTCTCTAGGGAAATTCCCCATGCAAACTCCACTACCTATGCCACAATAGTTACAATTCATGTCAAATGCACCACCATGTTATCCTTCTCTATGGTACGAATACTTTGTGCAACCGAATCCTAATTTTGATTATCAAGTTGCACATCAATTTAAAACAGTTATTTTTCCTACACACTCCCCTACTGAATGTAATACCATATCTTTTAAAGAGGGGAGAGGCGTGAATTCAGAAACTTTCCCTATTACCGCACAAAATTTACGTCGAGAAGAAACTTTAATCCATAAACCATTAGAGGAGAAAACTATAATTGGAACTTGTTCGAAAACCGTTGTTGAATCTCACCAAGAAGATAATCCTAGAATTTCCCTTAACAATCCTTGGTCAATCTGAAGAGAGAAAACATCAAGTTGTGGAAGATTTGTATGAGTTGGAGAATCATCAATATTTGGGTCATATTGAATCTTGGTTCCAAACAATTGTTAGCACACTCCATTCCCTCATCAACTGGAAACTCTTGGTACCATATCAATCTAAGCAACTGGTTCCTCACACTTTAGTATGTATCGAGGGTTATTTTTTAAAACTAGGTGTGAGTAGATTTAGCATTATGGTGCATACATGGATGCATTGGAAGTACACCTACACTTAAAATGGATCTTCCTCTCTTTAAAATAGGGTAGGGTAATTAACAAATATGCCTTCGGAAATAAAAATGTATAAAAGCACTCTTGAAATTGTGATTCCCTAAAGTACAACTTGTAAAATTTGTATTATTATTCATTCTCGTGGTAAGACTTGTCAGAATAAATTCACTCTTAATGTCTCATATTTTAAAGTGAATTTGATTATTGATCAATAAATATCGTCCAAAATTTTGTTTTAAGACCCTCTTTGAAGGTATTGATGAGAATCTTCATATGGTGGACAATGCCCACAAAACCATAACATGTTTTCATAAGAACCCTGACATGATCGATTTGAGGAATTTTTTAGCCGTTATCTAAGATGTTTTATTTAAAATAAGTCTTCTAAGTAGAAGGACCAACCAATAAATATTATTAATTAAAATATTTTCACGCCATCCCGTACTCTTAAGGAGTAGAATCACCTCCCCAACTATTAAGTATCTTATTTAAGGTTGATTATAATCATGGTTTTTATATAAGAAATATAGGAGCTCTCATTATGAGCCGACCTACCATGATCATGGTTCCTAATGAGAATGAAATTACTGCACTGGTGACCAAGCAAGGGTAATGGATTTGAATTGAAAATCTGGAATACAAGAGGTTTCATCACAAGCCGACTTGTTCCTTCTTATTAGTTCTTGTGAATGGAATTTTCATTAGCTAGTTACCAAGTCGGGACACTGGCCTTCAATTAATTTTAAAAAAAATGTAAATTATTTTCTACCAACTCTAAATCTATATCTAATGGTTAGTACACGTGAATTTCGTGGGTTAAAAGGCATCCCTATCGAGGCTATTCACGGCTGCTGGCAGCAGGGCCATGCCTATGGTATTAAAGTTAACTTTACACTACGATTTAGTTGGTTGTTTTTTTCTTCCTGAATTCATTATCATATCTCTTTGAGAATGGATTTAAATAACCTTTTGGTGTTATGCATTGGAGTTCTATCTTTTGGGAATAATTTTTTTATGAATGTGGGACCCTTATTGCAAGTACCTCACCTTGCTTAGAAAAGAGGAGCTTCAACTATATGTGGATAATGGTAAGATTGTCACTATGGGAAATTATTATTATGACTAATTTTAACACCATGGAATTCAAACCATGTCACTGATATTTACAATGATGATATTAAATTAAAATGTCTGATCAAGGATGCCTCGGAAATATTTATGGAAATTTTAATAAGTTGGCTATTTTATTCAAGTAAATAACACCGTCCTTGCAATTTAGTATTCCTGTGGCAACCTTTGTGCTATATTTTTGTGAAATCAGTTTAAAAAAAATAACGAGTCCAACAGAGACTTTGTTTTTAGAACAAGATTTTTCTAGCGCATGAAATATGATCACACAGAATTGCAGGAAACACCATTACAAATGCCCATAATTGTTTTTAATATTTTTTTTTGCAAGGGAGCGACAATACGACAATTGATTTCCTTGAATGAGGACATGCAAGAAGTTCAGAATGGGGAGATGTTGGGCCTCTTTTTTGTGTTTCTTTATATCACCTTTTACCTCAAACACCTCATGCTTTTGTTTAGCTTGAATAGTTATTGTCGTAGTTCTGTGCATTCTCAGAGAAAATAAGTAAGTATCTCCTATTCCCTTGTTTTAATGAGATTTAAACACTAAAAACATCATTAATACTAGTTTATGTGTTTACAGTTTTATAGAGTTGATTATATGCCTATTCTAATAGAGGCCAAGTTCCTGCACCATGCATTCCCGCACCAACATTCCTGCACTGATTTGGGGCTTTCATACATTGAAACATTTATGGGAAAATATAAAATATGTTTATGATCAAAATGTCGTTTGAAAAACGTCCCCTAGTTGGATTGCACATAGGTCACATGTGTGGGCTTCTAGAAGAAAATTAATAAAACTACTCAAAATCTGCATAATTTCTTAATGGCCAAGTTTGACATCAAGTTTTGTGCATATGGAAATGAATCACGGAAATACAAGAAAATGGGTTTCTCACAAATATAACAAATTTCATAGACCCAAAACCATTTCCTAAAATTTGCATTGGTTTAAAAATTTTTCACGAGTCTCTGAAGCTCTTTTATAAAAAATATTGTGTTTTCAAGAATTCTAGAAAACACACAACCTTTCGAGACAGTCGATTTCCACCCCGATCGTTCCGAATATCAAAATTCCAAAACATGGGTTTTTTTTCCAAGCGTAGGCAGTTGAGTAACTCATGGGCCGTATTCCAAAACTCGTAGCAGCTAAGGAGATCTGAAGGGGGATTTCGAGGCAGTTTGTTAAAATTACCAAATTTTCCAGAATTCTAGGAAATGCCCAGATTTGGGAAATTCATGGTAAATCTTCATTCCTTCAATAGGGAAATAGTCGTGCTGAAATTCTATTGATGATTATTAGTTGGGATTCAATTCTCATTTGTTTGCAAAGGATTGGCTTGTTTAAATATGTAATGTAAAAGTTTATAAAAGAGAGTTATGGCTTGAAGTGAAGGAGGAAGGATGGTGGAGGAGAAAGCAATTCTTTCTATGACGATGCTATTGATATGAGTGTTGGGGGTTCTATACCCCTACCCTCTCATCTATTGGAGATTGGATTCAAATTCACCATGTATATTTTTTTATTTCAAATATAATACAAAGGGACAGTGACATGTCATTTTAATTCTGTGTTTTAATTTTATGTTGTTGCATTGTTGAAGCTAAGTTTCCAAGTTCCTCAAATAGGGAAATGAGGTGGTTGGCTAGGGCCCATCCAAACCATCTCGTTCTCCCTCTTGTTCTCCCTTTCGTTAAAGGTGTGTTAATTTTATTTTAATTATGGATGTGAATATGTGATTTATTTCAATTCTTTCAAGAGATGAAGATCTGATTTCATTTCACAGTTGTGGTGTGATGAATCTATGGTGTGCAGGCTTGGATTCATTTAATTTTCATTTACATAATATTTCTATTGTAACATTTGATTGTATTCCTGCAAGTTCGGTACAAGTATGGTTCATGTACTTGTGCATTTCAGTTTTGCAAGTTTATCAATTCAGTTAATTTTCACAAGCCTTTTTATTCCTTTATTTCTGCAAAGCTTTTCATTTACTACTGCAAGTTGATGTTTAATCTAAAACTAAAGAACCATTGATATATGAGGTTTTACTTAATAATTCATTATGCTCCAAAAGATATAGAATAGAACGTTGTTGCAACTTACAAATATTTGCTTACACTGAATACTTTCAAAAAAATAAATGAATGTCATGATTAATTAACAAATGAACTTTCTGACTTAAAACATATAAAAAGGTAGATCCAAATTATATGCACAATTATCTCAGTAAATATCCTTTTCACACAATCAGTTAATTTTCTTAATTACATGAGAGAGTTTTGTTTTAAGAAAAATTCACTTTCATTTTCAAAATCATTTCCTGTTTAGAATATAAGTTTGGTTGAAGGAATATTTTGGAAGCTATTTCAAATTTCTGTTCACCTTTGCAAATTCATACTTAATTAACACACTTTATTTTTCTAAAGGTAATTGGAAAACTTGGTGGAGGTGTTCTAGCCCTAAGGCTTAGAGCCCCTGCATAAAGACATAAATATTCAATATAATTATAAAATATAATTTCCACACATAATTTTTGTGCCTATACTAGTGCAAGAAGATTGTAGGAGTACATGAGTAACAACTTAGTGCAGGAAGGAAAATCCTTAAGAAGGCAGATCTCTTCAAGGGCTCAATTGTTAATCTGTCAACAACTATACTGAAGATAAACTTAGAATTTTACCTCAGCAATCAAGATTTTTCACAGAAAGTGTGAAAGCTCCTTTATTTGATTTCTTTGCAGATTGCTTTCCTTTTATTCCAATTTCCAGAATGGTGTGGTGTCACTGTATTAACTAGTGCAAGTTATTGAATTCATTCTCTGGCATTTCTAGTGTTGCGCCTCTAAGTTATGAACTCTTCGATTGACAATTAAATGTTAGGTTGTTTATTACGCTCGACAAGCATCAGCTCTAAACTTTCAGTTGGGAAATATTTGCCAAATAGAGCTTCTAGATTTCACTTCTTCTTCTTTTTTCCGTTGAGTAATGTGCGTAGTTTATAATGGAAGAAAAAGTGTTTTTTTTCACTAGGAATAATGGTCAAATATTCGTATTCATATAATTTGACTAGGAAAATGCACAGGTGACTAAAAATATGTTTTTAGACATTGTAATCCAAAATTCACATTTCCTTTTGGATTATTTAGCTTCTAACCTTGCACGGAAATAATTTGGAACACATTGAATGATAGCAAAAGATTCATATTGGCAGTGATTTTCCATGGTGAAAAAATGACATGTAACATATTACCCCCTGAAGTACAAAGTCAAAAAATGCGTTTCATGACTAAAGTGATTTATCATGCCAAATTTTGGATTAAAAACCATGGTTGGATACCTGAAACGATCAATCAATGGCTACAATGCAATAGATAATCATCACTGAAGTATGCATTCCCATGCTCAAAGTAAAAATAACTCAATGAATCAATAGTGAAATACACAAAGATCCATGTCAATAGTAGACACAATATGGACCTAGCCATCAAATATGGATTTTTTCGTAAAATTATGAATACATAAATCTACGCGGCTTGGATGGATGAAACTAGTTCTAGGATCTTGATCTCCATCTCTATCGATCCATAGTACGAATCTAACGATGCGAGTGAATGTCTCAAGGTAGAACATGGTAGAAACCCCTTAGTTATCTATCAATGATGTGAATCGTTAACAAATGTGACATAAACCACAAATAATGAAAATTGTTCTCAAGGTAATTCCACTACAATATATGAAGTGTGAAAATATGTGTTGAAGTCAAACACTCATAGAATCTTTTGATCAAAGGTCAATTATGAGAAACTAATGTTGAAGGAGAGAAACCTAGCAATAGGGAATGCATGCTTTAAGGTACTTAAGATTTTTTCTAGATCAACTTCCTAGATAATGAGTTGAAGTCAATAGGAATCAACTTGTAGCAGGAGGGCCTATGACATGAAACTCATGTCAAGTTTTGAAGAAAACATTTGGAGTGATCCAGGAATGCCTCAGGGATGGCCAATGCCATTGAAGCCTACAAATTTCAAGGTAATTTTAACTGCAGTTGGACTTCTCTTGAACATATCGGTGACATGAAATTTTGACTTGGCGACATTTGAATCAAAAATAATACCCAAAACCAACTGAATACTTTTAATAAGGTTTGGTTAGTTGTAAGACAAATAGATTTTTTTGGAAAAATACTGACAGGGGGGTGAATCATTATTTGCAATAATCACAATCCTTTTATTTTTCCCTTTACTGATTTCTATACTTGACTTTTATTAGCACAACGAGTGTATTTATGTGACTTTACAAATAGAAACTAGCATATACACAAATATCTTTACTAATTAGATAAGCATTCAGAAGAAATCTTTAACCCAGACCATCAGTTATGCATCAGATAGTTAAGTAGTAAATAAGTGCAGTAAAAATAGAATAAATCATCACACAAGAGCATCACACATGAATACCAAGATCTAAGGTGGAAACCCAAATCGAGAGAAAACCATCATTGTTGTCATCCCTCTCATCAATATTTATTATATGGAAAACTACTTACAATATTATACTGATGCAGACTCATATCAGTATGCAGGAATCTACCTGCAGAAGGTTCTAACCTTCTCTTGTTCTCCAGCTACTACTGGAAGGGATATCTAACCCCCTGATCTCATTTTCCAGCCTCTACTGGAAGGGAGCTACAACCCCCTGATCAGAACACCAACTTCTACTGGCAGGAAGCTTCTACTTCCATACTGAAGGCTTCAACCCTCATACCCACTGCAGACCATGACTCATAATTTTTCACACTAGATCCAAAAGCTTCAACACAACTCATCATAAAGGTCAACACCAATAGAATTAACCCAAACTTCAAACAGATCAGTGAGATCACTATAACCATAACATAGTGATAAACCCAGATTTCAGAATCAACATGTAGAATCAATCTCTACCATGATCATCCATTATCTTAAAAAATCATAGGCTACATCACTTTACTTAACCTGTATGTATACACATTTTACTACACACCAACCTGCGTATAGAGCTAAGAATACTGAATTTCTAGAATATGATCAATCTCAGAACCAGATCTCAGGCTTTCAGTTAGATATTTTTTTAGATTTGCAGAACCCTTATTTAGTCAACATCATTAATAATATTTAATAACTTAAAGATCATATTTGTATATATTCAAATTAGTAGCATATACAGTATTCAAACAACCCAGATCTACATGAAGACTTCATTGTCAGACAACAAAACTATAGCAACAATAAATATATAACCTCTCCAGCAAGCTTCAGAAAACCCTGACTTCCATACATGCTTTAGCTGAAACAAACCTGTATACACGCTTTCACCAAGATGAACTAGCGTATAGATCTGTAGATATTAATTTTGTAGAAATTTTTAGATCTATAGACTTACCCAAATTTATTCACTTGACTTCCGCAAACATACAACAGGTCACAGATCCAATCATCTCATTGATAGATCAAATACATAGTTATTTCAGGTCTAGAGATCTTGATCCATCATTGTATCCAAGGGTGAATCATAGTTTCAGATCTACCAATAAATAGAGTCCATCCCATACAGATATACTTCAGAGAAAGTATTCAGCAAAAACCCTTACACATGCACACTTTTGCACTGTGATCTTATTATGCTTATATATATTTAGCCTTTACGAATACCGTGAGTCAAAACCACACAAGTGCCGATTGTATTCTTGGATGGAATCAAAATAGACGACTCAATGCTCAATACTATGGGCTAAAGCCATGGTAATGCCCCCTTGTATCATAATTTTAGAGTGAAAAAGACATACATGACTTGTCTTCTTCGTACCCGCATGTATATGTGACTTCTCTTCATGAAAACTACGTATATACTAATTCCAGAATTATACACGGGTTTCCTGTATACCAACCTACATATCTACGCGTGTTTCCTTCATCAAACCTGCGTATACATTGTGAAATATTACCTAGGTTTCCATCAAGGACAATATATTAAGACAATAGAATCATATTTCCAACAATCTCCCCCTTTGGACTTGATGGAAACCATGATGGGGTTTGATCATCACATCATGTATATACATAAACATTATTCAAACACCAAACATTCTTCCCTTTTGACATCAAGAGCAAAGGGTGGACGATTGCTCCCTCTGAGCACATGCAGAAAGAATATCAATGAATTACATGAATCTTAAACTCAACAGAGTATGACCTTTCCTATCACCAAGGACATCAAAATTACATCAAGGATCCAACCAAGAGGATTTACATATTGACTCAATTACCCAACCAAGTGGGTTTCAAAATTTTAACAAGTCCTTACATGACTAAATATGACAAATTTACATCATGGGTCTCAACATGACCTTTTCATCAAATAACATATATGACTCTATATAACCAAAGAATCTCCAACAGGATATCATAACACAACAACCAATCATAATGCCAACAATGTATCATGTTTAGCAAGTCAAATTCTCTTCCTAAACTTGTACAACATGAACACCTTCAAAAATAAATTCATCAGAGCATCTTCATCAAGGAGATAAATATCAAAGAAAGGTACTGTAAGATGAATATTAAAACAACAGAGTCTACCCAAAAACACCACAGAGTGCTCTAAAATCTAATCCATAGATATTTTGTCACCAAAATCCATACACGATTTTATGCACAGAAACATGCGTATATATGCAACTTTCATTCATTAAACCAGCGTAGTGATTTTAATATTCTGAAATTAAGTAGAAATAACAGAGGTAGAGACAACTCCTAGCTTATGTTTGAGATATTCGAATGCTTCCCTGGAAAGAGGTTTAGTAAATATATCAACAACTTTTTCTTTAGAAGGAACATACTCTAATTTGAACTTTTGTTCAAGAAATTGTTCTCATAAGAAGTGGTACTTGACATTAATGTGCTTGGTCTTCGAATGCATAACATGATTCTTCGAGATGTTGATGGCATTTGTATTATCACATAGGATGGAGATGAGAGGTGAAAATTTGGTTTGAATATCTTGTAATGTCTGCATCATCCAAAGAAGTTGTGTGAAACATGACATCGTAGCCACATATTCCGCTTCTACTATAGATAAGGCAATAGAACTTTGTTTCTTGCTGAACCAAGGTACTAATCGGGGCCCCACATAGGATGCACCACCACTAGTTCTTTTTTTTATCATCAACATTTCCAGCCCAATCTGCATCTGTGTAAGCATGAAGAGTGAGATCAATGTTCTTTGCATACAATAGACCAAAGTATTATTACCTTGTAGATATTTTAATATTCTTATTACAACATCAAGGTGTGACTGTTCTGGACCATCTTGGAATCGTCCAACAATCCCAACTGTATGCATAATATCTGGTCTAGTCCCGGTCAGATAAAGTAGACTTCCAATCGTAGATCTATACTCTAGTTGATTTACCATGGGAGAATCATCATGAGAAATGAGGTTACATCCAGTTACCATTGGTGTGCTTACAGTTTTACAGTCTTCCATCCCATACTTATTTGGGATTTACTTGAGATATTTGGCTTGTGATAGAAGTATGCCATCTCTTTCTTGTTGCAGTTGTAAGCCAAGAAAATATGTTAGTTCCCCAAGTAATGGCATTTCAAATTATAGTTGCATAACCGAAGAAAATATCTGACTCATGGACTCTTAATTAATCCCAAAAATGATGTCATCAACATACAAAACAATAATTAATAGTTTATCATTCTCAATTTTTGTGTATAAGTTATTTCCATCATATCCTTTTGTGAAACCTTGTTGTTGAAGCTATTTGTCAAGATGATAGTACCATGCGTTAGGAGCCTGTTTGAGACCATATAGAGCCCTTTTAAGTTTGTAAACAAGGTTTTCATCATTTCCCAGAATGAATCCTTCTTTTTGCTCTATATAAACTTCTTCTTCTATATCACCATTGAGGAAAGCAGATTTTATATCCATTTGATAAACTTTGAATTGTTGAAAATTTGAAAAAGCAAGAAACATTCTTATGGTTTCAAGTCTCGCTACAGGTGAAAATGTTTCTTCAAAGTCTATATGTTCTTGTTGAGAATATCCTTCACAAACAAGTCTATATTCACTTCTAATAACATCTCCATTTTCATTTAACTTGTTTTTTAATATCCATTTTGTTCCAATAACATTTTTGTCATGAGGTCTTGGAACCAATTCCCAAGTATGATTCTTTTCAATCCGACCAAGTTCTTCATTCATGGCTTGAATCCAACATTCATCTTTACTAGCATCATTTACATTATCTAGTTCAATAGTGGATAAGAATGCCGGATATCTAGGGGATCCTACAAGAGTTATTCTTGTTTGGACACCCGATCCCTTTTCTCCCAATATTTGAGACTTTTTATGATTCTTTTAAACATACCTGGATGGAGCCTTTTCTGATATGTCTTCTTCTAGTGCTTCATTGGGTTCTCCTTCTATATTTTTGTTATTTTATGAGGGACAGTATACATCATCATCATCATCATCTTCATTTGTTGTTTTTATTTCCCTTCTAGGAGCTGTGAGAGACTCATCAATCACAACATCAATACATTCAACAATATTTCGAAGTCTTTTATTTGTTATAGATTCATTTTTCATCCTCATGTGATTAATGATTGTCTGTTTGGCCTTGGGCACCCTTTCCCCCAGACTTGAACAACTTCATAAAAAACAGTGTCTAAAATCCCATACGTGATTATCCCTAGACAGTTCCACATATATACGCGAGTCCATTCATAATTTTCTACGTATGCCATTTAAATCACTAAAAATATATATATAATTCCCTATTTTTTAGGCAAGGTGATGGCTATTCCCGTAATTCAACCACCCCAGCCCGTGGCCCAACTGTTTCCAACTACTAAAACCACTTTGAGGGAGTATAAAAGCCCCTCATGTGTATGGCCTAAGGAAGGGAGAAAATTATAGATATTATACTCTGTTGGAGCCCTATTTCAAGTTTGATATTCCCGTGCCTCCTGCACTTCTGAGGTATATTCAAAAAACCCTTGTTTCCTTGAGATGCTCATTATCCTATATGACATCTTGTGTGCACACATCTTGGAAGAATCCTAGCGAGGTAAGGGCTAGACGAATCTCGAGGATGGACTGTTCAAAGGCCGTGGAAGGATTCACGTGATCTCTCCACTTTTCTATTATTGTACATGCCATTTATAATGAGAAGAACCATCTTGTTCCCAAAATTCTAGTGTTTATATCTCTTTATATATGTGTAAATATCATTAATTGAACATTCAGTATTGTTTATATGATATTATACATGAGTTACACTGACATCTATGAACAATATATGAAAAATATATGCGGTACAGCTACAGTTTCATTTTCATTCTTTCTTGATTTCCAAGTAACGAAGCACGAGGAGTTGCTGGGGGTTTGCACCCCGCGGGATCTACATTAAATGTAGGAATTTCGAGTAAGTTCTGCAACTTGTTATATCTAGTTTTCAGTATAAAAGATAGGTTAAGTGAGTCCTTCTTGAATGGTATGCCTCCGATTTGTGAAGGTTTCCAACCCAAAAACCTTTAGGGAGGTATTTCCCAAAACATTATTGTAACATTTATATGCTTTAATTCTAGAAGAGTAACCAAGAAATATTCCTTCGTCTTCTCTAGGCTCAAACTTACCAAGTTTTTCATCATTTTTATTAACAAATCATTTTCTTCCTAAAACTCTAAAATGCTTCACAATGGGAAGATTACAATACCAGAGCTCATAAGGAGTTTTATCGCTTTTCACGCGAACATGAGCCTTGTTGAGAATATTTACTGCATTATGCGTTGCTTCTCCCCAAAAGGTATCGAGAATACTAGATTCGTAAAGCATAGCTCAAGCCATCTGCTGAACTATTCAATTCATTATTTCTACCACTCCATTTTTTTGTGGAGTTCCAGCTATAGAAAACTTTCTTTTTATGCCATATTGTTCAAAAAAATTAAGGAATCCATCTGATATGTATTCTCCTCCTCGGTCAGATCTAAGGCATTTGATTTCTAGATCTAATTCATTTTCAACCAAAGATTTGAAGATCTTAAAATTTTCAAATGCTTCATATTTATGTCTCAATAAACTGATCCAACACATCATAGAAAAGTCATCAATAATAGAATATAGTATTGTTATCCACGAGCTGAATTTTTCCTTATCGGACCACATAGAATAGTATGTATAAGTTCAAGAGGCTTACTTGCTTATCCTTGTTTGGCATTTAATTGCACCCTTGTTTTCTTAAAAAATTGGCATGATTTTCATATGGTATTTTCAGTCAGAGTGATGTTGGGTACATCACAAACAACTTTAAGTCTACTAGATTTGCTTATTTGAGAGAAGCTCATCCCAATCCCGGATTATAAATTTTGTGTCTATACATTTACATAAATAAATTATATAAACTACCCTTCAATATATATATATATATATATATATATATATATATATATATATATATATATATATATATATATATATATATATATATATATATATATATATCTTGGTGTTCTAGTTCCTTTTATTATGGTTTTTCCTGTGTCAATTTCACAAACTGCACATTCTTTTGAACTAAAGAGAATTTCATTTCCTTGACCACACATTTGACTCACTAAAAAATTTATGCTTTAATCCATCCACATCCATAACATTTTTATATTTCACCTTTTATTTTATAAAGACAAAACCTTTACCCTTAATAAAAGTAGGAGAGTCATTTCCAAAAGTAACATTCTTTTCCTTCTGTAATGCATTGTATGAAAGGAGTTTATCTTTATCACATGTCATGTATTTTAAGCATCTATTATCAATGTACCATTGATTTTCTTCCCCTTCTGCAAATAAAGCTATGCTACAACTTTCAACCTATAAGTCCTTCTTTCTCCATACCTTGGATTTTGAGGGTATATGCTCTTTTGACTGAAGTTTTCTCCTACATTCAGATTCTTCATGTCCAAAGTTATTCCAATAAGAGAATTCAATTTCGTTTTGAAGAGGAGAAAAGTTGTTATAAGTATTCTTCTTTATTCATGTCTGTTTTCTTTCTTCTCTGGTCATGATGGTTTTGTATGCAACACATTGAGTAGCTTTATGACCAAAGTTATGACATGAGAAACATTTTCCATTAAAGAGGAAATTTATGCAATCATGGAACCTTCTATTGATATTTACCTGTTGATTTATACTTCTGTTGTTGTTCATCCTTGAATTGAAGTGATCATGCTTTACCTGTGTATTCTCTTTGTTCTTTTGTTGAGTGATGAAATGTTATTTGTTGGATTTAGCTGCATTTAGATAGCTTGGTGCTAAAGATTGAGAATATTCTCCTATATATCCAAGACCTATCCTTACAAGAGGAGAGCATTGAACCTTTATAATTTCATGTAAAGTTTCAGATCCTTTAGAAAATCTAAGATTTGAGGTTTTCACTTTCTCAATTTCCTTTCTTAGACTTACTATTTCACATTCTAATTTCTCATTGCGCTTCTCATTTTCTATAAGCTAAATCTTTAGAGTATCTATGGATATTTTATTTTCTTCCAAAAATACTTTGATTTGATTGATTTCTTCAAGAAAATGATTTTCTCCTAAAGCATCCATAAATGTCTCTTTAGTCTCGCTAGTGTTCTTTTCAAATGCCATGATTATTCTAATATCTTGATCAGATTCTCCTTCTTCACTATTTGATAGACCATCACTATCTTCATGAGTATAATAAATTTTTCTATTGATGAAACATTTCTTATTTCCTTTTTAAAATTCCTTTCCATTTTCACAATTGTTGTTAAGAGGACATTTAGCAGCATAATGACCAACTCTTCCACAAGCAAAACATTTGAAAGGAATCTTATCTCTGAACCACCCAGTGCTAATTTGTAGTTTCTTTACAAAATTTATCTCATCTTCTTCTGAAGCATACCCTAATCCTTCTTGTTCTTCCATTTCCTTGCCTTTTACAGCAGCTCTAAAAACAACTTCTTTGACTTCATATGGATCTCCCTTTCTCATTTCACACACAGTCAAGATCCCATGAAGTTGAACAAAAGTAAGAGTTTGTATATCCTTCTTCTCTTCAATAGCAGATACTTTTGACTTGAATTTATGAGTTAGAGATCTCAAAATTTTTTCTAGAAGAGTGGTGTCAGTTATGGTTTCACCAAGATTTCTCATATGATTTACACTCTCATCTATATGTAAAAAGAAACTAGAAAAGATTTCATAATTATGCATTATGAGTTTTTCATATTGAATTCTAAAAGTTTGGAGTTTAGTGATTTTTTTTTTGGCATCGCCTTCATAGCTCAGAATGATTTTGTCGCATATATCCTTTGTTATATCTAACTCCATAACTTTGACAAATTATGATTTAGTCAGACTCCCCAATAAAGCATTGATAAATTTTGCATTGGTTTCATAGTTTTTCCTTGCTACTGGAACTGAGGCTGGATATTGGTAACTGCCTTCAACTATAGACCATACATCTACTCGAAGAGACTGAAGATAGGATCTTATCCTAGTCTTCTAGAAGATTGAGTTGTTTCCATGGAAGAGTGGAGGTCTGATAAATTTCGTCCCATCTTGATTTCTCATTTTAGATGATATTCCTTCTAGTGATTAAGCTTCTACAGAAGCAGAGGCTCTTATACCAATTTTTGGGAAAAATACTTAGAGGGGGGTTCGGGGGTGGGGGAAGGGGGTGAATCAGTATTTGCAATAATCACAATTTTTTTATTTTTCCCTTTACTGATCTCTATATGTGACTTTGATTAGCACAACTAGCATATGTACATGACTTTTCAAATAGAAATTAGTGTATACACAGATATATTTACAAATTAGATAAACATTCAGAAGCAATCATTAACCCAAACCATCAATTATGCATCAGATAGTTATGTAGTAAATAAGTGTAGTAATAATAGAATAGATCTTCACACAAGAGCATCACACATGACCACCAAGATTTAAGGTGGAAACCCAAATCGGGAGAAAACCACCATTGTTGTCGCCTATGTCTTCAATATTAATTATATGGAAAACTGCTTACAGTATTGTACTGATGAAAACTCATATCAGTACACAGGAATCTATCTGTAGAAGGCTACAACCTTCTCTCGTTCTCTAGCTACTAGTAGAAGGGAGATCCAACCCCCTGATCTCGTTTACCAACCTCTACTAGAAGGGAGCTACAACCCCCTAATCAGAACACCAGCTTCGACTGGGAAGAAACTTCTACTTTCATACTGAAGGAATCAACCCTCATACCCACTGTAGACCATGATTCATAAATTTTCACACTAGATCCAACAGATTCAACACAACTCGACATAAATTTCAACATAAATAGACTTATCCCAAGCTTCAAATAGATTAGTGATATCACTGTAACCATAACACAGTAATAAACCCATATTTCAGAATCAACATGTAGAATCAATCTCAACCTTCATCATTCATTAACCTAAAAATTCATGCGCTACTTCACTTTACTGATCCTACGTGTAGACACATTTTCTTACACACCAACCTGCATATAGAGCTAAGAATACTGAATTTCCAAAATATTATCAGTCTTAGAACCAGATCAGAGGCTTTCAGTCAGATATATTTTTAGATTTGTAGAACCCTTATTCAGTAAACATCATTAATCATATTTAATCACTCATTGATCAGATTTCTACATATTCAACATAGTAGTATATATAGAGTCAAACAACCCAGATGTACATGAAGACTACATTGGTAGACAACATAAATATAGCAGAAATAAACAGATAACCTCTCCAACAAGCTTCAGAAAACCCTAACTTCCATATGCGCTTTAGATGAAACAAAACCGCGTGTATACGCGCTTTCACCGAGATGAAATAGTGTATAGATCTGTAAATATTAATTTTTTATAAAGTTGTAGATCTATAGAATTACCTAGATTTCTTCACTTCACTTCCACAAACATGCACTAGGTCAGAGGTCAAATCATCACATCGATAGATAAAATACATAGTTTTTTAGGCTTAGAGATCCTGATCCAGCATTGTATCCAAGGTTGCATCATAGTTTCAGATCTACCAATAAACAGATTCCATCCCATGAAGACATACTTCAAAGAGAAGTATTCAGCAAAAACCCTTACACATGCACACTTTTGTACTATGATATTCCTCTCCTTATATAGATTTACCCTTTACCAATACCATGAGCCAAAACCACACAAGTGTCAATAGTATTCCTGGATGGAATAAAAATAGATGACACAATGCTCAATACTGTGGGCTAAAACCATGGTAATCCCCCTTGGTATCATAATTTTAGAGTGCAAAAGGCATACACAGCTTGGCTTCTTCATAATCGCGTGTGTACATGACTTCTCTTCATGAAATCTGTGTATATACTAATTCTGGATGTATACATGGGTTTCATGTATACCAACCTATGTATGTACATAGGTTTCCTTCATCAACCTACATATATATTATGAAATATTACCTAGGTTGCCATCAAGGACAACATATTAAGACATAAGAATCATATTTCCAACAAATTTCCCAACGCGGAGAAAAATGTGATGGAGTGTCATGTTAAAGAGTTATATACTTCGTTTCGTAATACATAAATGAATATTTCTTCCCAATTTTCCCCCGACATTACTGGCAAGCACCTCTTTATTTTTGTGCTAGTTTGAGGAGGATAACATATGGTTGTCCTGTAACCTCGTCCTTGGGATGAGTCCTTTACAGTATTTTTAACATACCTTGTGAAGGAGTGGTTTGGTCTCATCATAATGGAAAAGTCCTGTAATGTTTACGTTTTATGATTTGATTGAAGGGATAACTCGATGTCGTTTTAATATTTAAAGAGTTTGGAAAGATGAGAAAATAAAACTCATTCAGTTGATTAAACGTAAAGTTTAACAAGCCCGGAGAAATTAAAAATCCGTGTTTTTTAGTTTCAAGAAGTCAAGAGAAAAACATAAGTAAACTCCAAATGTCCTTTTTCGTGAATTTAGTCTCTCAAGACAGGAAAAGGGTATAATAATGTGGGAGAAAACTCTATTGACCATGATGAGTCAACGTATACCTTGTTCATAAATAGTCTAGTTCAGTGTGGAAAATGGGTAAACTTATAATGAATAGATGATTGTTCATTTAATTTTTCGAGTTTGAATTTTCAAGTACATGAATATCTTTTCATGTTTAGGGAGTCTGAAAACATATTAAAACAAAACTCTAGATTTTTATTTTTCATATTTTTTAAGAGCCCGAAAAAGTGAAAATTTCACTCATCACAAAAATGATTCATTTTTATAATTGAACATGTTTCTACACATTTAAACTCAAAAGTTCATCAAACTGCTCAAAAATATGATACAAACATTAAAATTTTTATTTTTCAAAGGTCAAAAGCATAAAACAATATTTTTATTAGCTTAAAATGCCTATAAAAATCCAGAAAGTAAATTACTTTTACCATTTGAGAACTATTGAGACTGAAGTTTTAGAAAAAAAATTCAGAGGTGGATTCTGAGAAAACCAGTGGACCAAATCATGAACTGTGTTCTCCACATAAGATGTCTTTCCATTATATTTATTTTGATTGCTTTTATTTTCCATTTTTATCATAGATTCAAAATTTTTAGGAATTTTTATTTATTTAAATTCCTCCCTCGGTGGTGCGACTTATTTTGTTACACATAAAATACGATTTTCGTTGTTTTTCCTCACCGAAACAACGCAAATGTGATATTTTTATAAAATAAAGTTGCACAAAACACTAAGGGTTTTAAAAAATTAATAAAACACCTAAATATTTTTGCAAAAATTATCCCATTGTTTTCTAATACTCCATTATTATTATTTTCAAGGTTTTCACTTGCAAAAATGGAGTGGAGGCAAAGATAACATGAGGATCAAGATGTGGAACTCTAGATGATCCAACAACACTAAAATCCTTAAGGAACTATGGTTTATGCAAATTATGGATGATCCCAGGTATGAACGCTTAGCTAGATTTAGTGACATGGATTGTAAGAGCGTGGAATTTTTAGGAACAATGTTTCTTGATAGCAGACCAAAGAATTACCATAGATGTAGATGAAATCTATTTTATGATTGCACTTTCGCACAGAGGGATTGATATATCATTATATTGGAAGAGACCAGGTGAAAACAACAACAACTTACCCAACGAAATTTTTTTTTCATGGGCAACATTGTTTTCAAGGGTGTCAACTCAAAGATGGATGGATTGACATAAAAACCATAGAGAGGCATCTTTTGATAACCATTTCCTTAAATGTTTCACAATTGTGTGCAAGTGTAATTCTTCATTCACTCAATAAGGCCCAAATGAATATTTCAATCGAGGGTTCACATCCTACCGTTTTCAACTAGTGTGAAGGTGTTGTCACAAATCTCAAATTGAAACTAACTAGAGAAAATACTAGAAAACTCAAAAAATTTGGGTATGGTTCCATTGTGATCTCATTTTATTTGGAGAGGATTCCCCTTTTTACACTGCAACAGGTTATTGTAGATGCAAGAGGACCCTAAGATCCTCATATTCTTAAGTGTGTTTCGTTGATGGAAAGCCACGAAGCTAGTGATGGACCAGTTGTGAGATACACTCCTGAGTTTTTTGGGTTGTTGGAACGCCAAATCGTCATGATCAAGGAATTTCCATATGCAGGCATGTATTACACTGGTGATCCATATATTTCACTTACAACAGGAATGAAATGGTGTGACATACGTAAAAATTTCAAATTTTGTTTTTTTTTTCTTTCAAAGTTTTTTTTTTGGCATCCAAGAATAACTATCTGAAATAATAATACATGTGTGGACCCAATTACTAGTAGCATTACTTTGGTTTGACAGACGTGGTGATCTGGAAACAACTCTTATGGTACAAAACCCTGATGCCACAGAGGCTTTGACTGAACTTGAGCAAAACTAGGAGAGGTTGACTTTAGACATCCCAGACACTGATATTGATCGTTTTCCTCTCCATTGCGATAGGCATCTAGTGGGAGTTCCTTTATTGATCAGTCACTTTCTACAACGAGTAGCTCGCGCCATTTTCTACTACCATGATCAACATGCTTAGTTGCTAGTCATAGAGATCAATTTTTTGTTTTGATGTATCGACATGTTCGAATATAAATCCCACAAGGCCTCATATTTTTTTGATGGAATTTTGTAAAGCCCCACATTTTACACACATCATGATTAATGGAAACTAGTAATATTATCTTAGTTTATCTTATTCCATATGTGGATGAATATTGTTTTTCTTTCTTATAAATGTCTTTTTAAGACATAATTAGCCAATGCATCAGTTAATGTGTTTAAATGTCTTAGAATGTGTTGATATTCAATGTAATCAAACTCTCTCTCCAAGAGACAAAACTGCAAAAACATTCTTAACATTGTGTAGCTTCTTATTGAATATACATTATTTAAATGTAATACTATGAGCTGATAATATAACTTAATGATTAATTGATGAATGAAAAATCAAATGCCATCACACAATAGCTCAATAACTACACTATATTCTATGATGTTATTCATTTTTCGACCAAGGAATATTCCATGAATACAAAATAACTCATTAGTGGGTGAATAAATAGCCCAAGTTATAGAAGAAAAATCTCGAGTACTATGACTAATGCCATCGACAAATCCAATGTAAGTTTCAATGAGTGTCGACATCTGTAAATCAAGTGTAATACAAGATAAGTAGGAAAAGTTGCAGAAAATCATAAAAGGATGGTAAAATTGTTGCACATTCATAAAAAAATATGATACAGTAAAGTACGAATTCTTCAGGGAGTGAATTAAGCATAGTATTTCTTCAGGTTAAGACCATTTATAAGATTTCCTAAAGAAATTCCATCATAATCAACTAGCTCATGAGCCCCTTTTTCCAGTACACGTTTCGCAATATAAGGACCATGCCACATGGTCTTGAATTTACCGTCACATAATTTATGATGTTCTTGATAATAAACCAAGACTAGGTCACCTTCTGAATATGAACACGGATTTACATTTTTATCAAAATGTGCCTTAACCCATTTCTTATGAGTCTCAATGTCTAGTGCAACATCATGATGACTCTTATCTACTTGTGCTAAGTATAAAAAAATTTCCTTCTCTATAGAAGTGTCTCGTAATAATTTGATTTTTAGTTTCAAAGATGGGATTTAACATTCAATAGGTAATAATTCTTCTAGACTGTAAACTAATAGGAAGGGAGTAAAACCAGTTGAATTTTTTTTTTAAGTACGATATACCAACAAGACTCAAAAAAGAATCATATGCCAATTTGGCCATTCACTTGCAGGAAATATGGAGTTGAAATATCATTACATAAGCCTAGATTTGTAGAAATTTCAATCATCATAAAGTTTTGAAAATGGCTACCATGGTCTGTGACAATGGCTTATGAAACCCCGAACCAAGAAATCACATGATTGAATATGAAAATGGTTTTGTTTCCACCATCGTCCTCATATTCACACATCGTCTCAGCGCATTTTGTAAAATAATCCATAGCTAGGATAATATACTCATAGACCTGTCCGAGTGAGGGTTGCATGTAATTAAATCGACTCCCATTTGGAAAAAGGACAGCCAAAAATGATTGGGTGAAGAGGATATGTAGTTTCACACATTTTGCGATGGTAAATTTGGAAATTTTCGCACTTCTAAACTGAAGCTATACAATCTTTGAATATCGAAGGCAATAAATACCTACTACGCAGTATTTTTTGGGAAGTGGAAAACCCTGACATATAATAACCATCACATACTCTAGAATGACATTCATTCAATGCCTTTTCGGGTGCCTCATGAGTCAAACATCGTCTAAATATGAAATCAACACCATGAAGATAAAGTGTATTTCAAACAATTGTGTGTTGTTGATATTGGTACCGAATATGATGACAGTCAGTTTAATACAATTATGGCTGCAAATTCTAGGTTTCAAGATACACGATAATATCTCCATACCAATGGTGTAAATTATTGATAAGAAAGAGTTTTTCATATGAAATATAATCTGCTGCCACGGTTTCTATTTGAGCATAGGGAAAGTCACATAGCAATTTTGAAAACACAAATAATTTCTACAACTTATATTTTTCAAATTATAAATCAAATGCATGTAGGATAATGTTAGCCTCACTCTAACATAAAATAATCAAAAATTCCAAAACAATTAAAATTATAAAGCTTTGATTTATTCCTACCTCTCTATTCTAGAATGTGATTGTTCCTCAAACCTGGGAGTTTGTTGAGGTCTAGTTGGTTAAGAGATTCTCTACAACTGGTTAGCCTCCTATATTAGTGTGTGGTTAATATATTTACTTAACCAGAGTGATTGTGTATTGAACATAGATTCACTATATTGAGACATATTCTCAATGTATTTATATGTCGTATCATTGTCATTATTGTGTTAGAAATACAATACATTAGGGCTTGAGAAGTCTTTTCCTTGAAATTTTATGTATATGATATTATTTTATTTTTATTTAATTATTATTTATTTCGTATTAGAGCCATGGCTTGAAGTTATGCATTATTGAGTACTGAAGGTTTATTCGTCTATATGAGACAGTGACCTTCGCAGGTGTGCACAGTCAATATGAGGAATCTGTAAAATAGTGGAAAGGGAGGTTGTTAGTTTTCAGTTATAATTGCACCATGCCCCTATTTTCCACAAGGATTTGGTTTGGTTTATCTACAACACTCATATTTTGGGAAACTAGTAATCCGCATATGAGCTGGTGCACATTTCTCACCACTAATCCTACCACATCGTTCCCTAAGTATCGCTCGATGGGGAATGTTGCGAAGAGTTAATCTGAATCGTTGAAATATCTCAAGGCTCGGGAGGCACTTGAATCACCCTTTGGAAAATGTATGCATCACAGTTTGGTTGGAATAGATTCCTTTTACCTTTTACTTTTGATACTTTCTTCGTTCGTTTCTCTAAGTAGAATAAAAATATTTCATCAATAAGAGTCATAAATTTCTTGAAATTTTTGGTTTTACGGCTGCAATAATGAGTTTATCCCTTTCTTCAACCTCGACATTGCAATTTTGAGGTTTTTGCTGATTGATTTGATTCCATTAATGAGGCTACATGATTTTTGCGAACGTTGGAGGGAATGTTCCAGATCAAGAACTTATGCCCAGAGAAAAGCTTCTTGCCTTGCATTGTATAATTTAAGTCTTTCAAGTGAAAAGAAGAGCGAACAAAGGTTCCAGTTGTCAGGTCGCAATATTTTCACAGGCTCGGTAGTAGAAGAGACTAGTAATATCAAAGAAATTTGGAATTGGTGCAAGTTAGAAGGAAGAGTCAAATTCAAAATAGCCTCAACCTTGACTGGATAGACATCGATGTCTTCCTTTAACACGACAAATCCTAACAGTCAACTGTATTGTGCACAAAAAATAAATTTGTGAGGATTCAAGAATATATTGTAATGTCTACATCTGATAAATATAGCTATAAAATGGATTTTATGATCTTCATGTTTCAATGAATGAGTTGGTAAATCATCCAAGTAGGGTTGTACGATATGCTTCATATTGTGAAAGGCTTAAGACATGGCTCGTTGAAAAGTCATGTTAGTGTATAATAGTCACAATGATCAAATTTCATATTTCCACTATAGTTAGAGTCTTATGGTCAATATTTTATATTTTCAAGTAAAATTTGACATCTCTCTTGGTTGTCAAATGGTCCTAATTCATTGTCGAGGTGTAATACTACTCTCATGTCATGGTCATCAAGGTCAATTCATAATCAGTTTCATGAGTCATTGAGTCACCAAAGGTAATTTTTCCTTCATTAAGTGTCAAAAGAGTCATGGTGTCATAATTTTGATCATGAAAGTGTCATGAGTGTCTTGGTTGGTATAGTCAGTAATCGTATCATTAATTTGGGTGAGTGGTCATCATATTTCCATTTGAAGTCATCTTCATCCAAAACCAGAAAATTATCATGAGAGTTAGAACTTAGGGAATAAAGTACATTAAAAAAATAAAAAATAAATCTATGCGACATTGGATATGTAACATTCCTATTGAAAGAAACATTGTTGTAGTACAAATCACATCATCAAACCATAATATCCTAGCTCAAATCATCCAAATGATGGAGAAATTGGTCATCATGACAAAGGGAGGTAAAACTTGAATTTCAAGCTATAAAATGCTTCAAGGAGTTTGATTTGGTTCTATTAATAGTGACATGGATTCAAGGAGCTCAAATTCAGCCTCGTAAACTTTGCAACTAAACCAAGAAAGAAGAATTAGAGCAGTGTTGCACATCAGCTGTGCTTCTAGGAAGTTGTTAGGGTTTTTCTATGCTATCCCTATTCCATGGTTCATAGCTTCATTGAAGAGTCGAAAAAATTATTTTTATGTTCACACATCGTCCATGATCCTTCATTGAAAATTTCCCATCATTCCCTCATTAAGATCCTTTCATTTCCTTATTTTCCCAAAAAACCCTAGAAATTTGTTGCACTTTTACCCTGCGTCCATGTTTTCACCTTTTCATGCATTTTTTCTCACTATTTTTGATAAATTCCACTTCTGTAATTTTACTAACACCCATACTTACCCCCCATAATTTTTCTACAATTTTTCCTACCCACATTCCCTCTCATTTCACCATTTTCCCCAAAACCCTAGTTTTTGTTGTGGTTTTTCCCTACGTATGTAATTTTATCTTTTAACCCCTCTTTTCTCACTCATTTCAAGAAATTCCACCTCCATTTTCTTCCCAAAATCTATCCCTACCTCACATAAATTTATTATAATTTTTCATACCCCCCTTCCCTCCCATTTCTGTCCTTTGAAATTCGCTCCTCTTTTGACTCTATTTTTTGTCATCATTTTGAAAAGACGTTTCTGACCCCATGCAGATGAATTTTAGAAAAAAAAAGGGGGGTTTGGGGGGGGGGGGGAGGGGGTTTGATAAGGATAGACCTAGTCACCATAAAATCTTTCAATTTCTACCCAGGTATCATATAATGGGATATATTTAACTTTCCTGGAGGCCAATTTCGGAAAATCAAATTCTCCAATTTTTCTTGCCTCTTTTAGCCATTGTTTTGTGGCATAGTTTCCACAAATATGGGAATGAATTTCGAAAAAATGAGAGAGGTTTTTCTCCAAAGAATCCTTATCTACAAAAACCTCTTCCACGTTTGTAAAAAATATTATGGTTAAAGCAATATCGGTTCATCTTTCACCCCTGTTGTTTTCAAAAGTGCATAAATTTCAATGTAGAGAAACGCAACAACTAGTTGTTGCGCTTTTTCTCAGAGGGTTAAAATCAATAATTTCAAGAATTCTTGGATAGATTAAGGTATAATGATATCAAAAAACTACTTGAGGATGCTTTAGGAATGATAAATTTGCAAGAAATGATAAAACAAGGCCTTTTTTACACCTTGATGCACACTTTTGAGGCTTGTTGGTGCGTTTCTAGACACTTAGTTTTGAAGTCAGTTTTGAGAAAGCTAAAATCATGTTTTTGGATGGTTTAATGGCTCTAGTGTATAGTGGAAATATCCATATTTCTTCACAATTATTAATCAAAGCTTAAAACCTCTTCCAAGTCATTAAAGTATCAGCCTAAACATTTTTTGCGCTTCTACTGAGGAGTTGTTGTGTTTCTGGGTTATTTGTTCCGTTTCTATGTGAGTAATGTCTCTACTAAATGTAAAGAACCAAAAGTAAAGTAAGGTAAATGTAAATGGTATATTATATGTTTTGAAGGTATTGTATATGTAAATATCCTATGGTTAATTTGAACATTTGATTCTCTTTTAGAAATAGGATTAGTTAGCTAAAAAGGGGGAAAGTTGGTTTTAACTCGCCTAGGATTTGGAAATGGATAGGATAGGTTAATGAATCATTTCCTATGAAGCAATACTCAAACCCTTAGAGGGGAAATTTTGTTATTAATCTATATGTACTAAGAGATAAGTGAAGGATAAGGGTTGGATACTTGAACCTCATAGTTTTGGAACTTGTGTATTTGATTTTGGTAGAAATAATACAAGCAGTTGCAACTATTTTTATGAGATTCATGTCTTCTGGTTAATGGCACTCTTTTCCTCAATATTTATTATGAATTATATTATCATATGTTTCTAGCAGCATCTACATTTTTTTCATGATTATCTCTTAAGTTTTAAACAAAATTCATTGCCCGGAATGCTTTGTTTGGTTTGAGATTATCATCTAAGTGTTTTATCCTCTAAACAAATGAATTCATATATATATGCTCATTGAAATCCTTATATATGATCTCCTCCTCACCATGCTACAATGAAAAATCAATTTGTGTCACTTATTACATCTATCTTGCCTCATTATATGACTGCAACTATTCTTTTGGAATTCTTGGCCTAGTTCCTAACCTGGTGCTTCTTATCGAGAAAACCATAATAATAACCCTATTGAGCTGATAACTATCCCAAAAACCTAATACTATCCAATCACTTCCATTGGATGTGAGGTTGATTTTGAGAGAGTCCTCTCTGATTTCGTAGGGCTAGATACAAAGTCAAAATTTGGTTCTTGGTTACCTCTTTGGTTTACTTTCTCATCCTTGGGAAAAATAAGGAACCCTAACATTTTGGCATTGTTATTGGTGAGCGAAAGGTCACATTTTCCCCAGTTGTTTACAACAAGGATCATATATGATAGCTGATGGTGGATAGTGATCAGACACATTAAGGTTGAATCATTCACCTAACGAATCCAACTTGCTCCAAAGACTCCACCAGAAGTAGGATCTAGAAATGGAGATGAATCCTTAGTCAAGAAGATATGATATTATGCATTGAGATCATGTTCTAGGATTTCCAAATTGTATGCCTCACGTATATTTTCAAACATACTTGCCAAAAATTAGAGATGGAAAAGGTGATGATGCTACACTTCATTTAGTAAGATTCCATATGCATGTGTAAGTTGAGGATTATTTTTCATGAATATTGTTTAATGAAGATGTTCATGATCACATTAGAAGAAAGAGCATGGTTTTCATATGAAGGCTTGCCTCATGATTGTATTTATTCTCTCAAGGATTTACACGTATTATTTTTTGAGAAGTATATAGAAACCTATCCTTCTTTTCTTTTGATTAAGGATTGCTGTGATCACTTTGAGAATTTTATTCAGGATCTAGAAAGTGATTATGGCGATGAATATTTTATGGATGATGAACTCTTGGATGCATTTAATGAAAAAAAAATTCACCACCATGAGAAGATTATATATTCTACCCTCGATGACAATGAACTTGAACATAATTATTCAAAAGATGGCAAGATCTTCCATTATCTAAAATAGGCGATAATTTGCAGTAGTGATGCCTTTCTTTTAGTGCACAAGATACATATCATAATGGCCATTTCATCTTCCCTCTAATCCTTGATGAAGATCCTAATTATGATTTGGTTTTCATTAATATTCTTGAAACTAATCATTCATCCATTGAGTTCAAAAGTAATGAGCAGCAGGTTTGTTTCGAACAACTTAAAGATCAAATTGTTCAACATATTTTAAATCAGCAACAAAAAGAAGAAATAGGTAGTCAAATGATTTATGCTTATTCTGAGGAAATAATGAAGAAAAGGAAGGTTTTATATCCTTTCAATCATTTTTATTCTCAAGAATGTGAGAATGTAGCCTAGGACAGTCAAATTGAAAAGGTACCTAATGTAGAGTTGCATCTTACTATGCCTATTATGGAAGAATGTATTAACAATGATATTTTTCAAATATTTGTTGATTATACTAGCCCACAAAATCTCAATCCATATTTACATGAAGAAACACTCATGCATGAAATTTCAAATTTGGAAGATGATAGACCAACCACTGCCATTCATTTGGAGAATCTTCCTAAAACAGAACAACCATTGATTACAAATGATCATTACCTTTGTCCTCTTCCTAATCCACAAGATCTAATGTTTCATGATTTTCAAGACCCCTTGGGCAGTCTTCTGGAAGCATCATAAAAGAGGGAGTTTGTTTCGTTCACCAACACAGGTTTTGGACTCAGGTTTTATTTTGATTTTCTATTTACTATATATTTCTTTATCCCTGGTGGATATGAATACAAGCATCAATCAATTATTCATGTGCTTTATTGGGTACACTAGATCTTCGACTGCACTTGATCAGATTGCTTATGGATCGGTTATAGTAGGTAAGGTGTGATGAATAAGATCAACATTCTGATAATATTTTTCAGTGACACTTTCTAGTAGAGTTTTCAGTTGATGATGTACAATTTATTTTTTAGTTTGATTTGAGACAGTTTGAGGATTGTAACTGGACTGACTCCATTTCAAAATGAACAAGACTACTTGGTCTACAATGTTCTTGATGCATCCTAAAGGATTTTTCATCCCCATTGGAGCCAATGTTATATTTCCACTCTAGTTCAATTCTTCTGGTTAATTTTTTATATTTTCAATAAAATTTGACATATCTCTTAGTTTTCAAATGGTCCTAAGTCATTGTCTAGGTGTAATGTTACTCTCATGTCATGGTCATCAAGGTCAATTCATGATCAGTTTCATGAGTCATTGAGTCACCAAAGGTCATTTTTCCTTAATTAAGTGTCAAGTGTCATAAGGTTGATCATGAAAGTGTCATGAGTGTCTTGGTTGGTCTATTCAGTAATCATATTCATTAATTTGGGTGTGTGGTAATCATACTTCCATTTGAATTCATCTTCATCGAAAACTAGTAAAGTGTCATGAGAGTTAGCACTTAGGTAATAAAGTACATAAAAAGAATAAAAAATACATATATGTCACATTGGAGCTTTAACCTTCCTATTGAAAGAAGCATTGTTTCAGTACAAATCATATGATCAAGCCATATCCTAGCTCAATTCATCCAAATGATGGAGAAATTGGTCATCATGACAAAGGGAGGTAAAATTTGAATTTTCAAGTTATAAAATTATTGAAGGAGTTAAATTTGGTTCTATTAATAGTGAAATGGATTCAAGGAGCTCAAATTCAGCCTCAGAAACTTTTCAACTAAGCCAAGAAAGAAGAATTAAAGTAGTGTTGTGCATTAGTTGCACTTCTGGGAAGCTGTTAGGGTTTTTGTTTCTCTCTCCCTCTTCGATGGTTCATAGCTTTATTAAATAGTCAAAGACTCTTTTATATATTTACGGATCCTCCATGACCCTTCATTGAACATTTCCAATTATCCCCCTCATTAATATCCTTTCATTTCCCTTATTTCCCAAAACATCCCTAGAAATTTGCTGAGCTTTTACCCTAGGTCTGTGTTTTCACCTTTTAACCCATTTTTTCTCACTATTTTTGATAAATTGCACTTCCATAATTTTCCTAACACCCATACTTACCCCCCATAATTTTTATACAATTTTTCCTACCCCCCTTCCCTCTCATTTCACCATTTTCGCAAAAACCATAGTTTTTGTTGCATTTTTTTCCCTAGGTATGTAATTTTCTCTTTTCACCCCCCTTTTCTCACTCATTTAAAGAAATTCCACCTCCATTGTATTCTTAAGATCTATCCCTACCCCCCATAATTTTCTTATAATTTTTCCTACCTCCTTTCCCTCCCATTTCCCTCCTTTGAAATTCACTCTGCATCTGACTCTATTTTTTGTCATCATTTTGAAAAGATATTTCAGACCCCATGAAGCTGAATTTTAGAAAGAAAAGGAGGCTTTTGCTAAGGACATACCCAGTCATAATAAAATTGTTCAATTTCTACCCAGGTATCATATATTGGGAAATATTCAACTTTATTGGAGGCCTATTGCAAAATATAAAATTCTCCAATTTTTCTTGCATGCTTTAGTCATTCTTTTGTGGCACGGATTCCATGAAGATGGGAATGAATTTAAAAAAACTTAGAGAGATGGTTTTCTCCACAAAAACCTTATCTACAATTTTTTTTTCCTGGTAAAAACCATTATGGTTAAAGAGATATAAGCTCATCTTTGATCCTTGTTGTTTACAAAAGCGCATAAATTTCAATGTACAGAAATGAAACAACTAGTTGCTGTGTTTTTTTCTCAGAGGGGAAAAATCAAGAATTTAAAGCATGGTTGGATAGCCTAAGGCATAAGGATACAATAAAAATACTTGATAATTCTTGAGGAATGATAAATTTGCATGAAATGATAAAAAAAGCCCCTTTTTATACCTTGTTGACCACTTTTCAAGCTTGTTGATGCGTTTCTAGAAACTTACTTTTGAAGTCAGTTTTGAGTAGGCTAAAATCATGTTTTTGGATGGTTTAATGGCTCTATGGTATAGTGGAAATCTCCAAATTTATTCACAAGTCTTTGAAAAATCTTAAAACCTCTTCCAAGTCATCAAAATATTAGCCTAAACATTTGTGGCACTTGTGGTGAGGAGTTGTTGTGTTTCTGAGTTATTTGCTGTGTTTCTCTCTGAGAAATGTTTTTACTACATGTAAAGAGTTAAAAGTGAAATAAGCTAAATGTAAATAATATATTAGATTTTTTGAAGGAATTGTAAATTTAAATAGCCTATGGCTAACTTAAACATTGGGTACTATTTTAGAGATAAGAACAATTAGCTAAAAAAGGGGAAAGTTACTTTCAACTTCCCTAGGATTTGGCAATGGATAGGATAGGTTCATGAATCAGTTCCTATGAAGCAGTATTCGACCCCTTAATGGGGAAATTTAGTTATTCATATATATGTACTGAGAGATAGGTCAAAACGAAGGGTTGGATACTTCAATATCATACTTTTGGAAATTATGTATTTGATTTTGGCAGAAATAATACAGGTAGTTGAAATTATTTTTATGATATTCATGTGTTGTGGTCAGTGACACTGTTTTAATTAGTATTTCTTATGAATTTCATTATCATATGTTTCTAGCAGCCATCTACATTTATTCTCATGATTATCTCTTAAGATTTAAACATAATTCATTACCTGGAATGCTCTGTTTGGTTTGAGATTATCACCTAATTTTTTTATCCTCTAAACAAATGAATTCATATATGTATGCTCATTCTCCTCCTTCTATACTATTTCCTCCTCACCATACTACAATGAAAAATAACTTTGTGTCACTAATTACATCTATCTTTCCTCATTCTATGATTGCATCTGATCTTTTGGAATACTTGTCCTAGTTTCTAACCTGGTGCTTCTTATCTAGAAAACCCTAATCAAAACCCTGTTGAGCTGATAACTAGCATAAAACCCTAATATTCTCTAGTCACTTCCATTGGCTATGAGTTTGATAATGAGAGAGCCCTCTCTTATTTGGTAGGGCTAGATACCAAGTCAGAAGTTAGTATGTGGTTACCTCTTTGGTTTCCCTTCTCGGCCTTGGGAAACTAAGGAGTGCTAATATGTCGCCTTGGAATTCTTTAATCCAAATGGGAGTTTCTGATACGTAAAGGTTCCCCGTGAAAAAATGACACATTTTTATGCTGATAAGAAAGGATTATGTTGATTTTGTTGTATCTAGAAAATCCATCCATGAAATAAAATATTTCATTACTGGAAAAATCGTGAATGCTTTGGTTAATATAGGGGGCAGGATAGTTATATTTGGGGCAATGTTTGATAAAATCCCTAAAATATACACATACTATGATGGTCCATTTATTTTTTTTAACTGGAAAAATATGTGAAACCCAATCATTCAAGGGAACGAGATATATAAAACCTACTTTAAGTAGTTTTTTAACCTAAGATTTTATAAAAAAACCATTCATGGATGCACTCGATGTAATATTTGTATATCAAGTTTAGTATCTGGTTAATTCTTGATTTTGTGAACAATAATGCTAGGGTCAATTCCTGGAATTTCCTCATAGGACTAGGCAAAATTGCCAATGAATTCTTGATGTAGCTATTTTTACATTTGAATCTCTTCAAGTGAGACTGAAGCACCTATGAGAACGCTCCCATATTTCAACGATATGTTAATTCGAGAGGTTGTAAATAAATTTAGTAAATTATTTTCAGATTTTGATTCAAGAATTAACAAACAACATTCAGGATTATCTACGATCTCAGGACAAAATATTGTAGGAAAATAGTTGTCAATTTTCTCCATGTTAGGAAGAAAAGATGAATGATGATGATAATCCTCCCATGGAATTTCATCCAAATTCATAATTTCCATGATGATTTCATCTGTTGGAAAGTTTTTATCGAAGGGATTGGGAAATGATATTGGTTCTAACCAAGATAAGTGAGAATTATCATCAGTGATAACATTCACCATATCAATTTTATAGGGTGGTGTATTGGAAAATGATTTGAACTTCCTGATAAGCTGATTGGAATGGGCTTAAGGGCATCTCATTTCCATATGAGGTAAATTTAGATTATAAATGAATAATCCAGGGATAAGAATATTCCATCGTGATTTAGGACATCATATTAACCTACGAAATGTTAGAAGTCAAGTTATTTGGAGGGAGTGAAAAAGTTCCCAAGAGTGATGAATCTTTGAAAAAACTAACACAAACATATTCATAGGAAGTAATCATTTTCCCCGAAAAAGGTACACTACCTATAGAGTTAGGGTCTGAACTATAGTAAGATAAACTGTCTAGTTTCACTATTTTCCCTTGATGAGGAAATAGTACATACAGAAGAGTGATGAAACCATTGCAAAAATAACATAGGTATACCTTCTACCTGGTAAAATTTTGCAATCAATTTTGGCATCAACAAATTCAACTTCGATTGTGACTTTCTTACCTTATAACCCTATGGGCAGATCGTTTAAAATCTCATAAGGACAAAAACCTCTTCCATCAAAGGATTTCAAAGTGATAGGAGACCAGTTGATGGTTGGATAACCCAAGGCTTTCGAACAAGCAATAGATATGATACATGTTAATCTGAAATGAATGTATTAGTTTTGGTGTGCTAAGTGTCTTTTTAGTTTACAAGCATGTGCATACTTGTCAGATTAGTTTTCTTAAGGATTGAGAGTTTTAACCATGAACTGTAGATGATTTTTGGTGAATTAGCAGCATCAAAAAAATCTTAAATAATAGTGAACAATAGTGTAAATAAGAGAAATAAGTCACCACATGAAATTTACACATCAAGCATGATGAAGCAGTTCACCCCTCCTAGGCTACGTCTGCTAGTCCAGCTCACAATGGCATGTCCATCTTTGATTATGCTCAAAAGTTTGCAAATACATGTAGTTATAGTGATCTAATGGTTGTTTTCTATCAACCAATGGCTCCATAATTATCCAATTAGTAAAAAATGACTCTTCATTCACTTAGAATGGGCGAAAATTGAGTCTCCTACTCTTTTTCCCAGTTACACCTAGAAAAACTCCACTAAAAGTGGAGAACTCCACTTAACTAGAGTTAAAATAGAACTTTCTGCTCAAAAAGGTTTGTTTTTCCAAACTGCCCCCATGTTTAACTTTGAAATTAAAGGTTTACGATTGGGTTGGCCACATGCAAACCCCAAACCCCATAGCTAACACAACGGTTAGCGGAACTGTCGGCGAAATCCTAACAATAAACCATGGTGATAAGGGTTGAACTGTCGGTTTCGTTAACCACACGGAGAATGGTTTTTAACTGTTGCAATGTGACAAGAACTCGCGGAAAATTTGTGGTTAGTGTTGTCGGTTAATAGTCGTTGGCTGTAACATTTGTTTAACGCCATGTGACCACCACGCGGGGACTGCTAGTGGGTTGGGACCACTGGTGGTCTACAATCCCCAAACTGTTTTGCAACAAAACATAAATATAAGTCATGTTCAATAGTTTTTAAGAACCACATGTAGCTCGGGTGGTAGAGACCTATGCATCCTCACAAGATGTCCAGGGGTCAATTCCTGTGGCCTCCAACCAAAATTTTACAATGTGGTTCAAGGGCCACGTGGCAACCTTAGGGCTAGCCATGTGGTACCTCCTGATTGGCCCTCATAAAAACATACAAACATTATAATTGCGCCACTTGTCAACCTAGGTTTGGTTCTAAGGAAAGGAATATTCCTCAGAATATTCCCTTTTGCTGACTCTACATTCCAAGTCAAACTTGGTTAGACTGTCGCAATTTTTACGTCTTTGGATTTCTTATCAGAATGTGATATCTCCCTCATACGACATCGATTTTTCGAACAATTCACGGTGCTAGAATCAAGAAGATGATATCTATGCAACCATCCTTGTTTCAACCCAATCCTGTAATGTTGAATTTTGAGAAAAATTTATGAACTCCTAATCACTCTGCCCCATTGGGAATCTTTTGGACCCCAAAAGACTTGATTACCTATTCAGTAGATGAGGGTACAACTCCCTCACCTTCCAAACCTCCATCCATATCTCCTTGCTTGGTTTAGTGCCTTTGAGCCCAACTCAAAGGTAGTCAACACTTCCCCTCTTGGATGCTCTTGTCCTCCTATCAAGAATTTTATCTTCTTTGAGCTCATCGAGAAATTCTAGAGAGAAATATTCATAGAAGGTCGTTGAACATCACTTCCTTGATCATCGATCAAAGTTGGCTCATACAAACGTAATTTTTCAACATTAACAATTGAATACACTTGCATATAAGAAGGAAAGTCAAGTTGAAATGCATTATTATGAACCTGCTTTATGACCTTATATGGACCATAATGAATGGGTTTGAGCTTTTTACCTTCCCCTTGCATCCTTTCTTTGCTAATGTGCAACCATACATCATCTCCCTCTTGAAACTTCTGATCAACCCGATGTTTGTCGTGCATCTCTTTGTGTTTTCTTTGAATTTTCTCAAGCTGTTCTTGAACTTGTTGATGTATAATGTGAATTTTCTGAATGAACTTTCGAGCCTTGTCAATGTCACCATGGCCATCAGTCCCAACATCCTTCCCAAATATGAAGTCTAATGGAAATTTTGGAAAATACCCAAAGCATACTTCAAAAGGTGATGTTCGAGTTGAAGAGTGCTTTGCCCTATTGTAAGTGTGCTGAATCTAATGTGGTTGCTCATCCCATAACTTAGGATGTTTGCTACAATATCCTCTCAAAAGATGCACAATGATTCTATTCACCACCTCGTTTTTTCCATATATTTCTGGATGAAAATCGGTACTCTTTTTCAACTTTGTGTCCATCATTCTCCATAGATTTGACCAAAAATTCCCAATGAAACCTGAATCCCTGTCACTAACAATGGAATTTGGCAATCCAAAATGAACCCAAACATGTTGAAAATAAATTTCAGCAGTAATGGCTTTCTTACATGGCATAAGTATACACATTTTACTAAATCTATCCAACTAGATAAAGATAATCATTTTTTTTCTTGACATAGGTAGACCTCCAATGAAGTCCATGGAGACACTCTCCCATGGCCTTGATGGTACTGGTAGTGGCGTGTACAAACCAAGCTTCCTATTACTAGGCTTACTTGTTGCACACATAGAACAACCTCTTATAAAATGTGACACACTATCTATTATGTGAGGCCAATAGAAGTACCTTTGTAGATGTGCCATTGTTCCCAAATTGTCTAGCAATAAGAGATGAATGAGCTTCTCTCATGACACTTAGCCTCTCTCCTTGTAGTATACACAGCTTGCCCAAATGAAACATAAAATTTGTATGCATGTGATAATCCTTTTCTTCAACTTGGTTCCCTTCACTTAAACTAGCATACACATCTCGAAAATAAATGTCACGTGCATATTTTTCTATGTAAATCTCATGTACAACAGAATCATTTTTTAGTAAAGTAGATGCACTAAGGATTGGTCTTGAAATCATATCAAAAAATTTATTGAAAATACCTTTATTGTACCTTAAAACCAAGTGAAACTGTTGAGGAAATCTCATCCACCTGAAATTTCTTGATTGCTACAATTTTTTTTGGGATTGCAAATACTATAATGGTTGGTGATCAGTATGTACAATAGTATGTTTACCCATCAAGCAGTGTTTCCACTTATTGAATTTTTGTACAAATGGATATATTTCTTTTTCATATGCATGATAATTAGTCACAACAGCATTAAATGTTTAAAAATGAAGATCGATAGGCTTACCATGCTGCAAAAGTACTGCATCCATGGCATAATCACTAGCATCAGTTTGAATCTCGAATTTGGTAATGCAAGGACTGGATCTGAATTGATCTTTTATTTCCAATCTTCGAATCTTGTTGTTGTTTGCCTCCCCATTGGAAGCCTTTCCTCACACTTGTCACTGCATCCATAGGAGCTACATTGGAAGAAAAGTTAGAAATAAACTTTCTCCAGTATTGAGCTACACATAAGAAATTTCTTACCTCGGTAACTATTTTGGGTGTGGGAAAATTCAAAATGAATTCCACTTTAGAAGTATCAGTCCTCAATTCTCCTCCTCCTACAATATGTCCCAAATATACCAAAGAAGTCTTTCTAAACTCACACTTTGACATCTTAAGAAACAATTTCTCTTTCTTCAAAATATCAAGCACTCTATTCACATGCAAGGCATGTTCTTCTCTTGTTTTGCTGAAAATTAAAATTTCGTCTATGTACACAATCAAAAAGTCATCAAGGAATGGATGCAAAACACTATCCATAACACGCATGAAATTTTTCGGTGCATTACACAAACCAAATGGCATAACTAGCCACTCAAAGAGTCCTTGTTTGGTTTTGAATGCTATTTTCCATATATAAATTTATGCAATTCTTACTTGATGATATCCACTTCCTAAGTCCAACTTGGTGAAAAGTATTTCTTCTTTCAGCTGATCAAGAAAATCATCTATTCTGGGGAGTGGGTAATGATTCTTTATCGTAATCTTGTTCAAAGCTCAGAAATCTACACACATGTGCCAAGTCTCATCTTTCTTTTGTATCAAGACTATGGGTGAACCACATGGCGAGGTGCTTGGCCTTATGATTCCTTTATCCAACATGTCTTTGATTTTTCTCTTTATTTCAGCATTATCCATTATCGACATGTGATACATACCGATGTTTGGAAGAGGACAATATTGCTACAACTGAATCTCACGTTGAATCTCCATTTTTGAAGGCAATCCTGTTGGCTCTTGAAACATCTCATGATGTGCATTAACTACATCATACAAATCTGATTTCAACTTAGGATCACATCCCTCAAATGATTCATGATTAACATCATCTTTAGGCTTAATCATAAGAAGAACAAAATTCTTACTTGAATTTACTAGCCACTTTACCTGTCCAACATTTACCATATCGATGTTTCTCTTCTTGCGATGTGCTCTTACAATGAACTCCTTTCCACCTTTGAATAAATGATACTTGTTCTCATGGAGATATAATATCAATTTCCTGTCATACAAGTAAGGACTCCCCAACAAAATACTTGTTATTTTAAGCGAAACCACATCTAATTCAACTGTGTCCACAAAATTTGTAGTGATTGCAAACCATAATATGAATTTCTTTGAAACCTGTAGTTTTGCATCCTTACAAATCCAACCCAATGGATATGATTTTGGATGTGGTATGCTCTCAAGGTTAAGTTTCTTGACCAAGTCTTTAGAGATTAATTTTGTTTGTGACCCTCTGTCAAACAATGTGTCAATATTGGTATGTTTGGATATGACCCTCATATGAAACAATTCAATTCTTTCTTCTTCATTTGGAGTATGTATGTGAAATTTTGATGTACTAGTACTGGGTTTAGTTTCAATTTATTTTCCCTTCATGTTCTTCGATCCCATGGTTGTATTATTAGATTCGTCACCTGAATTAGATCCTAAATCATGTTCAGTTGTAGCTGCAATTTTCTGTTTCCCTTTGTTATTGGGTTTCTTTGGCCTCATTTCCAGATTTAGTTTCCAACAATGAGTTTCATCATGGCCTTCTTTTGAACAATGTTTACAAAACAAAAATTATCCCTCTTTCTTAACAGATGCATTATTTTTTCTTTTGCCTTTTGAGGTCATCTCTTTGGCTTTACCCTTAAAAGGTTTCTTTCTACCCTCTTCAGAAATTCTCTTCCCTCTAGCTTCTAGATGTGTGGCCTAAACACATACTTCATCTTGACTGGTGGGGTTAAACATGAGATTAGTATATTTTAGGTAACTATGTAAGCCTCTTATGTACTTGAGAAAATTATCTTGGCGCTACAAATATACCCCTAATAAGAGAGGTCTTCTCCTAAATTATTGGGTGTATTCTTGCACATTTTTTCCCTTCAATTACCTGAAATTATGCCAGTTCATTATGGATTTCTGCATATGATATAATGCATAAAACTGTTGTTTTATAGTAGTAATGAAATCTGACCATGATAAAATATTCTTACCATATTTCTTAATCTACTCCTTTGTCTTGGCTTCCCACCAAACAAGTGTTGCACCTTCCATTCTCAATGAGGCTATTTGAATTTTTGTGTCATCATCTTGAAGGTTCTGGATTCTCAAATAGACCTCCAATTTCCTAATCCAATTATAAAGTTTTTCTTCATTAACTTCACCATTAAAAATTGGATATTAAAACTTAACATCAAGCTTTAAAAAAGGAATTTTACCAGTGTTCTTTGACTTGTGTGGCTGATGTACTGAAGATGAAGTAGAGGATGATGATGATGAGGGTGAGGATGATGGCTCTCTACTTCCGCAATTTACTCCATTTCCCTTCTTTGACTTATCTTCCTCATTGTGACCTCCAGAAGATCCTTGTCCTTCCTTTTGAAGTTTAGATCCCTCTCCTTCCAGTCTCTCATTCCTTTCTTGATAAAGGATTCTAACAATCTCAATCATGTTAAGAAACGATTTCCTAAACACTCATTCTTCCTCTTTGCGATCAACTTCTCATGGACGTCTCCTTCCTCATGAGGCATGCTTAATGGAGCTTATGCTTCCTTAGGAGGTCAAATAGGTGGTGGAGATTGTGGAAATCTTTCTCTCCTTTTCTTTGGCTCTTCTTGAGACCCTTCTGCTTCCACCAATTTGCCTTCTCCTCTCTTGAGCTTGAGCCTTGTAAGCATCTAAAACTTGCAAATAGTTAAACAATTATTCGCACTAAACAACGCTAGAGAATAAAATCATGTCTCCGATACCAATCTAATCTGAAATGATTGTATTATTTTTGTTGTGCTAAGTGTCTTTTCAGATTATAAACATGTGCATACTTGTGTCATTAGTTTTCTTAAGGATTGAGGATTTTAACCATGAATTGTAGATGATTTTAGGTGAATTAGAAGCATAAAAAAAGCTTAAATAACACTGAAAAAATAAGTGTAAAATAGAGACATAAGTCACCACATGAAATTTACATAGCAGGCATGATGAAGCAGTTCACCCCTCCTGGGCTACATCTGCTAGTCTAGCTCCCAATGCCATGTCAATCTTTCATTATGCTCAAAAAGTTTCAAACACATCTAGTTACACTGCTCCAATGGCTATTTTCTCTAAACCAATGGCTCCAGAATGCTCCAATTAGTCAAAAATGACTCTTCGTTCACTCAGAATGGGCGAAAATTGGGTCTCTTACTCTTTTTCCGAGTTAAACATAGAAAAACTCCACTAAAAGTGTAGAACTCCACTTAACTAGAGTTAAAATAGCACTTTCTGCTCAAAAGGTCGTGTTTTGACAAACTACCACCATATTTAACTTTTAAATTAAATTTTTATGGTTGGTGTGGCCACATGCCAACTCCAAACCCCACGACTAACAAAACAGTTAGTGGAATCGTCGGCGGAACCCCAGCAATAAACCATGGTGATAAGGGTTGAACTAGGGTTGAACTGCGGGTTTCATTAACCACATGGAGAATGGTTGTTAATCGTTGCAATGTGACAAGAACTCAAGGAAAATTTTTCGTTAGTGTTTTCGGTTAATATCCATCAATTGTAATGTTTGTTTAATGCCATGTGACCACCACGCAGGGACCACTGGCAGGTTGGCACCGTCGGCAACCCCCAACCCCCAAACTGTTTTGCAAAAAAACTTAAATTTAAGCCGCATTAAATAGTTGTTAAGAACCACTTGTAGCTCAAGCGATAGAGACCTATGCGTACCAATGAGAGGTCCAGGCATCAATTCCTGTGGCCTCCAACCAAAATTTTAGAATGTGGTTCAAGGGCCACATGGCAGCCTCAAGGCTAGCCACGTGACACCTCTTGATTGGCCCTCATAAAAAAGTACAACCATTAGAATTGTGCCACTTGTCAACCTGGGGTTGGTTCTAAGGAAAGGAATATTCCTCATAATATTCCCTTTTGCTGACTCTACATTCATAGTCAAACTTGCCCAAACTGTCGCAATTTTTACCTATTTGCCTTTTCGATCAAAACATGATATATCCCTCATACAACATTGATTTTTGGAGTCATTTTTGGCACCAGAATCAAGAAGATGAGATCTACGCAACCATCCTATTTTCAACCCAATCTTGTAACTTTTAATTTTGAGCAAAATTTATGAACTCCTGATCACACGTAGAAGCTCCTTTGTCAATTATTGTACAAAAAATTTGTTTGGTATTGAATAAAACAAATATTTGGATTTCTAGTTGATGTGGGAGTATAGATATATGAATTACATGATTAAAGGTGAAAAGGTTAGAATTTTGAGGATAAATTACTCCGGTAGTTCACAATAGCAATTTCCTTTGTGCGGGACATGTTTGCAACACTTCAATACTAAAAATTTCTAAATGAGAAATCACGAGATCTTCAACAATGTTGTAGTCCTAAGCTACCCTATAATGTGACTTAAAAGTAGATTTTAGAACAACACCTTTAGGAGGTGGTCGAATTGCCATGTAATAATTAGGTTTTTCAATATGTAATGTTTGAGATGAAGGAGGAATTGAATTGGAAGTTTGACTAGATGGACTAGTATCATTTCCATTTGCTATAGGACCCTTAGATTTGTAATCTTTAGATATTGTGGATACCATCACTTTTGAATACATGATCATGATCTATGCCGATGTCGAAGAAGAGGATCGATTATGTGAAATCATTTTGCTATATTGAGAGGGGAAATGACCTTTTAAAAAACAAGAGTAGAAGAATATTTAACGAAATTGGTAACATCTGCCTAATGTGGGAAATCCTTTGTGTAATGATATTCATCACAAATTAGACAAGGATAATGTTTTTTTTTCTTTTCGCTAGAGAATTATTTTTTGTTTGGTTTCTCTTTCTGAGAAGAATTTTATTTTGTGTTTTACCTTTCCACTTCTTTTTACCTCCAAATGATTGGTTCTTGATAGTAGATGGTTCTACAACATTAATTTCAAAGTAATCTATGGAAAAATGTTTTCACTCAGTGAACTTATATAAACAAATTTTGAGTGCTTTAGAATTACCTTTTTACCTTAGACCCATAACTAACCGAACCAATCATACTATCAATAGTGTGAGAACCTTTACAAGTTGATTGTGGTTGATTTGAAATTGTTGGGCGAGGTGGATTTCATATTTTCTCATATAAAGTGCGAGATTGTGTATAGACAATGTCTAGGTACTGCACACAAGAAATTTCCTTCTCTTCCATTACAATACCCCCTTTAGAAACATCCTCGTTAATGAGGGAAAGAAACGATTTTTTGAACCATTCAGGAAAAACTTGTTCTGTAATAAAAAATTTGACCAAAATATGCCTACACCTCATTCATATATATGATAGGAAATGTGGGTATATTTTGATTCTTTTAGGGAATTCAAAGGTTTAGAACCAGTTTCATATCGAATTTCTAGCTGAAAATGCATAACAAATGTTGATGATAAGGAGTTGAAATTATGGAAAGAGGCATGTGGTAACTCAACATACCTTTTTGTTGTCGAACATGTTAAATTTCATTGTAAAAGGTTTAATATAATAGAAACATCAATTAAAAAATTCCACACACACCAGAGATGATACCTCATAACATGAATTGATGGGTCCTTTCTCGATTTACCTTCAAACTTGGGTATATCAGTTGGAAAATTAGTACGAATCATTGGCCAAAATGGATAATAGTAAATAGGCTCAGTTGTTAGACCAGATAAATATGGAAAATCTAAAGTTGTGATAAATGATAACTGCTGATTGGCATATTTTTATGGATTTCGATAACCCTAAGGGTTAAGTCCAACCCTTGGAGGAGGATACCCAATATTCTAGAATAGCATGTGCGGTTGGTATCTCAATTCCTCCAAGGTAACCAAGGTGAGGAATAGCAAGTTGTGGTTGAAATGGAATTTGAAAAATATGACCCGGGTATGGTTGACTCTGAAAAGGTGGACTTTGACCCATTTGACCCAAGTAGTATTTCCCTGGTAAAGGTTGACTTTGCAAATTTTTACCTTCAAATAATTTACTCTAAAAGGAGCCTTGAAAATTTTGACCTTGATACGGTTTCTACATAATCTGTATACTAGGTTGTCTTATAGGAATTGGTGTTGTAGACCAGAAAGTAGGACTATTTCGAGAAGAATATTATTGAGGGATAACCTGTGTAGGTTTTTGAATCAATATTCGAGGCGTAACTTGGGTCATCACTTGTGATACTCCTGGGATAGGATTTTAGGTGAACTTGGAACCATTTTTTGAGAAGAGGTTTGAACAGTAGACTGAACATGTGTTTTAGGACTACCCTAGACAGGTTGTTGAACTGGTTTCTAAATAGATGTTTTTGGACTCCCTTGTACAGGTTCTTGTATAGGTGTTAGTGGAATCACCTTGATAGGTTGCTAGACTGGTATTGGAATACCTTGAACATGTATTTTTGGAATAAACTGTCGAGTGCCCTCAACAAGTTGATAAACTAGCACTTATGGAGCAACTTGAATATTTTTTTGAACAAAATAAAGGTTCTAACTCGTATTCATCCCCGGATAAGGACCACCAATCAAGGTTTGAGACACAATAGGTTTACTTCGACTGACCTGAGGTATTTGATTATAATTTGCATAATTTCTAGCAAAAAATTGCCCTCTAACCTTAGGATATGACCTAACAATAGGTTTTCCTCCGAGTGGAGGATAAGGTGGTTTACCCCCAGGAAGACAATAAACCCTAGTTGGGGTTACTTGAGTATAACATATATTACCATATGTGATGTTAACATATTATTTGATTCCAAAGGAACTTCAGACATGGAAGTCATTCTCCCAACAGTAGAAGTAGATACACAAGCTAACAAAGTACAAATATGAGGGGAAGGAGGAGCTCTTGAAAAAAGTTCTAGAAAGTGATTGTTACCTTGCAGGAACCAAAGGACCACCATAGAATAATGACTCTTGAGAGCTTGTAAACATGGAGGTATCATGAGGTTGACTCCCATAAGGAATTCCTAACATGTTTCATCTCAGTGACAAGTAATAAGGAGTGCAATAACATTGAATAACTTAACCTAAACTATTCAAGGGTTTGAAATACCAAGGATCTGGTCAGAAAGGATAAAAATCAAGTGTTGGAAAGACTCTTGTTTCACCTGTATAAATAGGATTACATGGTGATTATTCCTCCTCTTTTCGAGTAATATCTTCGATATTAATGAGACCATGAGGTAGAACAAAGATAATTATTATTTTCCTTCGTGGTGAAGGTGGTGTAGGAGTACAGGCTATAGCGGCTGAATGTGATTTATGTTAATAAATATCATATTCAGGTTCTTCAATGTATGCTTCAGTGAATTCGGTATCTAAAACTTCGCCAGTGTTATATTCTCATTGAATAATTTGAGTAACAATTGGCCTATATTGAACCAAGCCCGATTCTACTTTGTGAGTTTGAAGCACTTTGTTTTATACTATGTTACATTCTAAAATAGTTGATGTTTCAAGTTGGTCTAAGGTCTTAGATCCTGTTGATTCTCACTTCTTAGCTTTAATCTTTTCCAACTAACTATGTTTATATTTAGGGGGTAAACCTTGAATTCTATGTGAATGCCTCGTAGAATCAGCTAGGTCAATTTTTTATTAAGAATTCTATTATTTAGAATCCACACCTAAGTTCTGTAAAAATTTGAAACAAACAATTAAGAAATTTCTATAAATCTAAAGAGTTAAACCATGCAAACAATTTTTTCACAATGAAAGCACTAGTTGTTGATGAAATCCAATGTTGCAAATATTAACGTGAAAAATGAATGAATATAGAGTAGGCAGAACCATTTACACTAACAAACTACTTAATGAACATGATATGGTGCAAGTAACTCCATTTCGCCATCTTGAGTGAAGAATACGCTCCAAAAAAGTCCAAGTTAGTGTAGCCAACATTTGTTCTAGGTACAATAGAGTCTTCCACTCTGCCATCACCTTGGGTACTAGACCTAATATTATGGTCTTTAAGGTTACCAAATACAACAAATTAACCTAGGGGGATAGTCTTAGATCATACATACACACCGGGGTTGAGCAAGAAATCTCAATCCCTTTGAAATCTCCTTGACATGGTCAATTTGAGGTTTACTTTCAAGTCACTCCCAAGTACCTTTTGACATTGTTTTTAATGCATGAAAATCATTATACCACAGCCAATGAAGTGGGTTCAATCACTCATATGGGTATGATATGATCTCATGTCTAATTCCCTTGTTAGAGGAGCTTCCCAAAGCGAAACTGTAATAAATGGATTTGCTCCCTATCCCAACATTCTAGTGTTTGTTTGTAGCTTTGGAAAGTTAACTCAATTTCCTATTCCACATTGTGTTTTAAAGTTGTTATTTACTCAATTAACAAATAGATGTGAAACTAATGATATTCTGACCTTACCCAAGATTTTAATGCAAACGAACATGATATTGTGATATCTTAATTTCGATGAATTCCTAATTATAGGAAAGAGAGATTCTTTTCAAATTTTCAAAGAAAATGAAAAACCTCCTAATTTCACCATATTCCTTTTCATGAATGCAATTTTCCACTTTGAAATGACCCAAATTCCTAAATTAACCTTTAAAAATTCAAGTCGCTTAATAAATCAAAAAAACATGGAACTTTCCTTTGAAAATAAATCACTCAAAATTTCCAAAATGCATGGAAAAACCAATCAAATTCTTAAAATGAATTTCCTCATATGAATTTTATGAAATTAATTATTTCTAAAGTGTAATTATGAAAAACTTTAGTATGGAAATAATAATAGCTTTTAATTTCAAGTTCAGTAAAGGAAGCACTTCTCATCAAAACACTTATTTTTGAAAAAATCTACCTTTCATTGACGAAAAGGTATTTCAAAAACAGGTAAAATAAACACTAAATTTGATCTTTCTGAGAGAAAAAATATAAGAAGACATTAAATCAAGATCAACCAATCTTTCATTTGATGGATCTACAAAACACCAGATGAATCTCTTACCCTAATTAATGAAAACAAGAAATTTTCAAAGAGACTCCTTCAAAACATTCAATTGAGCTAACATAGACTATTTGAAGGTGGAAACAAGTATAATGAAGAATAAAAACCAAAATTTTTGGACTTAGTGAAAGGAAAACTCAAATTTTCAAAAATTTCATGCATGTGCACAAGAAAACAGTATGATTCAGTGCACATATGCACTGTTGCTAAGATCTAAGTGTGCATTTCTCTGCTCTGTTGTTAAATATGAAATGTGCAGTTCAAGAAAAAATTAGGAAAGATAAAAATTCAACCAAACAATTCACAAAATCCAAATTTTCACTATCTTGCAGACACTCAAACAAGACTATCATAAAAGGTTCAAAAGTAAAAACAAGGAGATGATTAAGAATGATACGTTCCCAAATATGGTTGCCAATTTTTTTATGGAAAACTAATTTCTTATGCTGATAGAATAAATCTCCCTAGATTCAATGACTAGCTATAGTAACAAATGAACAAGCAAGCAAATATTTCCCCGATTTCATTCCTATTGAATCATAAACAAGAACGGTAAAATATGAGATCCATACCTATTAAATGAAATGCATGATGAAGATCCTTGGTATGGTTTGATACAACACCTCAATGCTTAGAAACAATATTTGCTAACATTTTAACAACAAAATATCCAAGGCATATGATAGATAAATTATCCAATAAAAATCATACTAGTGATCAAGGAAACTAGTACCTAATATCATTTCAATGGAAAAATGGACACAAATGCACAAGATATCAATTCCATTGAACAATAGACTAGGAAGAAAAACTCTTCTATATTAATCTCAAGAAAAAAGGAGTTACAAAAACTTGGCCTTAATAAATTATGGCTCCTTCCAATGATCTCCAATCTTCTCCTTGGATGACAAGGTCTCTAGCCTTCTTTTAGTTGCATAATTTTACCTTCAATAATTCCCCCTAACCCTATGGTATTTATTTGATTTATACGCCAAGAGGAGGATGTTTCAGATCCTCATCTTAAGAATGAGATCCTTAAATGGTGGTATTAGGGTTCCATAAAGAATGGGAATTAGCTCCATGAACATAGGGATCTAGATCGAATAAGCATCGCCTCGAAGCTTTCTATTTCGAAATATTCTCCCAAAAAACATTCTAGATTTCACTTTTTTATTTTTAATTTCTTTGAGTCATGTGCACAATTTATAATGGAATACAAAGCATACTTTTACACTAGTAATAATGATAAAACATGTGTATGTGTATAATTTGACTAGGAAAATGTGCAAGTGACTAAAACTACATTTGTAGACCTTGTAATAAAACATTCTCATTTCCTTTATGATTGGTTAGATTCTAGCCTTGCAAGGTAATGCTTTGGAACACATTGATGAATAGTGAAAGATCCATATTGACGATCATTTTCCATGGTGAAAAAATTACTTGTAACAGAACGACTCTAGATCGTTTTTCCAACCAAGGCTTCAAGGAGTAGTAACTCAAACCCAAGTTGTTTTAGGGCTTCCAGATAATTTTTCCAACCAAGGCTCTAGGAAATAGTAACACAACCCATAGCCATAAGGAACATGAGCACGAATAAAAAAAAATCAAGTGTGAAACCCACAACACCATGGCTATCCATGAAATGGAAAGTTTAGGAAAAACCAATACCAATCTAGGAAATCCTCCATGCCAATGAGATATCATAACCAAATAACCACATGCATATACCATGCATGCCAAAACTAGAAATTAAATCATAAATGCCACTTGATACATAAAATGAGATCCAACTATATTCATTGATCTCATTTTACCCTTGTTCTTTCCTTCTTTCTCCAAATCAAAAGTATACCACGATGATCCAAGGATGCTCCAAGAAAAATCTAAGTGTCTAACATCATGAGAGAGTGAGAGAATAGAGAGAGAGAGAGAAGCTAAACTGAAAAAATCCTAACCAACAAAGGATGAAACTGATCCTCAGAAGGCTTTTTATCATTAGGCCTCTGTGTTCTTCATTTTCATTCACTTTTCCTTCATTTTTTGTCATATGTAAATATTTTACTTTTCACCTTCCTTTTCTCCTACTTTATTTTATTTTCATAAATAAAATGCCAATTAATGTATCTTTTCCTTTTCCCATTCCTTTTCCAATTTCCATAGCTATAAATTAATTACAAGTGATCCCCGTCACTATTTGTTTCCCAAGATTAAACTTGGAATACATTTTCTTTGACCTTGTTTACTATTTTGCCTTTATTAAATTTATTACATGTAATTTTAACCAAGGATGTTACAAATTTAATGAAATAAAAGTGAAGCTTGTGCAATACATTCTTATGTGTGAATGAAAAAGTGATGAAATTTATTTATCTAGGATAGTGGATGACTTTGTTAGGACTATGGGCACTCACTATAAGTGGAGCCATGTCCGATTATACAAAAATCATGTAGTTGAACAAAACATGAAATACAATCTCTGATAACTAGTCTCATAGCTTCAGTTGAACTTTACTCTGAGATGAAGGTCATCCCTATAATCTTAAACCAATACCATAACTTTTGAAATATCTAAATCAATAATTGTAAGCATGTATAATTTCTATATGGTTTTGAAATGCCACTATGAAAAATGACAAAAATATCAACCTATGGTCAATATGTATTAAATCATTACCATAATTACCATAATAGAATGAAAATATGAACAAATATCTTATATGTAAATAAAAAATGAGCTCATCAAACTTTATACCTGGATCTCATGTGATTAACCTATATTTATTTTCCTGTTGTTGGTCAGTTTAAACATTAATATGCGAAGGATTTTCATTATTTTTCCTAGGACTTATTAAGGTTTGAATTTTTCTACATTATAAGCTTCACTTCCTCCTCGCTGTTATGAAATAAAGCTTTTGAAACATCTTATTTCTATTATATCGATGAAACGATGTAATCATTTTGTAGAAATTGAAAATGATACTTCTCCTATTTTCAAAATTTAAATATGCTTGATCTTCATAGAAATTTGGTTATGTACGCATGAATCTTGCAAATTTGGTGCTAAACTCTATGAAATTATGTGCAGATTAACTGGTAATGTTGAATTTTCGACATATATCATCGAACGAAAAGAAATAAAAATGGTAAAAAAATCATACATTATAGTAGGAATTAATACGTATATTTATTAATTTCCACGATGCATCATACGACGAAGAAAATGTGCTTGCACCTCACACACTTCCGAGGAAAAGGTAAAAGATAAAATGAGTTAACCAACTAATAAGATTATAGCCTTATCATTGTACTTGAATATTAATCTTTAACAGTGGTCATTATAGGGAAATTCATTGACAATGAATTTATTTATACCACATTCACATTATTTTTTATAGATATATGATGATATTTTGTAAGTTTTAGAAAGCACCAGGTTTGTGGTTCTTGTTGCCTTACAAAGATGCATCATTCCTCGTAGGAGCCAGATGTTGGTCCTAAATTCATTCATCTTTGAAAAATAGGCTAGGTCTATAGATCTTTTGTCACTATCCCCTATCCTATTTCCACCACTCTTACCTGACCCCATAGATTCATACTTGACACATTATTCCTAGTCACACGAAAAATTGTATCAGTAAAATAAATTTCAAACATCAATCATGAAAAATAACATTAATGATATTTTGTGATATTATTTAGATAATGTCACATATCCATAAGAGTTTCTGTGTTTTATTATTATTATTTTATGCTTTTAATTTTATTTATCACATATAAATAAACTTACATAAATGATTAATAAAACTAAATTAGACGTCTTAATAATACACAACACTAAAACATTATGTTAGAGGAAAATTTTACTTTACATATCTCGATTCAACCTCAAGTTGCCAACAAAGAATTTCGTCATAGTCTAGCACAACATTGACATTTTCATTCCTATGTGAGGGAGAAATATCTCACCCGCAACATGTTGAAACGTCTAAAAATAATGGGGAATGATGGAGAGTGTCGAGGTTTGAATTACAACATGTATTTTTCATCAATTAATTAATTATGCAGGATACTAATAATTTTACGTGCATTATAAAAAAATAAAAGAGATGAAAAATAGAGCATTATAAAATTTCTAAAATATATGATAACATACCAACACATATTATATAGAACATAATATACTATCCCACAACACCTTCTTTTATTATCAAAATCTAACCATTACATTACATATATATAAGAATGTGTAAGATATTTCAAAGTAATATAGATTGAATCATGGAAGAACTAGATTACAATCATAATATAAGCATAAATTTTAAGGATTCAGTCCAATAGAATCTCGTCAGTGTTTTTCCTATCCTCTTTTCTCAACTTAATCCTTACAAATTTTATAGATTTGTTCCACTGCTTTGATCCCGCTCTCTTGATTTGGTCCACTTTGATCCCTTTCACAAAATCCAAGTGCTTTGGTCAATATCCTCTTGATTATTTCAAAACCAATGTTTAGATATTTCTTCCATGACTTTAGTAATTCCCAAGGTAAGTATTTTTTATCTTCGCTTATTGATTCCTCTTTTCTATTCTCGGATTCTGGTATTTTTTTCCATTTTCCTTTTCTACTTCTGACAATCACTTTTAAAAGTCTTTTCTAGCCAAAATTGGTCAAAAGTTCCCAGAAAAATGAAGGACACAATAGTCCCGAACAACAACCTATTAACTTTCCCTCAATTCAATAATTTTTCTATATATTCGGATCATCTTGTTTTGCATAACTTCCATTGGTGCTTCTCCTCTATGTTTTGTTTATTTTCCTTCAAACGATGACCCAAATTTAGTAATTTCTACACGACTTGAGCTTTAAAATTGTTATAATATTGTGTAGTATATTTCCAAGTAGTAAGCAAAAAAAAGCCCTTAACAAAAATTTGAGTTGTATTCTCATCAATGGAACTTTTTTTTTAGCTGTAAGTTTTACTTTACAGACCCTGGGGTTGATCTCAGGTTGCCAGCAAATATTTCCACTGTATTCTAGCACAATGCCGACATTTTCATTCATTAGTGAGGGAGAACCCTCTCACTCAAGGCATGATGAGATGTATAAAAATAATGGGGAATGATGGATATTTCCGACATTTGAATTACCATATGTATTATTCATGAGTTAATTAATTATGTAGTCTACTAAGAAGTTTACACACATTGGACAAAAATAAAGTAGAAACAGAGCATATAATTATAATAAATTTTAAAATCTAGGACAACAAACCAACATAAATTCTACAGAAAAAAGGATAGTAGCCCATAATACCTTCTTTTATTATCAAAATCAGACCATTACATTACAAATTTGTGAGAATGCGTGAGATATTTTAGACTACTATATTCAATGCAACATAACTGGATTAAATTAGAATATAAGCATAAAGTTTAAGGCTTCAAACCAACAACATCTCGTCAAGTTCTTCCTATCCTTATTTCTGAGCTCAATCCATGCATATTTTATAGATTTTATCAACTGCTTTAATATCGCTAGCTTGATTTGGTCCACTTTGATCCTTTAAAAAAAAATCCAGGTGTTTTAGTCCATATCATCTCAATTAATTAAAAACCAATGCTTATATCCTTCTTATGTGGATTTAGCAAGTCCCAAGGTAACCACCTTTGATCTTCTCTTGTCGCTTAAACTTTTCTATTCTTGGCTTCCACCCTGTTTTACCATTTTCATTTTTTTCTTTCATCGACCACTTCTGCAAGTATTTTCTAGAAAAAATTGGTCAAATATTCCTAAAAAATGAAGGACCCAACTCATTATTAATAATTGTAATTGTAACTAAACATTATTAGCAACTAGTTTTCCATGAAAAGGAGGAGTATTGTCCAGAAAAAGGAGAAACTAAATAATGAGAAGATATAAATAATATGCTTCTTATGATAACTTTTTTTCAAAAGAGTTGAATTCATACACACACACACATTTGTAATTAATAAAACATATTTTACAAAGGTAAATATAGCTAAATGTGAGAGTTAATATTCAAACTCATCCAGTATAACTAAGTACTAAAAATCTTCACTTCCTACCATATATCAAAATTCATATATCTCATAAAAAATAAATAAATCACTTCATAAAATTTTTCTCAAAATTTTTTCCATGAACTAATATAAAGTCCATTTCCATGTGTACGACCCTCTTCCAAAAGGCACAAAAATAATACTCTTAAGTTTGGTTAAGATTATTAATTTCAAAAACATTTCGTTAAAACATAATAAAATAGTATTACGTGAGCAACATCACCATTCAAGATGCATGTGAATCATATTATGATATATGAAAACAAAATTTTAAAATATCTTTAAAAAATAAAAACAAACACAGGTCAAACCCTATTAGTATGAAGCATGGAATATTTTATTCATGTTAAAAACCTTGCTTTAGCCAGAATATGAATCACACCATATAAAACCAAGAATTTAATCCCATGAAATTAGAATAATATATGTCGCCTCACTTCACACAGGCATATTTTCAGGTTAGAAAGAAATATTAACCCACCCACTAGTTTTTCACCCGAAACTAATAATAACCATCAGTTAAAACAATTTCATCCCCTAGAATTTTTCTGGCTTTCACCTTTCCTAGAAAATGTGGAGCCTTTATCCCATCAAAATGAAACTATTATTTTCCCTAAATTTTATTTCCATTCAAAACAAATTTATTAAACTATGATTCATTTACTCTAGTTTTATTTTAGCTTTACGATAAATTTAATTGTCTAAAAAGATTTGGTGTAGGAATCATTTTCCTTATAAAATCCTATATCACCTGTGTAATTATATTTGTACGTTTAAAAAGGTTTATATTATCGAAGTATTTCGTCCAAGCTCATTTATATTATGATCAACTATTAAAAATTTTTAGGGTTTATGGTGGTTTATAACTTATTAATACTAGTGTATCTCTCTTATTTTTATTGTTAATGTAGCCCCTTATTGGTATTGTTGTGCCCATGTATCCCACATATTCCTATTGTTCTACCTCATAGAATCCCATTATTGCTATTGTTGTACCCTTACATTATTATTTCTATGTAGGTGCTAATTATATTGTAACCCATTAGACTCCTATATATACCAAAGAGGTCTTATCATATGTATTATATTATAATTTTTCATTTATGTAATGTAAAGGAGGTTTCCCCTTCAACAAGATAATTTTTAAGACGTTGATCGATCTATTATTTTTTTTTGTAAACCAGTTGGATAGAATTTGGTATCAAAGCTTTGGATTCTAGGGTTTAGTTGCTTCAAATAGGTAATCATGGAATTTTTTCTATAAATATTTGCCTATGAAGCTTCGGAAGCTGAAATTTCGACCACGTGGAGCTGAAATCTTGGTAAACTTTGTGGTTTAAATTTAATTTTCTGAATATTATAATATATAAATATATATATTCAATTATTATTTAATAATAGAAAAGAAAAAGAAAATAAATTTATATTAATGCAAAGTCACACACACACAGACACTATATATATATATATATATCAGGCCCTCAATGGTCGGTCTTGTATAACCTACAAATCAACTATGTATCTCTTCTATAAAACCGTAGGTAACTACTTGTATACTCTAGCTCGACACTCAATGTCTTAATTAACCTCTCTAACTATTTTGGGAATGAGAATTGATACAACTAAACTTGAGCCTTGTTATTTTATTTCTTTCTCTGATAGTGGGCACACTGCACCTGGGTTACTTGGCCTTTGCACCAATTTCCTGCCACATCGTTCCCTAAGTATCGCTTCATATTAAATGTTGCGAAGAGTTAATTCAAATCGTTGATATATTTGAATGCTTGAGAGGCACATGAATCCCACTTCAGTGAATCTATCTGTCACAACTTTTTTGGACTAGATTCCTTTTACCCTTTACTTTTTATACTTCCTTCATTTTTTTTTTAGAGTGGAATATTATATTTTCATCAATAAGAGTCATAAATTTCTAGCAATTTTCAGTTTTATGGCTGCAGCAATGATTTTATCCCTTTCTTCAACATCGTGCTTACCATTTTTAGGTTTTAGCTGCTAAATTTTATTCCAGTTGTTTTTATTTTGTGCCCTTACATTATTATTGTTAGGCCGGCTAGGATTATATTGTGAACCCATGGAATCCTATATATAGAAATGAGGTTTTTTCATTTGTATCATCCAAGAATTATTCGTTTATGTAATGAAAAGAAGGTTTCCCCCTTGAACTGGCATATTTCTAAGGTGTTGATCTCTATTTTATTATATTTTTGTAGTTGGTTTCATAACATTTGGTATCAGAGCTTTGAATTCTAGGGTTTCGCTGCTTCAAACATGTCTATCGTGGAATTTTTGTTATAAATTGTTTTATATGATGGTTCAGAAGCTAAAAGGAAATCCATTTGTGAAGAAAGCTAGAGGAACTTCGTCTAACGATTTTAGATCTTGGTTCGCAATATATTCGAAGATATGATCTGTGGAATTTAGGGTTTTTTAGGCTCCTAAATTTCATCGCAAAAAGGTGACCTTCGAAAAATCGTCATAAATCTATCTCTGTTGTGAAACTAGTTCCAAAAATTGAAGAAAAGAGAGATCAACGCCTTAGAAATAGCCACTTTGAGGGGGAAACCTCAAATAAATTACATAAATGAACAATTCTCGGATGATACAAATGACCAAAATCTCCTTCTCTATATACGAGTCCATGGGGTCACAATATAATCCTAGCCGACCTAACAATAATAATGTAAGGGCACAATAATAACAATATTGGGGTTACAGGGCTACAACAATAACAATAAGGGGGCTACACTAACAAAAATAAGGGACTATACTAGTAATATAGGGACCTAAAATACCCCCTCTCCTTCAAAAAAGTGTTGTCCTCAATGCTTGAGTAGCTTTGGAAGCTTTTGTATAAAATTATCATCCTCCCATGTAGAATGTTCAATTGGTAAGTTCTTCCATTTGATGAGATACTCTAAAATTGATCAATTTCATATATGTTGAGTTCTTATTACTGTGACTACTTCAGGTTCCAATATGATTTTTCCTTCCTCATAGATTTATGGCAATATTGTTTGAACTGGAATTTTCTCCCCTATAACCTTCTTTAAGCATGAAACATGAAAACCTATATGCACCCGCGAAGATGTAGGAAGCTCCAATTTGTATGCCATAGTACCAATATTTTTTGATACCTTGTAAGGACCATAGTACTTTTGTGATAGTTTATTATCCTTCTTAGCTTGCTTGAGGGACATTTTTTTGTATGGTTTTAGTCATAAAATTACCCAGTCTCCTAAATCAAAACTTCTCTCGCTGCGATGTTGATCTACATGTTGTTTCATTCGATTTTGTGCCAAATTTAGGTTATCCTTTAAGACTTGGAGAACTTCTTGTTGATGCTCAATATGATCTTCCACTTCTTGAACCTTAAAATTTTATCTTAAAGAAGATGTGATAGATGGTGGATGATATCCATAAATTTCCATAAACGGTGTCATTTTTGCTTCTATATGGAAGGAAGTGTTATACCACCATTCAACAAGAGGTAACCACTTGACCCATTATGTTTTCTTATCAAATACAAAAAAACAAAGATATCCTTCCAAACATTTATTCACTATCTCAGTTTGACCATCAGATTCGGGATGATAAGATGAGCTATGAGCTAGTTGAGTACCCAAACAAGAAAATAATTATGTCAAAAAAATTCCAGTAAAAAATGGGATCTCCATCACTTACAATAATCTTTGTGTTTATAGGTAGCTTTTAAATTGTTTCCATAAATGCAGTAGAAACTATAATTGCTTTAAATGGATGAGATAATGCACAAAAGTGTGCATACTTTGTAATTCTATCAACTACCACCATGATGACACTCCTTCCTTCGGACTTAGGTAAACCTGTGATAAAATCCATTGAAATCTCTTCCAAACATTAACTTAGAATAGATAAAGGTTGTAGAATACCTAGGGTCTTATTTGTCTCAACTTTATTTTGCTGGAAAACCAAACATTCCACCAAAAATTTTTGAATATAGATTTAAGGTCATCCCAAAAAAATTCTTTCTTCACCCTGTGGTAAATTTTTTAAAATCTTGAGTGTCCTCCTAAAGGAGAAGTGTGAAATTCCAAGGGAATATTTTTTTTTAGTTGGTAATTTTTGCAAATTTATAAGTGATCTTTGTAACATAAGAAATCATTTTTGGAACTAAATGTATCAGATGTACTAGGATCTTGCTGCAACTATTGAATGAGAATCCACACTTCTTCATCCTTCTTCCATTCATCCCTTGCCTCGGTTATCCAATCTGGTTGGATAATAGAAATGGAACAAAGCAATTCTTCCACCTCTTCATCCTTTCTTGAGAGTGCATCTGCAACAACATTTATCTTCCCCTTTTTGTAGATGATTTCAAAGTCATAACCCAACATCTTTGTGACCCATTTTTGTTGCTCTTCTAAAGATAGTCTTTCTTCCAAAAAGTGTTTAAGACTATCATGATCATTTTTTACCTTGAAGTGTCTTCCTATTAGGTAAGGTCACTATTTCTTTAGTGCATGTAGTATTTCCAACATTTCATTCTCATAAATAGCTTTCTGTAAATACTTTCCTTTGATTGGACAACTTTCAAAAGCAATAGGTATTCCTTCTTGCATTAAAACAACACCAATTCCATTTCCTGAGGCATCACATTCCACAATAAAGGTTTTTGTGAATTCTAGCGTAGCTAAGAATAGTGCTAGGTACATTGCCTCTTTAATATGTTCAAAGGCCTTAGTTGCTTCAGGAGTCCATGAAAATGCATCTTTCTTCAATAATGTTCTTAGAGGTGCTGTTATTCTCCCACAATTCTTAACAAACTTGCGATAATACCTTGTTAACCCAAGAAATCCTCACAATGGTTGTGGGGACTTTCCATTCCTTAATGGCTTTAATTGTGTTAGGGTCTACATTAACACCCTCATCAGATACAATATGACCCAGATATTCCACCTCTTGCACTCCAAAGAAACATTTGGATGTTCTTTCATATAATTGTTTCTTCTCCAATAGTTTGAGCACCCTGTCAACATGTTGAACATGATCCTTCCAAGACATGTTGTAGCTTAGTATATCATCAGAAAATACTAGCACAAATTTTCTAAGGAAGGGTTTAAAAATGGAATTCATCAACCCTTGAAATGTAGAAGGTGCATTGGTAAGGCCAAAAGGCATGACCAAAAATTCATAATGACCCTCATGACTTTGAAATGTTGTTTTCAGAATATCTTCAGTCTTCATTCTAATTTGATGATATCCTAAACGAAGATCCAAATTGGTAAAATAAATTACTCCATGTAATCCATCCAATAATTCATCAATCACAGGAATGGGAAATTTATCTTTAACAGTGAGATTATTGAGCTCCCTATAATCCAGACACATCCACCATGATCCATCCTTCTTATGCACCAGTACTATTGGAACAGAGAAAGAACTTTGACTAGGTTGAACTATACTAGCCTCTAACATTTTTGTGATCGTACGTTCAATTTCTCTCTTTCGGAAATAAGGATATCTGTAAGGCATGATGCTTGGAGGAACACTTCCTGGAATCAAATGAACCACATGATCATGATCACAAATAGGTGGGAGTCCTTTGGGAGTTTCAAACACCTTGGAATGGTTGTCCAATAACTTTTGGAGATATGGAGAAATAGATGATTTTGATGTTGGAACTTCTAGTGAGCATAATTGTGCAATTATGAATTGTTGTTATTTCTTTAGAATCTTTGTCATGAAATTAGAGCTTATTATCTTTTCTGCCTTCCCTACGATACCCCATAATTCAATTTCCTTTCCTTTCGAATAAAATTTCAAGAAATTTTCTTGAAAATTAAAAGCTACTGTCCCTAAATATTGTAAACATTGTACTCCTAGTACAACATCATCACCTCCCATTGGAATGGAAAGCATTGGAATATTCAATACTTATTCGCCCATGGATATCTTGATATTATGGCATCTTCTAGAGAAATTTATAGTTCCTCCATTTGCAACCATCACTTGACATTCTAGTGCTGGGTATTAGAAACAATTCAATTCCTTGGCTAACTTACAATGAATAAAACTATGGGTACTACCTAAATCAATCAACTATTACCTTTTTCTTCTTGATATGTCCATCTAACTTGAGAGTTTTAGGAGTGGTAATTCCTACCAGTGCATTACATGATATGGTCAAACTCATTTCTTCTTCTTCTATGGTTGGTTCCTGGTGTATATCCTCTTCTTTTGAAGCTTCTTGTTCATTTTATTCCTCCTCTTCACAATCTATGTAAAATAATTTCGTCTTAGCACACTTATGACCTTTAGTGTATTTGCTATCACAACTATAGCAAAGCCATATTTCTCTTTTTCTTCTAATTTTTGTGGTGTCAACCTTGTAGGTTGTGGAAGTATAGGAGTAGCAACACTTCCATATTTATAGATGTGAGTGGTAGGCTTCTTTGTCGCCATAATTTTACATTCAATTTTTTTTACCAACCTGAATGTTTTCTCCAATAAATCAGGTTCACAAACGTGAACTTCATGTTGGATGTTATCCTTTAAATTCCCTATGAAGACATCAATCATGTGCTCCTCTGGGATATCAGTTACCCTTATATTCAATTTTTGGAAGTCCTTAATGTGCTCCACCACTGAACCCTTTTGTTTGAGATTTATCAATTGGCTAAAGAAGGTGTTGCTCTTTGTATCCTTATAATGTGCTATCATTTCCTCCGTAAAAATTGAACAAATGAAAAAAAAATTACGAGAGCAAACCCATCGATACCATACAAATGTATTTTTTTCTAAATGTAAAGTTGCAATGCATAAATTTTTTGTATTTTTCACATTATTAAGATCAAAATATTGCTCCATCTGTAGTATCCATGTTATGGGATCCTTGCCATCAAACTTACTCATTCCATCTTTGGAATATGGTGGTTCTTCAATCAAACATTAGAGTTTATGAAATCACGATTAAAATTTATTTTGTTCTCGTCATGATTTTCCTCTACTACCTTTCTGTCACTAGGAATCATTTCATGTATTAACCTTGTCATCAAACCTTCAATGTCTGATTTTAGATCATTCTTCATGTCTTCCATGTTGTATTTCATTTTTTCATCGATCTTAGCTTCCATGTCATCAATATTAGCTTCCATCCCATCCATATTAGCTTCCATGCCATTATTCAAACCATCATGCATTTCTTCAAAACTTCCATTTCATTTTTTATTGCTCTTTGCGAGAGAGAAATTTGGTGCACTTGCTCTTGTAATTTTGATATGTCATGTTTCACTTCTTCCTATTCATGAGTCATAATAGAGCCTTATGAAGGCTTAATTTGTGTTGAATTCCTTTTAGGTGGAATTTTAGAACCCAATACTAATATATGTGCTTCAATATGCCCTTGGAATCCTTGAAACTAATTTTTCACACAAGACTTATGCAATTTGAAAAGAAAACAAATACACATCTTTTTCTTGCTTTTGAGGAGCTCGATATTGAAACTAAATTATCTCTGTGATTTCATATCTTCAATATTTGAAATTCAGCCTTGTAGTAGCCCTCTGAAGCTTCATTCGAATGCCATAGGTCTGACTTGATTTCAATTCTTCAAGGAAAATCTATGCCCAATCTCCCACAATGACCTAATTATAAACTGTTTCAATATAGCAAAATTGTACGACGTGCAACGTGTAATGTGTCACTGTTTCCTCCTTTAGCTCTGAAATTGATACAAATGAAACTATTGTCTGTGTACTTGTGGCCACATTTTACAGAATTCCAATCTGACGCACAGAGAGAGTTATGACTATTTTCCCACATTCACATATTTGAGATGAAATTCGGGATCTTGAAAAAACCCTAAATTCCACAGATTGTATCTCTGAAAATATTGCGAACCGAGATCTGAAATTTTTATACTAAGTTTCTTGTGATTTCGGATTCACTCTATAAAAATTTCAGCTTGTGAGCCTTCGTATAAAAGACGTTATAGCGCAAATTCCACGATGACCTGTTTTAGGTGAAATTCAGGAGCTTGAACAAAGCCTAACTTCCACAGATCATATCTCTGAAAATATTGCGAACCAAGATCTGAAATTTTTACATGGCGTTCCTAAGGATTTTAGCTTTGATCTATAAACATTTCAGCTTCTGAACCTTTATAGAAAAAAAATTATTTCAAAAATTACAACATGACTTGTTTGGAGCAGCGAAGCCCTAGAATCTAAAGCTCTAATACCAAATGTTATGAAACCAGCTCCAAAAATAGAAGATAAGAGAGATCAACACCTTATAAATATCCACTTCAAGGGGGAAACCTCCAATACATTACATAAATTAATAATTTTGTGATGATACAAGTGACCAAAACCTCCTTCTATATATATGAGTCCATGGGTTCACAATATAATCCTAGTCCACCTAACAATAATAATGTAAGGGCACAATAATAACAATATTGGGGTTATAGGGGTACAATAATAACAATAAGGGGGCTACACTAACAAAAATAAGGGACTATACTAGTAATATAGGGACCTAACTCTCTATGAGAACCGGATTGGAATTCTGTAAAAAGTGTTCAAAAATACATAGATGTTAGTTTCATGTGTATCAATTTTAGAGTCGAAGGATTAAAAAATGACATGTGGCATGTCGTACAAGTTCGCCCTACTGAACCAAACCATAATAAGGTCATTATGGGAGATTGGGTATAATTTCTCTTGAAGAATCCAAATCAGGTTAGACCTATGGAATTGGAAAGAAGAATTAGAGGGCTACTAAAGAACTGAAGGTAAAATCTCAGGGGTCCAAAATTACAGAGCTACATCGGTTTCAATATCGAGCTCCTCAAAATAAAGAAAAATTTCTCTATTCTTTATTTCAAATTGCATAAGTCTTGCTTGAAAAATTAGTTTGAAGTGATTCCGAGGGAATATTGAAGCTTAGATATCAGTATTGGGTTATAAAATTCCTGCTAAAAATAATTCAAAACCCATTAAGCCTTTATAAGGCTCTACTATGACTCATGAAGAGGAAGAAGGGTAACATGATATATCAAAATTACAAGAGCAAGTGCAACAACTTTCGCTCTCGCAAAGAGAAATAAAAATTGAGATGGAAGTTTTGAATAAAGGCGTGGAAGCTAAGATGGATGGTTTGAAGAAAGGTGTGGAAGCTAAGATAGATGGTTTTAAGAATGGCATGGAAGCTAAGATGGATTACATGGAAGAAAAAATGGAAGACATGAAGAATGATCTAAAAGCAAACATGGAAGGTTTGAAGGAAGGTTTGACAAAGTTGATACAAGAAATGATTCCTAATGGCAAAAATATAGTAGATGAAACTCATGATGAGAATAAGTAAATGTTAATCATGATTTCGTAAACTCTAATGTTGGATTGAAGACCCAACATATTCCAAAGATCGACATGAGGAATTTTGATGGCAAGGATCCCGTAACATGGATACTACATATGGAGCAATATTTTAATCTCAATAACTTGCAAACACACAAAAGGTACACATCGCAACTTTATATTTAGAACAAAATACATTTTCATGTTATCGATGGCTTTTCTCTCATAAAAAAAAATGGAAATTGGTCATTTTTTTATGGAGGAAATGATAACACATTATGAGGATACAAAGAGAAACACCTTTTTTAGCCAATTGATAAATCTCAAGTTAAAGGGTTCAGTGGTGGATCACATTGAGGACTTCTAAAAATTGAATATATGGGTAGCTGATATTCCAGAGGAACACAAGGATGATGTCTTCATAGGGACATTAAAGTATAACATCCAACATGAGGTTCACCTTTGGGAATCTGAGTCATTGGAGAAGGCATTTAGGTTGGCAAGAAAAATTGAATGTAAAATTATGGCAACAAGGAAGCCTACCACTCACATCTATAAATATGGAAGTGTTGCTACTCCTAGACTTCCACAACCTACAAGGTTGACACCACAACAATTGGAAGAAAAAAGAGAAAAATGGCTTTGCTATATTTTTGATAGAAAGTGCACTAAAGGTCATAAATTTGCTAAGAAGAAATTGTTTTACATAGATTGTGAAGATGAGGAAGAAAATGAACAATAAACTTCGAAAGAAGAGAATATGCACCAGGAACCAACCCTAGAGAAAGAAGAAATGATTCGAACCATATCCTGTAATGCATTGGTAGGAATTACCACTCCTCAAACTCTCAAGACAATAGGATATATCAAGAAGAAAAACGTAATAGTGTTGATTGATTCTGGTAGTACACATAATTTTATTCATTGTAAGGTATCCAAGAAATTGAATTGCTTCCTATACCCAACACTAGTGTTACACCATTTTTTGGTCATCTAACTTATTACCATTAGATGGACCCAAGTACACCATGTAAGACTAGTTTTACCCTAAGTAAAACCACTTTCACTATGTTAAAACAGAAAACCCCAAAAGGAAATATTAAACAAACCCATGTTTGTTTGACTTTCCTCATGGAATAATTAATTAAACCATAATTTAATTATTATTCCCAGTCATGTTTAACCCAAAACCAAAGAAATTAATTAGATAAACCTCTATTTATCTCATTAATTTCTAGGAATGATTATTTAAATCTTGTTTAGATAATATTCCTTGTTAAATATGACCAAATCACCCACAAATAATTAAATAAATCATTATTTATTTGATCATCTTCCAACCACTTCCTTAAAAAGATAAATAAATCATTTATTTATTTATTTTTAACTAATCAAGGGATTTGACCCAAGTCAAAGACCCTTTCCCTCCAACAAATATAATAAAATATTCCATAAAAGGTGGATCTAGATTTGGTTAACATTATTTTAATCATGCACCAAGATCTAGAATGACCCAATATTTTGTTATAAGTAGGAGGTTTTTCCCCATCATTCTTCACCTTTTGTTGCCTACTAAATCACTCTGGATCTATACACTTGGTCTCATTTCTATCATTTGCTCCCATTGAGCTCTATTTTCTGCATTGGGTTTTCTACACCTACAAGAGAGAGAAAGCTTAGATCTGAAGTGCTGAGGACTACAAAGAACCCATCCCATTGAGGAGATCTGGATACACCTTCTTGTTTTCCTTCCAGGTGCCCTGTAATATAAAATTATTTCAAAAATCGTGTTCTTGTCTTGTCTGTTGGATGCATGGAGCAAACCCTTTACTTTACTGCTTAATGTCTTTCCATTTATAGATCTGTTTGTTGCAGCATTTTAATCACTAATCGCAGATCTGAAGATGTTTGGCAGCCACTATTGTTGTTAGGGCTATTAGTTATGCGTAGCTAAAGTGGTTCTTTTTCGTACACCTCGACGAAGAATTCATACTAACAAATGGCGACTCCACACGGGTTTTAAATTACGATCGCTGTCGTTTTCCATATTCCTGCATATCCAGCTACTTCAGGCCCTAGGGCTTCATTTCAACTGCTTAGTTTTCCTCTTTTTATGTCATTTTTCTCACCTAAAACCCTAAAATTTTAAAATTTCTAACTTCCGTGTGTTTCTGGCCCTATTGCGCAGGTAAGCGACACCAGCCGCAACTGAGACGGCAACTTTTCTGAAAATCTGCCGCCGAGACAACCGGAACGGGGGGGTCGCACTTTTTGGCCCTAAACCTGCGACCTGGACCTCCAGGTCGCACTTTTCAGCATGTTTTCTGCGACCTGCACTCAGATCAGGTCAGAAACTGCGACCTGCCACTTTTCCAGCAATTTTTCTGAAATTTTTCTGGGTTCTGCTACAGCTTCTGTCAGGGTTTTCCAGCCTCTGTCTCAGCCCGCCTTGACCAAGATCTGATATGTTTTTACTCATCTAAGTGGGAACCCAGCCCCTTAGGGCTTTAGTACCCTCCACTTTTTGTGGAAGAGTTTTAGCTGTTTCAGCCGTCGGTTTTAGAGCTTCAGCCCCCTCTTTTCCAGATCTGTTACCTCCCTTTCAGATCCATTGAAATCAGCCTCTTTTCCTTTCAAATCACCTCTTGTCGTTTTGTTTAGACCTCCTTTGAAGGCCTCCGCCTTGCCCCTCCGGTTTTTTGCTGATTTCCTTCCTTTTTCCAGCCACCTTGCCTCTGTCTCTTGGCTGTGATCTGCACCTCTTGCCTGCAGCTTTATCCTCCAGATCTCTGTCCCTTTCGACCCTAGATCTGTTGAGCTCCCTTTATGTGTGTTTTACATAGTTTTTCCCTTTCTTTTCAGCATAGTTTTGAGAGACCCACCTTCTTGGGTTAGATAGATGCACAAGTAGCTGTTATTTTTCTGTTATTTCAGCATTATATTCTATTCTCTGTAGGTTTATTTTCAGCTACGCAGCACACTTTTTTTTCTTGCTCTCAAAACGGAAAGGGTTTAAAAATTAAAATTAACGCACGCCACACACTGACCCTAAGCGAAGAAGCGCCTGGTTAACACCGCCTGGCAAAGAATCTAAAATCAATTGTCACTGCACCTTATTTGCCCTTGACATTACTTGATTCTGTCCCTTTTTTCCCTTGTCGGTTTCCTTCTTCCTGTCATCATTGCGCCCCGAAGGCGCCTTTCCCGGAGACTTCTTGGCCTTCACCCTCAGTTTCCGGTTGATCGACTTGCTCCGCACCGCCGTCGTCGAGCCAGTCCACCTTCGAGTCCGCACTCCGACTCCTCTCCTGATTCATCGGGTCCTCCTTCTCCTCCTGGTTCTCCCCCTGTTACCTTCACTATGTCTGGTCCAGGGCCTAACGCTAGCAATTCTCCTGGCCCCAATGCCGGCCCTACTTCTAGCGGAACCGCCACAAACACTACCCCGGCCACCCCTGTGCTACCATACATTGCAGGCCTCAGCCTCCCTGATTTCCATCAGTTGATTAATGACCCCATTCACCACAATGCTACCTGGCCCGCTATGCCAACCAAGCTGCCCTCTGACATCCCTAAGTTCGAGGGCCTTAATGGAGAAGATCCAACCAATCACGTCCGGTCTTTCCACATGTGGTGTTCCTCCAATTCCATTACCGATGACTCCATCCGTCTTCGTTTGTTCCAACGCACGCTTATCGGCGAAGCTTCTAAATGGTATGTCGAACAAGCCACCTCTTCCCATACCACATTCGAGACTCTTGCCCAAGCCTTTTTGTCATACTTCCAGCTCCCTCTCCGATACGACACTGGCACGGAGCTCTTGACTTCCTTTAAGCAATCCTCTTCCACACGCCTTTCTGCCCATGTTCAGGAATGGCGACGAAGACAGAGCTTATGTCGAGCCCCTCCCTTTGAAGATCGGGTTTACATGGACTGGTTCCTTCGCACCCTTCCGTCTCCCATCGGCAAAGATGTCGCCTCTCACTTTCCTCAAACTGAAGAAGCCACCCTCCAAATAGCCTTAAAATATGACCTGATCTACGCTCAATCCGGTTATGTTTATACCGTCCTTCCTGACATCCCTAGGCCCGGCGGCGCTAACGCCCCGGGGGCATCTCATTCCGCCGACGGTATCGTTGGATCTCTTTCCCATCCATCTGCTCATCCTCCTATGGGCTATGGTGTCCCTCAGGGAGGGGCCAACACCTCGAGCACTCTTCCCCCACCCGACAACATGTATCCAGGATACGGCATGCCTCATCCTTTTTCCCAACCTCCTGCTTACCTCAATGTTGCTCAACCCAACCCTTACCTTTATCCACAGCCTGGTGCGCCAGCTCCTCCAGCATATGCGCTTCCACCTCCCTTGCCTCCTCACAACCCGCAACAGCACTTACAACCCCCTCCAGGGCAAGTATTTGCACAGCAGGGCGCAATTAATCCCCCTTCTTCTCAAAGAAGGTGGAGAGGCAACCAGAACCAATCTGCCCCTGGTAACCGAGGACCCAATCCTGGTATGGACCCTAACACTAGCAACCAGCAACAGGGCCTTCCGCCCAAGCCGGACAGGCCGCTTCGCACAAATAAGCTCTGTTCGTGTTGCGGTGTTTATGGTCATTACACTCACGATTGTCCTCTCTTACCCCAGATGCGGCAGATGTGGGAGTCTCAAGCCACATTGCGCGGACAACACGCCTCCCCTCATGCTCCTCCTAATGTGGCCACTACCCAGCCAGCTGTGTTTACTGATCCTTTCCCTCAACAGGGATTCGTGGCCACCCAACCGCCCGACAGCCAGGTAGCCGCCCCCCCTTCCATTTCTGGTTCCTCTGATTACCAGATCCTTATGATGCACTCCGATCCTTCCCCATCTGTCGACCTTCACCTTCAAACTCGGTCTCGCCAGTACCCCAAGCCTCCTGCTCAGTCTGCTCCCGAGCCTCCCTCTTCAGGTTCTACAGAGCCTCTTTCGACATCCAGTGGCCCTTTACACATCCCTCAACCCAAAGTTGAGGTTCATCCAAATATTCCAAAGGGCCCATTACGCCGAAATGCTGCTTCCGGTCGAGCCGCTCAGTCGTATAGTATAGTAGATGATTTGGCGCAATCCCCTGCTGCCATTTCCACACTGGAACTCCTCCAGTCATGCCCTTCTCAAAAGAAGGCTCTACTATCTGCCGTGGGCGCTGTCGATCCTGCTGATGACCAAATGATTGTTTTCGACGCCACTCAATCGGACCATCCCCCTCTTCCTCCTTCCGTCGCTTTCCAAATCCCAGTCAAAATCCGGAACGCCAATGTATCCCGGTGTATAATTGATGAGGGGGCATCCACCTGCGTGATGTCCGCTTCGGTTTGGAAGCAACTCGGATCCCTTGAGCTGGCCCCGTCCACGATCACCCTTCGAGCGTGGGACGGTCATGCCTCCCAGCCCATTGGCCTGTTTCGTAACTGTCCCATCACCCTCGCCGGTAAGACCGTTTGCGTTGACGTCGAAGTCATTGACGCCCCTCTAGACTACAACATCCTATTGGGGCGAAGCTACACCTATGCCATGTCTGCTGTCCCATCCGCGGTTTTCCGCAAGATGTCTTTCCCACATAATGGGAAGATAGTCACCATCGACCAGCTATCTTATCATGAGCCGTCGTCCCAGACCTCCTCCGAGACGACCATCTCTTCTGTAGCCAATAAGAAAACCGTCGATTCTTTGACCAGTGTCTCCCCCGGCGTCTATAAAGATTCCACCCTGCTTGGTACTTTTCCTCATCTTCCCCCCCCTCCTGTCACTGATCCCAGCTTGTCGAATGTTTGCATGATGCAATCGTCTCAGGCTACCCATAAGCGGCCTGCCTCTGCTAGTCAGCAACCTGCCCCCCGCCCTCCGCAACCCGCTCCTAGCCATTCCTCCCTCACCACCTGTGACCTCCTCCTTCGGCCCTCCCCCTACAAATCGTATCCCCGAACCTCTTTATCCTCCCGATCGATTCCTCCCCGGCCTCAACCATCTTGACGCCCATCCCTCCGGTCATTTCCTCGCCGGGCAGATCCCTTCTCAGCTTCCTCCTCAGGCGTATATTCTGTCCTCTGGCCACAAGTACCCTCCCCTCCCTAATTCGACTCGCATTCTGGCTGCACCTTGATCCTGCACCACCCTCCGGTCACCCCAAACCTTACATGGCTTTGACACCGGTTCAACCGGTTCCCCTCGCTCCCTCTCCAGCTAATGTGCCCCCAAAGACCTCCACACGACCCTTCTCCCGTTGTGGATCGCTCCCGGAAGAAAAGGCAAAGCCCGCAAGGGGCAACTAAAGACCAGCACCACCACAACCAACCCAAACCTTCCTTCGCCCGCGAAGCCTTGTGCCTTATGTAGATGTCACCGGTCATGCCACCCATGCTTGTCCCGAGTTACCCCGCATCTAGCTAATGGTTAAAGTCGCGTTCCCGACACCACGGTCCCCGAAGCCCCACCCTTCTTCGTCCGTTCCCAAGAACCCCAAGACTCTCCGCACCAACAAACCCCCGTGCCTTGTGCGGTGTCCACACTACCCCACCATTTTCCTCACCCGAGACACGCGCCTCCCTAGAGGTGATCCTGCGAGCATGAGGTTGAACAAAATCAATCCGCCTCTCCCGACTCTCGCGTTGCGCATGCTCGTGCTCGCCTCTCGAGGACCCCGCTCCCATCGACATTCCCCCCGATGTCCAAATGACGAGTCTACGGGTGTTCGATCCCTACCTATCCTCCTCCACGACACTGGAGCCTAGCCCGTCTACATCCTCCCTTCGTTGTGTCCCTTGATCACCCTATTCCCCTCATACCTGCATCACTCCACTCGTGTCTCGCGACCTCCGCAGCTCCAGTCCTCACCATGTTTCCGATAGGCTCTCATACACCACCTTGTTTGAGTCTTGATCATCCCGCCACTTCCCCTCCCCTCCCGCTCAAGCCGCCCGATGACTTCTCAGATTCTCACGCTATCATTTCCTTTCATCCCCTCATTTATTGTCTGTCACACCATTCAGACCCCCGTCCACACCCTTTATCTGCTACGCCGATGGTGCAAGTTCTACTCCAGAATCTTGGTTTCAAGAAAGGGGCTGCCATCTTCACCCTTGCATGACCTTGTTCTTTCTAACGGTATGCATGAGCTCCGCCACCAACAATCAAAGCCGAATATGATGTGCTATGCGTGGCCTATTAGCCGATGCCCTTTCATCGCATCCTCCATCTCGCACGTTCGTTTGGATTCCCCGCTTCGTCATGTAACCAAATGGTGCTTCTTATCGTGTGCATAACCCTATGTTGTTTAGACGCTATTTACGAGTGAAATTCTTAATACGTGCGTTTGAAACCATAACTTTCAACCATGTACCCGAGACCGTAATCACTATGTAGATAGTATTGCAAACCATGTTCTAGATTGGCATTTATCACACACATTTCATACAAGACAATAACACAAATCAACCATCAAAAGATGATACATATCCATAATATGTGTCGCAAAACATATATTTAGAGTCCATCTCCTCTCGATACATACGATATGCCCATAGTATTGCTACAAACAAAAGCTGAAAATTGTAGGCACCACCGCCCCTACATACATCATAGGGGCACCACCTGCCCCTACATACATCGTAGGGGGCACCACATGCCTCTACCCCTAATCACTATCCTGGAGGCTCCTGCCAATGGCTCGCCCGCAAGATGTAGATCACGCATAGCCGACTGCCATCGCCATGCGCCGCATGATAGTCACACTCCGAGGAGACCAACACATGGCTCCCATGTAATGGTCGCCCAAATCCCGCTCACCCGCTCCGATACTCCGGTCAACAATCGTCACATCTACGGCGGATGTCCTCCAATGTATGGCCGTATCCCGTCTCTGCGCCGCTTCACCCACTTGGACCTCGTAGCCCGTACGCTGGCCGTCCCATATCCGCCGGTTTTACCGGCTATCCGCATACCAAAAGTACATGAATCAATATCATTAATTACTATTCAAAACTTTAATATGCCCACATATAATAGTAATTTGTCACTTACCATCGGCCCCCGCACTCGACTGTGCGGAAGTGGCAGATCCGGATCCCTTGCCGTAGCTCATCCCACTATAAGGGCAGTCGTCTATGTACAACGGCATCCTGATCCCAATGGGAAAAAACTTGGCCGAAATATCTCCATTCGACCGCCTCCTCCTCCTCGTATAGTCGTCCCGAACGGCGCATCCCGGGCTCTCTCTGGCCCCCATCCGAAGTCGCATACGAGGCCTCAAGGTCGGGATCTTCTCAAAGAAGAAGGCGCACAATAAAGTCCCATATGAGCAATCATGATTCACCGCCGCCCGCATAGCGACAATTGTCACTTTAACGCGCCAATATCATTTGAGCCCACCTAAAGTAGGTCCCACCCAACACACTCTCCACTATCGTCATCTCGCCCACCGGTGATGTGATGGAACGCTCGGTCGCCCAGATTCGCAAAGACAACGAGCAAAATGACCAGACGGGTTTCTAGCCTCTCTAGATCCCGACTCTGTATTCGAGTCCCTCGACTTGGTTCCCTGTCGACAAAATGGCGTTCCACGAACTCCATGATATGCCGCCCCCGTTTAAACACCGCCGTGTGTTTCCCACCATCCTGCTGGTGGGAGGCCGTCGGAAGTACACGTCTCCGGACCGCCGCCGATCCTGCCCTCGCACTACAAAGATCTCCGATCCGGATCCCACAATCGATAATCCGCGCACCTGCCTCTCGTTTTTCATCAACTAAAGGGGTTCTCCAAAACTTGAGAACCCCAAACCGCCAATACACGGCGGAAGCCTTCCGATCCGCCCGGATCTCCGTCCGAAGTGTTCCCGGCATCCCCTTCTCTGGCTAACCCGTAACTCGCTCTATACCCGCACAAACACATCATTTTTGTCAGTGCACAAACATTGGGAAAACCATAACCAAACACCAAAACCCAACTCCCAAACCTATAAACAACACCAAAACCCCCATCTCCCAGGTCGTGCCTCGCCATTTTCTGACTAGGTCGCACTTTTGCCCCGATACTCCGCGTCTGGTCGCACTTTTGCCCCAAAAAGTGCAACCCGACCGTAGAGATGAAGGAGGGGTCAAGTCAGATTCTGGGCTCTAAACCGCAAATGTAATCCATCAAATGCAAGAGCAAGGTTAGGCTCTTACCTCCAATCGAAAGATCTCGATTCCAACTGGCTTGTTTGTCTCGCTATGTTCGCCGCAAGATTTAGGGCCTCTTCCTCTCCACATTCACCATGCCTAAGAAAATGAATGATTTTGAGGGAAATCAGCTTTATTAAAAGAGAACCCCGTTTCTCTTTCGACCGTCGCGACCACACCGTAGCCCCGTTCGATTTAACCACAAGATTACTGGAAAGATCTCACCAAGCTCTCAAATGGGTTTCTATTAGTTTTTGGTGATTTGATACTTCACCCGGGCACATTTTGTCCAAGAAGGGTCACTTCACCGCCTCTTAAAAATAGAATTTCCTCACTTACGACATTTCACATTTGGGCACCATATCGCTCCCTTACTTGTCCATGTTCGTGTCGATTGGCCATGAGTGCCCACCTTGTACTCCCGTTTTCCATGGTCCCCCATTGGGGCCTTTACTGTGGCAAGACTATCAAGTCGCTCCCTTGTTTATGCATCCAAGTTGAGTCATCATCACATTCATGGAGTCTATCCGCGCTCCCTTTGCACCCCACTATAGCCCTCCATTCTTCATTGCTTGGTTCCTCTCTTGTGTCGCATATCATGACCTTCAGCCCCACCCGTCCCCTATCCCTTCGAGATTGTGCCGGGCCACAAAGGCGTCATTCAGCTCCTTATGCTCTAAATGGCGAAGCTCGCCCATTCCCGCCACCCATCCTTCCATCTCGCCATCATCATTAAGCCGACCGTCCGTCGCTTCATTATTTTCTCATGCCTTAGTTGAGGATCTCTCATTGCCTCACCTATGGCAGACCTCCTTCCTCGTCGACATCGCCTCATTCATTCCAAGCTGTGTTCGTAGGGCTGTACCTTGGTTATTCCACTTTTCCACTCTTCGTTTCTGCTCCTGACGTGTGCAAGGGGATCTTCATTTCCTTGACTTGATTGTTTCTCCACTTTTCAAAGATGATCGAGATTCGTATACAGACGGTCCAAGGACCTGCGCCTGATGATTCCCGGGTATGTGTGAGATGTCTCAACCTCATGAGGGTGGCCTCGCAGGTAGCCCCCGCACGTCTTGATGACCTCTTCTCGTGCCTTGATGCCGCCTCCGTATTTTCATGATGTTGGCCTTGAATACCTGCAAGACTTCTTTGATTTGCATGTATCGCGTATTTTAGAGCCCTTCCCATTCAAGGCATTTGCTACTTATCTCATGTACCGCATATTATCGTATCAGTCCCGTCGCATCCTGGTGGACAACATGTATATGAGACTCTTTATTATATTTTTATCTCGCTCTTGATTATGCCACTGTGACTTGTTCGGTCCTCTTTGTTTATCGGGACATTAATTATTCTTTTGTACTTTGTCTCGGTATAGGTATGTTCTCCCGCGCTTTCAAAGATGTGTACGCTCATAAAAAGAGACTTGTTGCACTCACAGTCTCTGCCTCTCGTGGTCTAGTCCTTCAAAGACACTATCTACCTTACCTTTCTCTCTTTGACACCCTCTTTTGTTGTCTAGTGATTGTGTTCTTACAATGTACTTCGGTCATACGATTTGTTCTACACTGTGACGCTAGGGGGAAATCACATACCATTTTTCGTCATCTAACTTTATTACCATTGGGATGGACCCAAGTACACCATAAGACCCTCCGCCTTTACCCTAAGTAAAACCACTTCACTATGTTAAACAGAAACCCCAAAAGGAAATATTAAAACAAACCCATGTTTGTTTGATTTTCTCATGGAATAATTAATTAAACCATAATTTAATTATTATTCCTACCATGTTTAACTCCAAAACCAAAGAAATTAATTAGACAAACCTTTATTTATCTCATTAATTTCCTAGGAATGATTATTTAAATCTGTTTAGATAATATTCCTTGTTAAATATGACCAAATCACCCACAACAATTAAATAAATCATTATTTATTTGATTATCTCCCAACCACTTCCTTAAAAGATAGCCAAATCATTTATTTATTCATTTTTCACTAATCAAGGGATTTGACCTGTCAAACACCCTTTCCCTCCAACAAATATAATAAAATATTCCATAGAGTTGATCTAGATTTGGTTAACATTATTTTAATCATGCACCAAGATCTAGAATGACCCAATATTTTGTTATAAATAGAGTGGCTTTCCTCATCATTCTTCACCTTTTGTTGCCTACTAGATCACTCGGGATCTATACACTTGGTCTCATTTCTATCATTTGCTCCCATTGAGCTCTATTTTCCTCGTACTGCCTTCTACACCTACAAGAGAGAGAAAGTTAGATCCAAGTGCTGAGGACTACAAAGAACCCATCCCATTGAGGAGATCTGATACACCTTCTTGTTTTCCTCCTGTGTGCCCTATAATATAAAATTATTTCAAAAATCGTGTTCTTGTCTCTGTTCGTTGATGCATGAGCAAAACCTTTACTTTACCGTTTAATGTCTTTCCCATTTATAGATCCGTTTTGCTGCAGCATTTTAATCACTAACGCAGATCTCAAGATGTTTGGCAAATTTCATTGTTGTTAGGGCTATTAGTTATGCGTAGCTAAAGTGGTTCTTTTCGTACACCTCGACGAAGAATTCATACTAACAATCCTGGGGCTCGTGATCTTCCTTTGTATGAAGTCTCACCCACATAACCAATATCACTCTTTTTATATGGTGATATTTTATTGCTAAGAATAACATTCAAGGATTGAGTGATTTTCAAGTTTTTGTTGAGCTTATCTAGCTCTTTCCTTAATGAGACAATTTATGCTTCAATTTTTTCACAACTTTCTTCCTTTTATTTTAGATGACTATTAAAAAATTCTTCCACTCTTTTTGCTTCCTCTTTTTCAATATTGATGATGATTTTTCCCTTGGATAGTATTTTTTTCTACTTCTTAGTGTTCACAATTGTTTTGATGAGTTCTGCTTCAAGGTCCATTATGTGTTCAAAACCTTCTTCTTCTACTTTTTATTTTTGATCCTATAATCTATCTATGTTGGATTCATCATTTGTGGCTATAAATAGTATCTCTCTTCTATCATCATCAAAAATATAATCTTATTTAAAAAATAATCATTATCCTCTTTGGAGTAGAGATTTTTCTTTTTCAAAGATGTTCCTTTGAAGACCCTTTTTCTAAGTGCTTCCTCATCATCACTTTCTACCCTGAATGGACACTTAGTAGAAAAATGTCATATATTAACACAATTAAAATAGATAAGGGTAGCTCACCTTTGAAACTTTATAGTTTCTTTAATTTTCTAACTAGATGAGCCATTTCTGCATTGGAATCAACACTGGAGTAGGCACAAGACCTGAATTTTTTTGACTTCTTAAATGATTTAAATGTTTCTTCCTTATGTGATGAGTTTCCCATCATCGTTTGGTATGTAGTGAAACTTCCATGAAGCTCATCCAATTTTATATTCTCCAAATATTTTAATTATTATATGGAACACACTTTAACATCAAAATGTGGAGAAATAGACCTAAAAATATTTTGAAATACTACTTATTCAACATTTTCACCAAGTCCGTTGAGAGAATTAACCACTTCATCTACTTGAAGAAAATAAGAAGCAACATCTTCTTCATTAATCATTTTCACCCTATCAAATTGTCTCCACAAATTATGAAGTTTTTCCTTCTTTACTTTCTCATCTCCTTCATAGCTACTTACAAGCTTGACCCACCTCTCTTCAACTGATTCACAATGCATGAATTTAATAAATTATGAATTTGACAAGCCGCTTGAAATGGACATATCTTTTGCATTTGATGTTGATAAACCAATAGCCTAGAAATTTAGGATTGATTTATCTTTCTTGATAATTTCTTGTGAATATATGATGGCTTATTATTACTTATATTATGTTTTCTTCATCAAAAAATTAACAAAACAAAGAACATGATGATCAAAAAAGGCAATGAACATGAGATATAGGCTCCAAGTCAGGGAAAAATCCCACAGGGGGGAAATCCCAACCAACTTCTCTTCTTATAGAATCATACCAAAGTGAGAAATCCAAGTCCCAAAATCCAAGAACAAGACCTCCCACAAGACTCAAGTCTACCCTCATTCAAACCTTCCTCAACCAAGTCAATGATTGTAAAATCTCTTCAAGTCTGGTCAAACTCTAATTTTCGCCCCCTACAACTAATATGTAATTTTCAGTCCCTGGAATTGTCTGAAATTTTTAGATGTGTGGAAATATTAGGGAAAATAGTGGGAGTTTCTCTCTCCTTTAATGTTGTCTTTCTCTCTCTCCTTTCACTTTCCCTTGTCTTCTTCCTCTTTCTTGCACATAAATAGAAGTTCTAAATTTTTTTGTACTACAATGAGATCAAACCGCTCTTATATATACATATCCATGAGGTCAAATTTTTCCCTTCTAGGACCAACTTATCCTAGTAGGGATGAATTGGTCTTTTGGGTGAAAAAATTACTCTTTTAACTCAAATAAAATTATTTCTATTCTCTATTAAAAATTTCCAAATTGGGTATTTGGGTATGAAGTTGACCCTGCATAGGAATTTTCTTGGTATCAGGGATTCATGGGGAAATAGGAAAGTATGCCTGGGTGTGGTTGGGTTTTTTCTAGGTTTCTTCATCTATGACAGAATGGGGTACACCCTCCGCATGCGTCACACTGAGAGTAAGGTTGGAATGGGCTATAATTCTGAAGGGGTTGAGTCAAAATGGGATTTGTACCCTCTGTCAGGAGTCTATCCGGGTTCTCGGACTTTGAATGGAACTGGTTTCACATCAGGTATTACCAACAAGAACCACATGTCTCGGTGCGAAAGGCGAAGGATTGGTGGGATTTCACCCAGGAAGGGGTTGAGGGTAGGAAAACCAATCTTGAGAAGTGGGGAGGTTGGAGGCATGTTGGGTGGGCCACTCCTCTATTCAGGTTTGGGTTGCTGGTTGAAGGTTATAGGAATGGATGTGAGAGGAAGGTGTCAGGGAAAATTCAGGTCGTTGGTGCTAACCTGGGTCAGGGGATCGTATAGGTTAAGCATGGCGCTAGGAAGACCCGTAAGGGAAAAATGACCATCCCACATGTCACACAAGGAGTTAGGGAATGAGAAATTGACCTATTGCATGCCTTAGGGTATGACTGCAATGGATATTACGCTGCATAGAATGAGAGTTTGTTGTATTTCATGGAATTGCGTTGATGTGTTGGTCATTGGACAAGTAAGTTACTGGGATATTGAGACTATTGGAAGTCTCATCCTACCACACCTGCATAGACATAAAATAGCCATTCGACCGAGGAGAAAAAGAATATGGCTCTGTCAAAGATCCCAATAGCACGAGGTCAAGGCCAGATAAATAAAGGAAAAGAGGTTGAGGGCCAACCCAACTTGCCCATGGTAAATTCGAGGGGTAGGAAGCCCACTGTGGAAATCATCCAAGATGTCGTGAATGCCCACCATGAAAATACAACAGAGGAAATAGATAAACTAATCAAGAAGAGGGAAGCCGAAATCAATAGGTAGGTTGGAATAATGGAAATGGATGTAGAAGAGTGGAGGGGTCTTGTCCCCAATCCAAGGCAAATGCGGGGTAGATTGACACAGTTCAAACAAAGCTTGTTTCTTTTTTGGTCCATGAAGGGAATTATCGGCAAAGGATTGGAAAAAATTACTATGAGGTTAGGCCTCATAGTTTAGGATTTTCCAAACTACATAAGTGAGTTTGATAAACTCAAATTTCAGATGCAAAAACAAGACAGGCGCCTTGAACACATCGAGTATCACCTCCCCTACATCTCCAAGCTAATTGAGCAGGTCGACACTTTGGTAAAGGACCCGTCACCTGTTGATTATGTCTCTGCTGAGGAGGCAGAGTAGTTCCATTTTCTCATATTAGTTAGTTTTTTTTTGCTTATGTTTATATGCGTATATCATTTACATTTTCATGGTTAACTAGTCCTGCCAGTAGGCAAGTAAAAAACAGTTTGTGTATGAACATTCATGCATTGGTAGCTTGGTATGGCAGACTAAGAACCTTATATTTTTGGATGGCATACCACGGCATTAGGTGGCCAACAGACTTGGTTTCCTACTCAGGTTGAGTTGAGGCCACCTAATATTTTTCATCTGGATGTATCTCACTTTTAAAAATTAATGAAAAAAGAGGTAATACCAAGCTTACAAAAAAAAATCCAAATGGGACTTGACTCAAGTACAATAGTTTGATTGAAGAAAAAATTTATTTTTTCTCAATAAACCCTAGAAGCATGAAGAGCATGCTTAACTAACGAAATAATAATAATAATAATAATAATAATAATTTATTTTTGTTCTTTTTTATTTTTACCTAAAATACATATTGATACAAGTACAATGATAACTATGAACATTGAAACTAGTTACATTTTTCAATGCTTCCTCTTAACTAGGGAGGTATTCATAATTTCACACTAGGATACAAGGATGATCTCAAATTGAAATATATTCATAAGAAGAGTTCAGATTGATAAGAATCATTGAGCATCATCATCATAACCAACATTGTCAAGTAAAAAATAGCAAGGCCTTGATTGAAAAGCTCTAACTCTCCACTAGATCAGAGAACAATGTTGGGAGGCATATATTTGGACACCACCACCACCACCTCACAAGGCGCATACCCCATTTGGATGTTCACTAGGTATTTCCTCACAAGACTATTATTATATTGGATTCCCAATCCTCAAAGAATATCATTCATCTTCAAACTACTCTTATCTTGGATACCTTACCCTATCCTCAAAGAATATCAGTCCACGGGACTACTCTTGTTATCGATTCCCAATCCTCAAGGAGTGTCGGTCTCAGATGCTTATCAAATCCTCCATTTTCCATATCAATATATTTATTATATTTACAAATATTAGTGCTCTCCTAGTGCATGACACATGGATAATACGATGTCCACCATCACTCCTTCTCAACTAGGGAGGAGGTCCTTACCCCCTGTCAACTATGGATACAATCACAAGCCTCAACTTGTCTCATTCATTAGTTACATATTATTTCGTGGAGATCTTAGTTGTATCTTGGAGGTTTCACATCACATCATACAAATATTTTACCTTCCTGAATATTTTTCAATTTTCCCATATCTCTATCATGTCATCAAGTAGATTGATAAACATATTATGGAGTTAAACTCTTTCAACGTTGATCACAAAATCTATCTTTGTCACAGGGTTTTTTCCTTCATTATTTTAAGAAATTATATCACCTTCCACTGATCATCAGTAGTATCTTTATAAAAGATAGTACCTATCAAACCAATAAATGTAAATCCAATCCAAGTATAGCTCCCTTTTTCCATCCAAGGAAATTGAATTTCATCTAGATCATAATCGAATCCATAAAATCATCAACTGATCAAAAAAATATCTCATGTCTTCCTTTATCAATTTACTTCCTTTTCCTAGAAGTCATACCATATCCCAAACATTATGATGTCTTCTTTAATCATCATATTTTCCAAAACTAGTGATGTTACTTCAAATTTCAAACAAGAAGATCCATCAAGTCTTTTTGTGCTTCTAGCTCCTTCTGAAGTCCTCATAACTACCTTTCCTACATCATATTTTATTACCAAACTTGTTATGATGCTACATATCAAACAACCATATGGAAGAGTCCTTATTTTCCTTATCAAAACAACACATATCATGCTCATGCGTCCAAGTATATTTTTTCATCCCGCTCTTCCTTTAATACTTTTTGAAGATATGAATCTTCTTATATCTAATGAAGAACCTTTTCTAAGATAGGCATACTTCTTCCTTTCATGTTGAATGATTTTGAATGAACTACTACTTTAACCTTTTTTGAATATTATGTCCACGAATGATGAGATTCCTTCCTTAAGATGAGAAATGTTTTATTAATGTTTTTGTGTTGCTCCTAACTATCTCTGTACCTTCAAACTTATATATATCTTTTAATGTTGCTTCCATTATATTATAGTGGAATATACTTCTTCCATGTACAATGATTCTTCCATACATTGTAGAAACTTGATCCCTCTAATAGTTATGTTTTTTAGTATATTCTTGCAGTCCTTTTCTGCTAAACGAATGCTTCTAGATCAACATGATATAACTGTAATTGCCACATTAACTATAAAGTGCTTAATGGTTCAAATATTTATATCATCTCTTGCTAGAATGTTATATGACTGCTTCCAATATTTTGTGATACCACTGACAATGTAGACTCTGATTCTTCAATGCTTTATGCTTAATTTCAGGATGCCATAATTTGAAAATCCCAAGAATCTTCTACAAGTGTAACTGCAACTGCTACTTTAACTTGCAGCTTGTGTTTGTTGTATTTTCTCAAGCAAGCATGGGCCTGCATACCTTTCCTCAAGCCATTTAATTTCAGGATCTAATCCCTTTACTTCACCAACCAACCTTTAATGGCTATCCAGAATTTCACATTTCTTATTTGCACAAAAAACCAAAACATCCCAAGAATTAATTTTCTATCCCTAGCTATGGAATTCGTGTCCCAAGACTTAATCCCATTTTTTATTTTATTTCAAATATTTAAAATATTTAAATATTTTTTTCAATGTGGGTCATAAGAGAACCTTGGGTGGGGTTGTCACAAAATCCACCTACGTTTGATGGAGAGTTGAAGAAACAAGAAGATGTAAAGGAATGGTTGCTTAGAATGAGGAAATTCTTTGAGTTGTATGACTATACATAGAACAAAAATGCCGCAATAGATATCTTTAGTCTCATAGGGAAAGTAGACATATGGTGGGATGATGTGAAGAATTTCAAGGAAATCAGGATGGAGGAGTTGAGTTGGCATGAATTCAAGACATGCTTCGGGAAGAAATACTTTTCATATAAGTACTATGACAATAAAGGCAAGGAGTTATATGAACTAAAGATGGGATCGATGACAGATGAGGATTACACGACTATGTTATTGGAATTATTGAGGTATGTACCATATATTAAGGATGTGAACGCCAATATTTAGAGATTTTTCAGTGGATTTCCATTAGTATTTAAGGATCAAATTGAGTATGATGAGCTTTGATCACTTGAAGAATTCATTGGAAATTTGAAGCACTGTTATTAACAATTGAAGCATAAGAAAAATAATAAGTAGGGTTGGAAAGGGAATGAAAAGCATAAAGGTAATTTATAATTACACAATTATGCTCACTATAGGTTCAAACATTGAAATATTCTATTTCTCCAGATCTCCAAAAAGTCTTGGACAATTATTCCAAGGTGTTTGAGACTCCCAAAGTCCCCCCACCTATTCGTGATCATGATCACGATATTCATTTAATTCCAAGAAGTGTTCCTTCAAACATCAGACCCTACATATATCCTTATTCCTGAAAGAGTGAGATTGAACGTATGGTTGCAGAAATGCTAGAGGATGGTATAATTAAATCTAGTAAAAGTTCTTTCTCTGCTCCAGTAGTATTAGAGAACGATAATGATGGATCATGGAATATGTGTTTGGATTATAGGGATAAAAAAAAAGCTCAATATTAAATATATATTTCCCATTCCTACTGTTGATGAATTTTTAGACAAATTACAAGGAGAAATTTACTTCACCAAGTTGGATCTTCATCCAAAATATCATCAAATTAGAATGAATATTGAAGACATTTCGAAAACAACACTAAGAACTCATGAGGGTCATTATGAATTTTTGGTTTTCTGAATTCCATTTTCAAACCATTCCTTAGAGAATTTGTGTTTGTATTTTTTAATGATATACTAATCTACAACAAGCCTTGGAAGGATCATGTTCTACATGTTGATAGGGTACTCAAACTATTAGAGGAGAAACAATTATATGAAAAGACCTCCAAATGTTTCTTTGGAGTACATGAGGTGGAATATTTGGGTCATATTATATCTCATGAGGGTGTTAAGGTAGACTCTAAAAAGATTAAATCCATTAAGGAATGGAAAATCCCCACAACCATAAAGCATCTTCAAGGATTTCTCAGGTTGATAGGTTATTGTCGAAAGTTTGTTAATAATTATGGGAGAATAATGGCACCTCTAACATCATTACTAAATAAATATGCATTTTGTTGGACTCTATAAGAAACTAAGGCCTTTGAACAAATTAAAGAGGCAATGTGCCAAGCATCAGTCTTAGCTATACCAGACTTCACAAAAACCTTTATTGTGGAATGTGATGACATAGGAAATGGAATTAGTGTGATTTTAATGCAAGAAGGAAGACCCATTGGTTTTGAAATTTGTCCAATCAAAGGAAAGTATTTACAAAAACCTATATATAAGAAGGAAATGTTGGCAATAATACATGCACTAAAGCAATGGTGATCTTAGCTAATGGGAAGACACTTCAAGGTAAAAATAGATCATGATAGTCTTAAATACTTCTTAGAAAAAATATTATCTTCAGAAGAGAAGCAACAATAGGTCACAAAGATGTTGGGTTATGACTTTCAAATCATCTACAAAAAAGGAAAGAAAAATGTTGTTTTAGATGCACTCTCAAGAAAGGATTTGAATGTGGAAGCATTTCTTTGTGCTATATATATTATCCAACTTGAGTGGATAACTGAAGCAAGGGATGAATGGAAGAATGATGAAGAGGTGTGGAAACTCATTCAAACATTGCAACAAGATCCTAAGATGTATGATACATTTAGATGGAAAAATGATTCATTATGGTACAAAGATCACTTATATATTTTTAAGAATTCCCAACTAAAACAAAAGATTCTTTTGGAATTGCATACCTCTCCCTTAGGAGGGCACTCAAGATTTTTAAAAACTTAGCAGACAGTCAAGAGGGAATTTTTTTGGGATGGATTTAAATCTGATATTGAAAAGTTTGTGGAAGAATGTTTGGTTTTCCAAAAAAAAAAAATTTTAGACAATTAAGACCTCAGGTCTGTTAGAACCTATAGATATTCCAAGTCAGCATTGGGAGGAGGTATTAATTTATTTTATCACATGTTTTTCCAAATCTGAAGGAAAGAGTGTCATCATGGTGGTAGTTAATAAAATTAACATGTATGAATACTTTTGTGCATTATCTCATCCTTTTAAAGCCAATATAGTCACTACTACATTTATGGAAATGGTTCAAAAGATTCATGAAAACCCAAAGATTATAGTAAGTGACATAGATACCATTTTCACTAGAAAATTTTGGAAAAAATTATTTTCTTTTCTTGGTACTCAATTTGGTCATACCTCATCTTATCATCCTCAATGTGATGGGAAAACTGAGATAGTGAACAAATGTTTGGAAGGGTATCTTTGTTTCTTTGTATCTGATAAGAAAACACAATGGGTCAAGTGGTTACCTCTAGCTGAATGGTGGTATAACAATTCCTTCCATAATGCAACAAAAATGCCCCCATTTATGACACTTTATGGATATCATCCACTATCCATCACATCATCTTTAAGATAAAATTATAAGGTTCAAGAAGTGGAAGATCACATCGAGCATAAACAAAAATTTCTCCAACTCTTAAATTATAACCTCACTTTGGTGTAGAATTGAATGAAACAAAAGGGAAATCAAGATTGCAATGAAATAAGCTTTGATGTAAGTGACTGGGTATTTTTACGTCTACAACCATACAAACAAATGTTCCTCAAGCAAGCTAAGAAGGATAATAAATTATCACCCAAGTACTATGGTCTTTACAAGGTGTTTCAAAATATTGGTACTATGGCATATAAATTGGAGCTACCTACATCATTCCAAGTACACTCGGTTTTCTATGTTTCATGCTTAAACAAGGTTATGGATGACAAGCTTAAATTTCAAACAATGTTTCGAAAAATTGACGAAGAAGGAAAATAATATTTGAGCCTAAAGTAGTCAGGGAAACAAGAACACAATGGCTATGGAATCGATCAAATTTAGAGAATCTCAATAAGTGGAAGAACTTACACACTGAGGATTCCACATGGGAGGATGATAATTTTATACAGAAACATCCAAAACTTCTCAAATGTTGAGGACAACACTTTTTCGAAGGATAGAGGCATGTTAGGTCCCTATAATACTAGGGTAGCCCCCTTATTTTTATTGTTAGTGTATCTCTCTTATTTTTATTGTTGTGCCCCATAGAAACCCATAATTTTTATCATTGTGCCTTTACATTATTATTTTTATGTAGGCTCTGATTATATTGTGACCTCTTATTCTCCTATATATACAAATGGGGTCTTGTCATTGGATGATCCATTAAATGTTAATTTATGTAATGTAAAGGAGGTTTCCACCACAAATATTCTAACTTTAAGTCGTTCATCTATATTTTGTTCTATTTTGTGAGCTAGTTGCATAACATATTACCACAACTTTTTCCAAAATTATGGTCAAATAGAAGTACCTCTAACTAGATTCTTAAAGAATGGAGCATTTTATTCGACTCGAGAAGCAACTAAATATTTTGAAAAAACTTGAGGAGATTGTGATTACAATTCTTACCCTGGCCACACTTGACTTCAAAAAAACCTTCTTTGTGGATTTTGATGCCTCAAGCGATGGAATTGTTGCAATTTTCATGTAGGAAGGAAGGTCCCTTGTATTTTAAATTTGTGACCTTAAAGGAAAGGATTTACTCACACCGATCTGTAAAAAATAAATGTTGGGAATACTACACAAAAAAATAAATGAAATACCATACCTAATAAAAAGAAACTTTAGAGTAAAAAAATATAATGATAGTTTGAATTACTTCATGGAAAAAGACTATATTTAGAATAAAAACAAAAATGGGTTAGAAATATTCCCGGCTATGACTTTGAAATTATCTACCAAAGGGAAAATAAAGTAGCACGACATATGTGATCTCAAGGAATGAGGAATATACAAAGGGTTTACTATGTGCTATTTCCATTCCATGATATGACTAGATAGAAGAAACAAATATAGAATGGAAGAAAGATGAGAAGGTATGCAAGATCATTCAACAACTGCAAGATGAACCCAATGTGAGTATAAAACATTATTTGGAAGAATTAATATTTTTGGTATCAATATTTCTTATACTTATGTAAGAATTCTCAACTTAAATAGAAGTTTCTTTTCAAACTATACACTTATCCTCTAGGAGGGAATTCACGGCACTTGAAAACATTTCATAGGATTAAGACAATTTTTTTGGGGAAGGTCTTAAAAAAGATATGAAAAATTTTGTCAGTTAATAAAATAAGGGAGAAAATTAAGACCCCAAGGATCCTACAATCATTATCTATACCAAGGAAATGATAGGAATAAGTTTCAATTATTTTATTACAGGTTTACCCAAATATAAAGGAAAGAATGATATTATGGTAATAATAGATCGGCTGACAGAGTATGCCCATTTTTTCTCTCTTTCTCACCCTTTTTAAAAAAATTACAATGGAAGAAGTATTCATGGAAATGTTCCAAAATCTACATGGAATCTTACCAATTTTCGATAGGAGTTTTATAGAGATCCAATTTTCAGAGATTCAATATTCACTTGAAATTTTTGGACTAAATTTTTTCTTGTTTGGGTACTGGATTAGTTCACAGTCCATCTTATCATATCTCCAATGGGAAATTTTAGATTATCAATACATTTTTAGAAGGATATCTTAATAGCTTTGTATCTGATAAGTAAGCACAATGGGTCAATTGGTTTCTGTTGGAAGAATGGTGGAACAACACATCCTTTGATACTATATAAAAAATTGCCCCATTTATGGAACTTTATTAATATAATCCTCCATCCATTACATCACACTTGAATGGGACTGAAAAGGCTCAAGCAGTGTAGGACCACATAGGGAATGGAAAAAAGGTTCTCAAAATATCGAAGGATGACTTGGTTGTAGCAAAAAATAGGATAAAACAACAAGCAAATCAATATCTTAATAAAAGGGAATTTGAAGTAGGGGATTGGGTAATTTTGAGATTAAAACCATATAAAAATATGTCACTCAAGTACTAAAAGAAGGATAATAAATTAGCATCGAGGTATTATGGGCCATATAAGGTGTTTGTAGAGGATTGGAAATATGTCTTACAAATTGGAGTTGCCTCCATCTTCACGTTCACATCAAGCCTTCCATGTTTCTTTTCCCTGCAAAATGAAACATGTATTTTCATTTATAAAAGTAAAATAAAATACATTTTGTATATACACACTTTACATGTGTATTATTTAAGGATATTCCTTGATCCTTTTGAGGAAAAAACTATCAAAATGGTGTTGTTTGTATACATGAAAGTTACATTTTGAGTCACTAGATCAAAAGAGCATAAATGAAATATAGATCATGATCAAGAAACTATAAATGGTATTGATATGAACTTAGACAGGAACACAATAGAATACAAATATAACCATAAATACAGAGATTCAGTAGAAATAACACTTCATTTCATTAATATCAAAGAATTGAAATATGCTCATAGACATAATAGAAATAAACTAGCTCGGTCGTTGGTAGCTTATCTCTAAGAAGAGATGTGGTGGCTACATGCCTCTGAACCGTGTTACAATGAGGTGAAAAGGCCTATTTATTATTGATAAACAATGTAAAAACCTAAACATCCAAAAAACTTACCCTAGGAGATGAATCACCAAATTTGTGGGCCTCGCTGGGGTAAATTGGTACATCAACTTCCCAGGGTCGTAACTTTGGCATACGATCTTCGTTTGACGTGCAAAATACCTCGTTAGAAATATCTATCCGATGACTAAAATTTATGAATACAAACATATGTAAAAGACTCGATTTTTCCTTTTTTCCAAAAAAACTTTGTTTAGGACCTCAAAACGGCTCCGAAAGTTCAAGACTCGAAAAACTACCAAAAATAGTAAATTGTCCTACAATGATGGAAACTGAAAAACTGAAAGAAACAATTGTGGGGGTCCAAGTGGAATAGGTGGGTGGCCACAAATATCCACTTGTATTAGTCCTCCCCCCTTAGGAAGAAATGGTCCCCATTGCGCTGAGTGCCTCCACGTGATGGGGAAAATTCTGCTGAACTTGGTCCCTGGTGAGCCACTTGCCTTAGTGGAGGAGTTGGCTAGATTTGATAACAAAATACAGTTGGATCTTCTGTTGGTGAGTTTTCTTGATCTCCATGTCCATTCTCTTATCAGTGGTGGCCTATTTCATATGGTATGGGTTTAAATTTGTTGGTGTGAGTCATTTTGAAATGTCGGATGTGTCCAGAAATGGTGGAAAGTATGGTCAAAGGCGGTCCTCATTGAACACTGGCTACAGGTCAAGGAATAGTAGAATGATGAGCTTGAAATAATTTTCCCCTAAAACCTTGGTGATGGTGTATGGCCCATATTGGAATGGTTGAAGCTTATGGTGGGGTTGGGATGGTTGTTGTTGTTGAGTATTAACCACTCCCTGATGGGGGAAATGATCATATATTAAGATAGTTTGTTGGTGTTTCCCTCCCTATCCCCTAGTATCCTGAATATTTTTCAACTTAAGTAGTTGAGGAAGATGATGGGTATAGCGACCATATTCCTTGCAAATCATGCAAACCATTTTTCATTAGACATGTGTTCTTGTTTTTCCTTTGTGGGTTATTGTTGGTATGCTCTCGGTTTTGATTCTGGTTGGGGTTGCCCCCAACCAGTGTCCATGGGGGGTGTTGTTGATTTTTGCCCCACTGTCTAGGCTCTTCCTTTGGTTTTCTTTTTGGTTTCTTCTTAGAAACATTAGGTGGATTTTTTGTATTCACCTAGTGAAATGATGGTTGTTTTTGAGCATGAGAGGGTTGCAATAGAATAACCACTGCATTATTTTGAGTTAGTAGGTTACTCTATTTCTATGTGTGGAAAGGGGAATATTGATTTCCCTACCCTTGATTGGCATATGGATTGTGGGAAGACGAAATTGTGTCTGAATTCCTAGAGGAGTATTTACTATTAGTTTTCATGTGAGGGAGGATGTGGTCCTCCATGTGGGGGTTGATATTAGTTAACCCTAATAACCATATTCTACATCGGTATGGGTTGAACAAAATAATATCTTGGTGGTGCAATTTGTGTAGTGTCAAATGTTGGGCCACTGAATGAGTATCCAAGAAAATAGTAGGTGTTTTTGGGTTGGTTTGGGATATGGACCCAATCAATCCGCCCGTAACATTGGATTATCCTGGTGTCTCTTAATTAAAATTTGGTAGGCAGGGGGAATATAGAAGGATATGGTAGATGTATCCAGACTTAGTGTAGATAAGCTCTAATTTTTGATCTTTAATGATGGAATAGTCCTCATTTTTTGGGTTTGAATTTGCCATATATTTGGAGATGTCTGTTTAAAATGAGTAAGGACTTCTAGCCCCAATTCCTGTCAGATCAGGAGTTGGAAAAAAGTGAGGAAAGCAGTGGCTATTGAACTAAAGTTTCTATGTGCCCCAGAGGGCTAACTTATGTATCAGTTTGTTTTGGCCCCTGTAAGGGTGTATTGAAAAAAACGCAGATGGATAGTATCTTCTATGATGCTATTAGAGGAACACCACAGGTGTGTTATCACTATTAAAATTCTCTAAATTCATTCAGTTCATACTTGTTCTTGATTCATGGTATTAGATAGGGTTTGAGTCATTTTTATGTTTTATAGGGTCTAAGTCATAGTTTTAGAGTCTCATTTTATCACTAAACCAAGTTCATAAACTTTGTTTTACACTTTAGCAATCTCATACTATGTTTTGAAACCCATATTTTAAGTCTTGTTCAAAAACATTTTGAATAAGCCACGAAACCACGTTTTCGTAGCGCGCTCAGTGTAAAAAACTGCTTCTGCGCTACAAAAATGCTAGTATTTTCATAGCGCAAAATCCCGAAATAACACTACCAGTGCTATGAAATCAGGGTTTTGGAATTTTCGGTTTAGCCGTCACATCCATCAACTTGGGGTTAAATTTTCATGATTATAGTGTTAATCCATGATCATGGTGTCATTCCACGAATCATCCCTCACGCATGCAACCATCCAAAGTAGTTATGAAGTCATTATTATATTCATTAGCGGTCATTTGTTAATGGTCCTTTGCAAATTTGAAAAGGGAATTGGTTATCATTGTTTTATTTCATGCAAAGAATGCACTGCATGCATATCTATTGCTGAAAGAGAAAGCTTATGATAAGATACCAAAACTCTCATTAAGATATCAAGTGAGGCAGATTTCAATTTGGAGATTATGTCAGCAGTTTCGATTGCAAATCTAGTAAGTTTGAAAATAGTTGCTGACTGAAACAAGGTTTTAAATCAAGCGGGGCAGATTTTTCCATTAAGCGAGGCTGAATCAAATTCTCAAGCGAGCCAGTTTATCCAGAAAGGAACTTTATTACAGTTTTGCTGAAGACACAAGGTTTCCAGGAAGAATATGGCAAACGAAAAAAGAAATCATCGGTTGGGTCACTACCTGAGGATATAACCTGAAGGTTTAGAGAGTCTCACCAGGGATAAACCTGTTGAAGAAGCCTTCAAGAAAGTAGGTTGCTGGAGGTTCTGTGAAAAGCTTCGAGGAGGGCATAATCAAGTCACCAAAGAATTTGCTACCAACTTCACAGGGTCAAACACAAAGGTTGGTTTTCTTAATATACCAATTTCTCCTGAAGTTATATCAGCAGTCACAGAAATCCCAAGAGGGGAGGAAAGATGGTTTAAAAATTTTAGGTTTGAAATGCAACCCTGCAAAATATTTTTGAAACCAGAGTTTATGGACAATGATTTGAAAAAAGTTGTGCCAAGAAATTATGTCAAGGATGCATTTTCCAACCTGCTCTACAATATTCAAATATACTTCACCTGTGAAGGGAGATATCACAAGGTGTACACTGATCACTTTAAACTCTTACTGCATTTCACAAGAATAATCTCTCTAGATTTACCTTTCTTTCTATTTCGAAGTCTGGCCAAGATGGCAGACAAAGTTCAGATGAAAACTCAGGCATGTGAAACCTCTTTATTTCATCATGGTCTAGTCAAGTTAATAGTTTTGCATGAGCTTTATAAGGTGAAAAGAGAATGGGTTGCGTTTCTCTTTTTGAGTGGAATAGGGGTTGAAGGAACAGGTGCTAGTCCTCAAGTCAAAGAAGCATCTTCATCAAAGACTACTGAACCTGCAGAAATAAAATCAAGGAGGTGTTTCAAGCTTAAGCCTAGGAAACAGGTTAAGGAACCTATGATAAAGACATCACTGAATATCCAAAAGAATCCTCAATCCAAAAATAAGAAGAGAACTGAGGTCAAAAAGACAATCCAGGAACAATCAATTAGTAAAATAGCTCAGAAGAAGTTGACTAGGAGTCAAAGGTCAAAGGACAAGGATAAGGTTGTGGTCACAAATGAAAATTTACAATTAAGAGGTGACTTGAATGATATATTACAAGCTATTGAAATTGAGGAGTCTCCCCTGGTTTAAGAAGAGTTCATAAAGCTGGATACAGGTGGCAAATCAAAGAAATTGAAAACATCCAAAAAATTAGACTTTGAGGATGAGGTGTCAGAATTTGTTTTTAAGCCTAGAAGACCACATACTAGGCAGTATAAGAAAATGCAATAGCCAGACATGGAGATAGACTGAATTGGAGGTGAGGATGCAAGTTTTTTTGAAGAACCCATTAATACATCATCTCAAATATTTGAAGACGACATAAACAAAGTATTTAATACTCAGAGAGAAAGGGGTAGTTATGAGGAGGTTAAAGACAAACTTAGACTTGCAAACATTGAGATTGATAAATTGAGGAAGAAAGTGAGAATGCATGTTGTGGAAAGGTCAAACTTTGAGAGGTTAAAAGGTCCGTGGGAGCTGGAAAAGGTTTCAAACAGTGAATCAATCATCAGTCAAGATCAAGTTTTCATATGGACTTTCCCTGCAATCAAGGAAGAAAAATTCATAAGAATGGTTAACACCAAACTGAGGGCTACTAACAGAAAGCTTAAAAGGCAGGTTGAAGACCTTCAAATACAGCTAGCAAATCTTGAAGATCAACCACAACAAAAATCTGTGTGAACAGTAAGTGACATCTCCTAACATATTTTTGAAGTTTTGTGAAAGGTTTCATTTTTGAAAATAGTTCAAAGTTGATTATTGAAAGCTTATACATAACGTCAAGGTTAGTAGTAAAAGTGGGAAACTCAAATTTTTGGAAACAAGCTGTGAAAAGAAAAGACACAGTAGTTTCGTAGCGCACTACGAAATTGTTGTAGGTGTCATGCACAACACTTTCATAGCGCGCTACGAAACTGATGTAGGATGCAGTTTTATCAATTTTGCAAGATTTAAAAGGGGAAACAGGTATGTTTATTAAACCATGATGCTGCTGGAGGATGTATAAAGACCACAAATGAAGATCCAATGGCAAAACATTGAAAATTTAAGGTTTCAAATGAGGTTTTTAGAGATCAAGTTCTGCACTACGAAAACAACAGAAAATTTCGTAGCGCAGTAATGTTAACATGTTTTGGGCATTTCTTCAAAGGTTGGGTTTGGACATAGCAGGAAGGATGAAGTCACAAGAGCTTAATAATACTTTGCCACATGTTTTGAGCACAATTTGGTCAGCAGATGTTGTGAAGAAGCATAAATGAAGTAGTACACCTATTTTGTAGGGAGCATGTTCCTAATTTTCAGGGTAGGTAAGAAGCAGATCATTACAGTTCAACATCAAGGAGATGGACATCATCAAGGTCAAAGTTTAGGAGGAGTAGTTGTTAGTTAGAAGTTTTATTGTTTGGATAAGGTTGTTAAGGTATAATAGAGAATTTTAATCCTAGTTTTGTTAGGACTCTGGAACAGACAGTTTAAACTATCAGATGTAATTAAAGTTTGTTTTAGCAGTTAATAGGTGTCAAGCTAGCAAATTTGAATTCTCTCAAGTGTTTGGAGAGAATCCAAGAAATGTAATGATGACTCTATAAAGGACAAGAAGTCAAATTGCATAGGGTTGGCAATTTTTCAAGAACAAGCATACTGTTTTGTGATAGCAAGAAACTGTGTTTTCATATTAATACAGAGATATTGGTTTCATCACTCAGGATTCAGAAAGGGTTATGGACATTTGATGTTTTTATGTTTTTCATCTTCCAATTATTTGTAGTGGCATGAATGTATGTTACTTAGAATTCACTGAAGGTGCTCTAACTTCCTTCATATGTTCATGAACTGTGTTTATTTTCTGTCCTACTATTCTTTGATGCATCTAAACCCTGAAATGCCCTGAATTCCAAATGAAACTGATATTCATGTTTTGTGAAAACACACTTGAATCCATAATCCCAATAGATGTTTGTTGATTAGTAGTACAACCAATTATCCATTTTTATCCATTTTACTCATAGAGTTAGCCATCTAATCCTTATTTGAAAATCATAAACCTATTGAGAGAGCCCTCTCAGGTTGAGGAGGCTAAGCCTCAACTAAAAATCTGGTTTGAAATAGTTACTCAGAGTCTTCTTGATTAGCAGCCTATCAGGGTCTGATTTTGAGATAAAAAGGTGAAAGGTCATGACATTTTTTCCAAAATATTCTTTGTGTTTACCTTCAAATTTTGGAACATGCGAAGGTAATTTGGTAGGAATGGGTGGCCAATTGGGGCCATGTGCTATAGATTCATTATTTAACCGACTTAAATTAGGTAGATTTAAGGAAGTTAAAAATGGGACCTGAAAGTTGTTCGCCATTGCGAAACAATTTTGCACAACTATATGTAAAGGGGTCCCCTGTGGGGAAGTGTCAGGAGAACTACCCTGATGGGTGTCTCGTGGACTTTCTGGAGGAGTGATATGTGGGCTACCCAAAGGGGTAGCGTGTGGGGACCCTTGCTAGATTATGAAAGGTATGCTTTGATAGGGAGGAGTCCCAAGAAAAATTGCACCAATAAAGTAAGATTGTATAATGGTGGCTATGTGGTGCCCTCTATGTCCTGGTAATGGGGGAAGGTTTAAAAAACACCTAGATAAATAGGGAGATGTTGGGTCCCCTATGGTGTTGAGTAGTGTGTGCGTTACTTTGTGTGTTTTAAGGAAGGGGGCAAATAAAAATGCAATAAAACCACATACATAAAGAAAAGAGAAAATAAAATGATTAATTTCATTTTAAAATTAGGCTATGTGATCAATCAAACAAAAATGGTTTTGTTTGTTGTTTCATATGATAAAAAATAATATTCAAACATAATCATCCTTGCCACACTCAAAGTAACTAGGTCTTGCAAATATGTATTCTGATGGGTACTAGGGCAACCTCTTGAAAGAATTGGTGATGCTTTCCAATAGCCACAGAATTGACCAAGGTAATGGATGAGGATTCAATGCTTCCCACACCTACACCTATAGGGAAACGATGCCTTAGATGTTTTCCACTAAAGTGCCTTTATCTCACATGAGAATCCAAGTATTTATCTTCCTGGTAGTCAGTTACCAGTATTGAGCACTACATGTGTTGGGTAGCCCCAAATAGTACCGCACACATTTTACCCAAGCCAGACCCTCCCTGAATCAAGTTTCTAATATGCTAGGTTATTATTTTCCATGGGGTGATTAAAGGATTTTAGTCACCCTAAAATTAAATTTATATGTTTCACATATGTACCATGACCATGCGGATTATGGTATGCCTACCCCCAATGGTCATAACCTGAACTATAAATTCTCTTGTGGCCCCTGTGGGGAGATTTAGTTAGTTCATGTTATGGTTTCTTTTAACATCTTAATTTTTTTAGGGCGTGAGATGGTAGGAAAAAGTAAGCTAAGTAAAAAAAATTGTAAATCATATTCCTTCTCATTCAAGGATTACAAATGCTTAGTGTGTGGAAAAGTGAACAGAAAAAGTGTGATTAGATGTGAATATATGATGATACTTTACCATATCCCCCTAATTTCACTAAGTTTTGATTGTTCCTTGCATGAAAAATAAATTATGTGAAAATAATAGGCCACTCACTCTTTTTCCTATTACACTATGTGGGTCTAAAGGGAGATAGGAAACTGAAGTTATTTAATAAGGAGTTCATATGCAATCCCAAGTTCACCAAAAAGAAGTAAGGGAAGAAGAAATTACTTACTATTTGTTTCACACTTGGCCCTAGTCCCAAAACTATTGAAATGGAAAAAATGCTTTGTTTAGTAATAATATTTGTGGATGATGGGCTACTTACTCCTTTATTATTTAAGATATATGTTTTGCAAAAAATTAGAAAAATAGTTTGATCAACATATGTGGAATTTGACCACTTACTTTTCTCCCTAATTATGTTGTGTGTGTATTGTGGATAAAAATGAAAGATAATTCAACTGCTCCAGTAATAGTGGTTAGTAAAGAAACCAAGAAATCTAAACAGACTGGAAAAAAAATGCAGAGGTGAAGGAAATTCAATAAAGGCATCCAAGCACCCGAAAAAGGAGAAATTACAAGGTTGTTTTTTTTTTTTAGAAACCGCGTGGGCTTAGCTATGCATAGACGCTGTTATCACTTTAAAAAGTTCAAAACATCATTTTGACAAGGTTACAAAATTTCATGGGTCAAAATAGGGTTTTAGGAGTCATTTTAAGGTTGATCAAGGGGCAATTTTAGATTTTTTATAGTTTGAAGTTCACCCTAAGGTTCAAATAAGGTCATTTTTAAATTTCTTTCATGTCAAATATTCATCATTATTCATTTGTATTTCATTTCCCAAAATTTTGTATCAAAACTGCCCCATTATCCAAGAAACTACAGTTTCATAGCCACCCGTTGAAAAAAGTCACTTTGCGCTACGAAAGTGCTGATAGTTTCATAGCACAAACAACAAAAAATACACTACAGGTGGTACGAAAGCGTGGTTTTGTAACTGTCTTGTCAGTTGAGCTAGAAAATGTCAGAACCCATTGGGAAAGGGTAGGATAGTGGCATGTTGAGTCATGTAATGATGAAATTGAAGTACACACCCACGTTTGTAGTCATCATGGTCATTATAGGTTATGAATGAGGCATCATTTTAGTTATGAGAGGACATTTAAAATTTCAAATTCTTTCCTAATAAGTATTCTCATTCTCTTTTTCCTTCATTCGTAATGTCTAAGCTCTGAGTGTCAAGCCAAACCTATGGATGGTTCTTACAAAGGTTTCTTATATCCATTTCAAGTGAGGCTGCTGTTATAATTATTCAAGTGAGGATGATACATTCATATCAAGCAAGGTTGAAAGATTTATTGAAGTGAGGCTGAGAGTTTCTCTAAAATAATATGGCAGAGGAAAGGAAAATACACAGAGGAGGAAAATGCTGGCAAGAACTCTGGCAGTGATATGAAGGGGCAATAATTGAAGACCCAACAAGATGGAAGTATCTTACGAATGGTTGTTTACGGTGATCAGAGAAGCAAGGTTGTCAATCACAGTATAGCAGAATTTGCTATGAATTTCAATGGAACAGCCACTAAATTTGGGATGCTAAGTGCATCTATCACACCAGAGGTCATCGCTGCCGTTACAGAGATACCAAGAGGTCAAGAAACTTGGTTCAAGGGGTTCAAATTTGATATGGAGCAGTGTAAAGAGTTCATGAAGCTTGAGCACATAGACATGGATCTTAACAATGTTATCCCTAGAAGCTGCATAAAAGATAATTATTCAAAACTGTTGCTCAACATTCAGAAATATTTTATCTGTGAAGGAAGATATCACAAGGTTTATTCATATCAGTTCAAATTGCTTCTACACTTCACTGGTAAGATTTCACTTGATTTACCTTTTTATCTGCATAGAAGTCTTGCAAAGATGGCTGATAAGGTGAATGAAAATACGGAGGGGAGTGAAATATCCTTATTTCATCATGGCTTAATGAAATTATTAATTTTAGATGAACTTCAGAAAATAGGCAGATATTGGTCATCATTCTTGTTTACAAATGGTTTTGAGTTGGAAACCATAACTCCTACAAGAAACCCTAAAGCTAAAGGAGTTCCATCAACACCAGTAGCAGAACCAAGCCAAAATATGGTTACAAAACCAAAAGAAACTGCAAAAGTGAAGCCAAGTAAGAAAACTGAGAAAGAGCAAGAGAAAATGAAAATGCTTGATACACCAACTCTCCCACCTGCAAAACATAGATCAAAGGTTGTTAAAGATGCAAAAAAGGAACAAGCTTTCAGCAAACAAGGGAACAAAAGAATAACTAGAAGCCAAGCAGTGGTTTTGAAAGGAAAGACAATTTCTACAGAAGACAACCCAGTAACAAAGGGGAATCTAGCGGATGTTCTTCATGCCATTGACATAGAGGAAACACCTATTTTACAAGATGAGTTCATTGGGGAAGATTAGCATAAGTTGAAAAAGGCCAAGTCTGCAAAGAGGCTAGAGTTTGAGGGGGAAAATGCAGGTTTCATTTTTCAAGAAAGAAAACCTATGACAAGGCATGCTATGAAATTAATGGAAGGCAGAAAAGAAGTTCAAAAACCCACCGAGACAACTAAATATCCTAAAGAAATTGTTGATCTTTCATCACCCACAATGAAGGATACAATCAACAAATTAAAAAGGGGAAAAGAGAAAGTGATAGATAAAACAAGGTCTCAATGCCTTGAGGAAAAGTTAAAGTTGGCAAATCAGGAAATTGCTGTCATGAAAAGAAAGCTAGAAAACATTGTGTCGAGAAATTATAGTTTAAAAGAATGAAGGCAATGTGGGAAGGACAAGATGAGTCTGTTTCTGAAGCTTTAAATAATACAGAGCAGTTTTTCAAATGGAAAGTTCCAGCAATAAAAGAAGCTAAGTTTGTCAGAATAATAAACACTCATCTGAGAGCTACTGACAAAAGACTTAAAGACCAGGTGAAGGATTTAGAGTAGCAATTGGAGTTAATTCATGTTGAGCTACAGAGTAAAGGCATTAAAATGACAGTCATAGAAGAACAAATAGGTCAACCAAGTGAAAATGAAGAAGGAATGCCTCAAGGAAGATAGAATGAAGTAGGTTTATAGTTGGTATGGTTTGCAGATGATGAAGACATGTATATTTTGAGTTTTTGGGCAAAACTACAGTTTTCACTTGGAAAATTTATGAAAAATTTGCATACTCAGCAGTTTCGTAGCGCATTCAGTGTAAAAAAGCAGAAAAGTGCTACGAAACTGCTGTAGCTTCCTTTTTGTTTCCTTTGATCAGTATGTAAGGAATTAAAGGGTGAGTAAAGAGCTATAATTTCTATGAAAAATGTGTTGAAGGGTAATTAAAACAATGCAAGAGGAAAGAATTAATTTTTTGGAGGATAAAGACTTGAAATGGCAGCACTACAAAAAGCGCTACGAAACTGCAATGTACATTACAACATTTTTATAAATTTTTAAAGAGGTTTTAGACAACTGGAGGCTAGGGAGGAGTTATGGGACGTGTTAAGCCAACTTCCAATAGTCTAGGACCACGAAAATGAAGATTAATGATGGTCAGAAAGTTCAAAGAAGGCAAAATACACTATGCCTAAATAACAGGGTACTGTTTTCTATTTTTTTGGAGGTCAGCAAAGTGGTCATGAAGAACTGAAGGCCATTATCCAAATTCGACCATCTGATGATACAATTTTCAATGATTTAAATTTAAATAGATAAGGTTGTCATAGAGAATGATAAGGAGTTTGAGTCCTTTTTGAAATAGGACTGTTAAGTAGGATAGGTGTCTTTTTGTAATAAATTCCATGTTTTATGGCTATGTAGGGTGTGAAGGGATAGAAATTCAATGTATCTAGCCTAAAGGCAGATCATCTCATTTTTTAAGAGGTCTATTAAAGGCCATTGGGTCGAATTTGTCAAGGGTTGGAGATTTTAGGCAAAATTGTAGCTTATTGTAATTGATTGTTTCAACTAATACAAAGATCTATTACTTGAACAACTTGAGATTCTGATGGAGTTTTTAGTGCTTTCCTACTCTATTTGTGCCTCTTATGTATCTCACTTGCAGTGGTTTTCACTTATATTACTCAGAATTCATTTATGATATTCCTTGACTTCCTTTATATGTGAATTGACTGTGTATTTTCATGGTTCATGTGTTTGTGTCATATATCTAGAAACTCTGATCTGCCTCAACTTCCATGTCAAGTAACTCACTGAATCACTGAAAGTGTTGACTTCATGAGCCCAATGGCTACATACTGATATTATTTTCAACCTACATATTGGAGATGTTATCTCAGAAGACTATTTGATTGTAAAGCTTTTGGAGTTTCTGCTATATACAATAACAACACAACTTTTCTTTACCTGAGATTCTTATTATATTTCAATGAGTTTCTATCCTATATTTTGAAATTTTTTCTTCCAATGTATTTATTCTTATTACTCAGAACTCATGATTGTTCATGCTTTAACTTCCTTTAAGTATTAATCTATGGTATATCTCTTTTAATAGTTCACCTTCAATGTTTTGATGCCTCATTATTCAGAATTCATGTATCACACGCTCTGACTTCCTTTGGACCTCAAGCTATTGAAAACTTCCTATATGTGTTGTTATTTCATTGAAATATTTACAAGCCTTAGCTTCCACAAGGAAAGCCTTGTTATTGACATCCTTGTCACTGACTCCATAGCCCAATGGTAGTAAAATCCGATCTTTTCAATCTGTAAAAATACAAAACCAATACATTCATCGTAAGCCAGTTATTTCCCCAAATAGAGTTAGCCATATATATCTTTATTCCATATCATTAACCCTTGAGAGAGCCCTCTCAAGCTAAGGAGGCTAAGCTTCAGTCACAGTATTGAGTTGAAACAGTTACACTGAAATTTTCTGATTAGTAGACAATCAGGTATGATTTTTGTGATAACAGATGCAGTCGTGCATTTGGATGAAAAAAATGTGTGTTGTCGACAATAAATTGTGAATTACGAAGCTTCTCAGCCAAAAATAGGTCCAAAAGGTCCTGCAAAAGTTCTAGAGAGATTTTGGGAGCCTTGTAAGGTGCTTAAACAGAGAAACTATCATGCAAATACAACCGTTAGAGTAAAGAAAAGAAATAAGTGGAGTCACCAATTTTGTAGTAGTTTTCTTGTATAAATGGTGTACCAAATAACATTACCTTAACAGTTGGTTGTTCCCTGCAAAGGAATACATATAGAGTTGGTGTTGTTAATGGAAAAACCTAGATAAACAAAGAAATGAAAATTGTGAATACAATGCATCTACAAACATAAACTAAATAAAGAGATAAATACACAAATAATGCTTAATGAACAAAACAAGTCAATAAAATAATGGAAAAATGCTCCCCTTATTAACTTCTAGTGGTAGAAATTGAATACAATAGATCAATACTAAATAGTTGAAGAGAATTCTTTGAGATATGGTCCTCAAAAAACCTCAGCAAGGAGGCTCCTTTCCTCAATCTCTTTGAAATCTTCTCCTCTCTCCCAAAAGAAGTATGAGGACTCTCTCAATGGTGGGCTCTTATTCTCTCACTAAGATGATGGATTTCTTAGAGGCAATATGACCAACATTCTAATGATCTTACTTTCTCCACTTCAACAATGAAATGTGGTGTTGCTCTGATAAAAATTTGGCCAACATATCATTGTCTCTTCTTTTGGTTCTCCCATGGCTTGGTTATATAGATTTTGTTTTAATCCATCTTCCCTCTCTTGGTTCATGAATGATAGTTACTCAAGAGTAGGAGAATATGACTCCATTGAGGGGTGCATATCTTCAAGGCGACTCAGATTCACTTATCCTTGACTTAAACATGTCAAGGAATCATCCTACAAGTGTGGGAAGTTGTTCCAAATTTTTTGAGTTGCAGTTTTCTTCGCCCGCGTGAATTTCGAAGAAAAATCCATGTGGATGTATTTTTTCCTTGATATATGTCGCATAGTCCAAATTTTACACTTGCAACCTTAGGATAGATTAATTTTTTTGAACTTCCATAATGTCTTCAGCTATAAAATATTCCCTTATATATTCCTACAGTGGATCTCTTGAGAGACAATGGATTTTTTGTTGGGGCACATTATGGATGAATGTGCATTGTGATAGGTAATGATGGCAAGTACATTGCAATCCTTTGTCACTTAAATTAAGTTGGATAGTGTCATATTTATAAAATAATAAAAAAATGATATGGGAAATGGTTATGATAGTCGTATTTATTGAGTGATTTCTAGTGATATGTAACCTATGAAATAGATGCTCAACAAAAAATCAAACATTAAAATAAGTAAATTCAATTAGACAATAGTATGAAGAGGGTAGGGCCTGAGGTAGATGCATATGATTCCAAAAAAAATAAAAAATTATAGAGTTTACAATGCATAACATAAATTATATGATATTGAGTTGTGGTTTTTGAAGCGGGGGAATGGGCGGGAGGGGAAGTGATGCACACAAATTATGTCACACTTCTAATGAAAGGAAACTAGCAAACCTTTTAATTGTTTAGCTAATTTCCATCACCATTATATTAGGATATTTTTTTCTTAGTTTCATGTCTTCATATTAAATTTACTAATATATATTTTTCATAATTTTTTCACTTTCTTAATCTACCAATGTATCTCTCCCCATAATGATAAAATACTTTTACAAAATATCATTTGCTAAAAATTGTTTCCTATGGATGGGATGCATGCATTAAGCAAAAAATTGTGTCTATTGAATCCATATCTAAGAGAAAATAGTAAAATTATAAAATAAAACTTGTGATCCCACCCCTAGGAGTATGTTTAAAAATACGTTAATTCACTCCATTAAATCATACACCTAGAAAATGTGATTTTTTGTTGTTTGTTAGTATGTCATAAACTTGCGGGACTAAGATGTGGCTGCATAAACAGTGAACTAGGGGCATCTAAATTAAAAAAAATCCAAGGATTGCATGCAACGTTGGCCACACCAAACCATACTCATGGCCATATTTATTCTTAAATGGTATTAAACCAATGACCATTTTACCAGGGAGTTCCTTAACAAAACAACCTATAATTGATTTCTCTATGCCTCATTGGCTCATGTGAAATGTGATTTATCTAGTCTCACCTATGTTTTATTAAATCATATAATTGTACATATCTTATTCCAAACCCATCATAGGAAATTGAAAACCCCTGGCCTCATATTGTGATTTCTATTAAAATGGAGTTGACAATGTTTCCCCTCAACATCACATTTGAGTTTCAAAAGATACAACAAAAAACAACCAATATACCACAACTTACATATGTCATGACATTAATGTGGGTTTAAATCTTCTAGAAAATATATGTCAACAATTTTTTCTTAATACTAACGCACATGTACTTAAAATTCAACCTATAGAGTGATAATAAATAAAAAGACTCACCTATCATAGTTAGTTACTTAGGGTGCCTAGGATTTTTAATTTTTATAATAGTGACTTTGTTGAATTATTTCAAGTGACAAATTTAATTCCTTCTCATAAATCTTTAACCTAAAAATTGGTCTAAATGATGAATAGAAATGACGTAAAACAATTTGATGCCTTATAGTTCCTGTTAACTTATTTCTCCCTTAATGATGGATTCGTGCTCTTTAAAGTTATTCGAAGATATATGAATTTCTCACTCTACAGTCAAAATTTTGTGTGGTAGTTATGGCGATCAACTTCAAATTTCATCACCAATTGTGATATGTTTAATATCAACCTCGAAAATTCACTTGAAGGTACATATCCCAATTCCTTGTGCAATATGAAATTTGGATATATAGACGGTTTTATTGTGCTCATACTGGAGATTAAAATATTTAGATATCCCAATTAATTTGGATATTTTTTTATCTGAATACCTCCTTTAATTTGGATATATATATTTTTGTAAATATATCTTCCAATATAAAAATGTTTTGATCCAAAGATATTGGATCAACCTCCTTGTTGTAATTAGTAATTGGGTCTAAACTAGATATCTCATAGTTTAGAATGATGGAACTCCATTATGGACGATTTTCCATTTCCTTCAACTAAAAAAACTCCAATGCGGGTTATACGAAATATTATTCAGTCTCGTCGTAAAATTTAGGATTACATTGTGAATTACATTTCGATCTATGTTTCTTGAAAATTGAACACAAGAACCCAGTGGCATGCAATAATCGATTATTCCTGTAATAAATAAATAAAACCAATTTGGAATGTTCTCATTACAACATTAAATTAACCACTCAGACACATGCATATATGTACACACTAATTCCTGTATTCAATAAAATAGGGGAAGATTATATACTTATGGTAAATGTGCTATCTTCCTCTAATTTCCTCTTATTTTTCCTTTATTCACACACTCAAATTCAAAATCTCTCAATTATATGAAAAAAAATATACATAGAACCAACATCAGGGCTCTTTGGAAGAGAAGGAGATTCCACCCTTTCGGGAAAGGAGTGTTGAAACCAAATCGTAAAAGCACCACCAAGCTTAACACACTCCAAGTGACTATTAAGGTTAGGCTTCCAATGAATTTTATGTAGTACAACATAATCTAATATATAATTGAGATTGGAAAATTTCCATGAGTTAAACTGAGGAAAATTTTTCATATCCAATCAAAAATATGTTGAAAATTGTAACTAGATTTGGTCTTCATAATGAACTAATTGTAATAATGACAATGTATATTTGTTATAAAGAAAGAAAAAGAAAGAAAAAAATATATTTTATTTTATTTTTGGAGTATGGGTTTCATACTCAAGTTTTAGTCAAAGCATGATCTTCATGCTTTTAGTTTTTTTAGGTCTTTCTAGGATAAAGAATATTATTGGTCAACTATCATAGTCCAAATTAGACTGCTTGTAATAAATAAAGAGATTTATTTTATCAAGAAAAATCCATTTTTCTATCCAAAGTCCAATTCGGCCCAAGAGAAAGATCAACTCGACATAAAGGAGGGTTATTCGACTCTCAAGAGAGGTTATAAATACAAGGGAGCTTGACCTCATTTGGACATTAACTTAAGTCAAGGTTGATCTGTGATAGTGAAGAAGAGAAAGAGTATATGGAGAATGAAGAAGATGAGCAAAATTAAATTTTTACTAAAGACTATATTTTCTTGTCTTGCTAAGGTTTGTGAAGTTTCTAGTTGCAAGAGGCCGAAGTTATAGAGCAGTTGTAGGAGGTTGAAATTGTAGGACCAAAATTATGTTGTAGGGGCAAATTTTTAGTGGCGGAGTTGAATATTGATGTTTTAGAAGCTTCCTTGGAAGAGATCATGTTGGGGGATGACATGGGTCTTGGAGGGTTTGTTGAAATTTGTCTTTGGGTCTTGGAAGTATCTTTGTAAGCAGTTTCTATATATAAGAAGAGAAATATTTATTTAGGTTTTCCCCTTGGAGGGGTTTTCCCTAGCTTGGATCCTATATCATGTCTACTTTGTATCTTTGTGATCTTCATTGTTTTTGGTAATTTCTTGATGAAAAGAACTAAAGAAGAAATAAAAGGCAATCTAATATCACAAGTAATTATCAAGATTAGGAAAATAAGTTATAATCTATAGGTCTCGAAATTATCCAACATGGTGTCAAAGCTAAGGTTCAAGGAGGAGACTAAAGATCATAGTTTAGTTAGCACTATGACAAGGTTTATGAAGAAGGGTGTCAAGGATTTTGGAAATATCGCTACATCCATTAATAGATGCATGTTTAAGTTCATCTCCAAGTTAGAAAATAAAGCAACAAAAGGAACCTTTTTCTCCACTTTGTCTGACACTTTCAAGGATGAGAATGTAAGGGTTATTGACAATGGTGCCTCCAGACATATGATAAGTGAATGCAATCAAATTTAAAACTTGTGAAAAAGAAACTCATATCACTAAATCAAACTTGGAGACAACAAGAGATATCCAATGAATGGCATTGGATATACATCATTGGAGCTCGATTCTGGTGGAAGAATTCACCTCAATAACATTTTATATTTTCCAGGTTTGAAGAAAAACTTACTTTCTATTTCTTGTCTAGAGGATAAAGGTGATAGAGATTTTCTTTTGTTGATGGAAAGGTTTTGGTTTGGGGTAAGGGATCAAATATTGATAATGCTAGGATAATTGGGATTCATGAGGGGAAATTTTATAGACTCTATATACCTCTAGCCTAGGCCCTAGTTCACTTGGATGTGATTACTTCTAAAGTGTGGCATTGTAGATATGGACACTTTCAATTTAATATTTTTCCATATTTAAGTCAAATGATCAATGACATACCCTAATTGACGGAATAACATGAAGGGAATTGTAAGGGGTGTGCTCTAGGAAAGAATGTAAAGAAGCCATTTGCAAGCACTAACACCAAATCTAGGGAAATTTTAGATCTCATACACTCAGATGTATGTGGAACTATGACAGTTAAGTCTCCTAGTGGGAATAAATATTATGTAACCTTCATTGATGATTACTCAAGGAAGACTTGGTTATACCTTATCAAGAATAAGGATGAGGTATCTCAAAAGTTTTATGAGTTCAAGAATGAAGTGGAAAATCTAACCGAAAGACATATTAAAACTATGAGGTCTAACAATGGTGGAGAATACACCTCAAAGGAATTAATGTTTTTTTCTAAGGAAGCGATAATTAAGAGGGATCTCATTGTTCCTTATAATCCTCAACAGAATGGAATGGTAAAAAGAAAAATAGAAATATTGAAGAATGTGTTAGGGATATGTTACATGATCAAGATCTCCCTCAATCGGCATGGGGAAAGGAATTCATGACAACTATGTACATACAAAACTGAAGTCCTCATAAGATTCGTAATAGCATGACTCTGAAAGAAGAATTTATAGGAAAGAAGCCAAGTGTGGATCATCTTTGAATATTTCAGCATCATGTGTATATTCATGCACCCAAGTATACAATAAATAATTTATATCCTGTTATCACCAAAATCGTACCTGATTGGTTGTTGATCAGACAAATTCAGTGTAACTATTTCAAACCAATCTTGTGATTGAGGCTTAGCCTCCTCAATATGAGAGGTCTCTCTCAAGGGTTAATGATATGGAATAAAGATATAGATGGCTAACTCTATTTAGGAAATAAACTGGTTATGATGAATGTAGGTTGAAAAGATCAGAGCTTAATACCATTAGGCTATGGAGTCAGTGAAAGGGATCTCAATAACAAGGCTTTCCTTGTGGAAGATGAGGCTTGTAAATATTTCAATGAAAGAGAAAGACATACAGGAGGTTTTCAATAGCTTGAGGTTCAAAGGAATTCAGAGCATATGATACACGAATTCTGAGTAATGAGACATCAAGACATTGGAAGAAAACTATTAAGAGAGATAAATCATGGCTTAATACTTAAAGGAAGTTAGAGCATGAACAATCATGAGTTCTGGGTAATAAGCATTAAGACATTGAAGAAAACCTTTCAAAATATAGGACAAAAACTCATTGAAATATAATAAGAATCTCAGGTGAATAAAAGTTGTGATGTTACTGTATATAGCAGAAACTCCAATAGCTTTACAATCAAATAGTATTCTAAGATAACATCTCCAATTTGTAGGTTGAAAATAATATCAGTATGTAGCCATTGGGCTCATGAAGTCAACACTTTCAGTGATTCAGTGATATCACTTGACATGGAAGTTGAGGCAGGTCAGAGTTTTGAGTAGTAGGAAACACACACATGAAGCATGAAAATACATAGTCAATTCACTTATAAAGGAAGTCAGAGCATCACATGGATGAGTTCTGAGTAATATAAATGGAAACCACTGCAAGAGATATACATAAAATGTACAAATAGAATAAGTAAGCACCAAAAACTCCTTCAGAATCTCAAGTTGGTCAAGTAACACATCTCTGTATTGCTGAAATAGTGAATTTACTATGAGCTGCAATTTTTCCAAAAATATCCAACCCTTTGATAATTCAGCCCCTTGGCCTTTAATAGACATGTTACATCATCATATAATATACCTCTAGGCTAGATACATTGAATATTTTCCTACTGACACCTTGCATAACCATAAAACATCAAGTTTATGACAAACAAACACCTATCCTACTTGACAGTCTTATTTCAACTAGGACTCAAACTCTTCATTATTATCTTTAAAAACCTTATCTACTTAAAGAAATTAAATATTTTAAAATTATGCTGTCACATGGTCGAATTTAGATGATGAGATTCACCACTTTGTGACCACTTACTCGACCTCCTCAGAACTAGGAAACAAAACCTCGTTTTTTAGGTAAATGGTCTTCTTCTTCTTTGAATATTTTGGCTATCATCTGGTCTTGAATTCATGGTACTTGAGTGTTTAATAATTGCTTGAAATGGTATTTAACTCTTTGATAGCCTCCAGCTATCCAAAACCCGCTCCAAAACTTGCTAAAAAGACTAAAAAATAGTGCACTACGAAAGCAAGGCAGTTTCGTAGTGCACTTTCATAGCGCCTTAAAACAAGCCTTTATCCTAAAATATTCTGACCCTTTCCTCTTGCATCATCTTTATCACCCTTTAACACATCTTTAATAACATTTTCAGCCCTTAAATCAACCCTTAACACCTTTAATACTGATCAAAAGAAGCAAAAAGGGCAGCTATAACAGTTTCATAGTGTTTTTCTGCTTTTTAAGCCTGGAGGCGCTATGAAACTGTTGAGTATGTATATTTTTTCATAAATTTGTAAAATGAAAACTGTATTTGCTAAAAACCTTAGAATATAACCTATCTTCATCATCTAAAAACCATAAACCAACTTTTTTTTAGGCTCCTTGAGGTATCAATCTCTTCATTCATATTTAAGACATCCTTGCAGATTTTTCCTGTTTTTTCCTGAAAAATAGGTCTTTGAATAGAGCCTATATCTCCTAATAAATGCTATATTTTTTGAAACTAAAGGATTTTTTTGTAGGTCATTATGTCTTGAATAAAAAACTCTCTTGATTTTTTGAAACACAGCTCCTACTATCCAGAACCTGCCTTTGACAAACATGTGTAAAACAGGAAAACTCTGTTTCTGAAAATATGGCTTCAATGAAATCCTTGTATCTCCCAACTGATAACACTCGTGAGAAACTTGAGAGAGGTTTTGGTATCTGGGGAAATGATGAAGATAAAAATCTTTCAAAATTCCAATTTTTTTTTTCATTTTTCTAGAAATGAAACTTGAAGTTGACTGCTAAAAAATCATGTACAAGACAGTTTAGTAACAACAATTTCGTAGAACATTTTAATTTATCAATTTCTCCCACCTCATAATTAATTTGAAGAACTTGATAGAGGTTTTTATATTTAGGTCTGGAATGAAGAAAAACCTCTTTCATATTTCCAAAATTCGTTTTCAGTTTCTCAGAAACTGCCTTTTAGGTTGACTGTTCAAAACTAGAAAACAAAGAAATGCTTCAAATTTGCTACGAAACTATTAACCAGTTTCGCAGTGCTTTCTGCCTTTTTTACACTGAATGTGCTATGAAAGTAGGGATTCTTGGCTAATTTGGCACTTTTGGTACAAAAAAATTTTGAAAATGAAATGAATAAGAGAATGATGACTGATGTGACATGAAGGAGTTTGAATATGGGTGGCTTTAGACCTTAGGGTGAACTTAAACAAGAAAAATTTGTAATTTCTCTTGACAAAGTAATGAAAAATGAATTCTATGACCCTACCATTTACACATGAATTTATTCAGCCTTTTAAAATGATGCTTCATTATTTTAGGTGATAACAGTGGCTCCACTTGGGATGGTGTGCCCCTGTGGTACACCAAAGAACCTGTAGCTCCAGTTCCATCCATCTTCTTGGAAATAAAAAATGTGAAATTTATGAAAAATTTTCCAAGCTCTTATGGCCTTATTTTCGGGCTCAAGCTTGATGATTACTACTAGAAAACCAAATTTGTACCTACTGAAAATATTCTCAGTAAACTTTGAGCTTATTCACGCACTACTACCTACCCTAACAACTGCAATCTTCATTTTTAACTCAAGCAACATGAAACTTCCAATGAAGCAAGTCATTGATCTGATCTGACACTTGAACTTGTTGACTACACTTGAACCAAAAGTAAGCATGATACTGAAATGACCAAGGGAACATAAAATGTATCTGATCCTCATAATGAAAATATAGCTGGAAATCTGGATTGAAGAACTCTTCCATGTAGTCAGCTATAGGATCATAGAAAACATAATATGTTTGATGACTCTCAAGACAATATACAACTTTGGAAAACTCATACATGCTTTTATCAACCACACAAGTCTTCAGTTGTGCATTATCAAACTGATTTTCAAGAACAAGGTTTTTTTCTTCAATCTCAAAAGAGAAAGGTAACAACACCCTCTCTTTATATTCGGGCATAAAAATCTTTTGAAAAGATTGATAATGGTCATGAAGATTATAAGATTGAATTTGACCTTCAAAAACTTCAATTTCTTTCCCAATATTATTAGCAACTTCATCCACAAATTGAATCTTATCTTCTGACTTGTGCTCAAATGAATTCAGATCAGAAGACAAGGATAAAGAAAAAATTTCACCCACTTCTTCATTAGTGTGATCATTATTTGATGTAGGCTGATGCAAGAAATTCCATGAATAATAAACTTCATCCTTTACCTAAGGATTGTAGCAATTATCTTCCAATATTTCCTCTTTCCGTTTCAAATGATTCTCATACTTCTGATGATCAAAGGACTGACAAGTCTACTACAAATTTTCATCAAAATCAGAGGATGTAACATAATTTTCATAAATAAGCTCCTGCTAGGTTTCATTTTCATCCAAGGGAGAGGTTATCCTTTATTCTTGGTGATGAAATGGGTTGTCATGAAGGGCCTATAAAATTTCCTCATCCATGAACTCATCATATTCATAACAATTCTCTAAATATTCAATAAAACTCACACAATGTTTACAACAGTCATTGACCAGCAATAAGGAGGGATGATACTCTTCATACATCTCATAAAACGCAACATGGAAATCAACAAGAAAATATAATGAACCATTTGGAAAGCTTTCATACCAAGACCATGTTTTTCCTTCTAAAGTGGCCATAAACATCTTCATGAGACAATCCTCAAGGAACTGAACCTTAAGACTATGTACATGCATATGGAATCTAACCAAATGAAGAGCAGCATTGTCTTTATTTTCATCTTTAAATATAGGAATATGAGTTAACCATTCGACCTTTGGCATAGGATTTGGAAAACTAGGGATATGAACCCAATTCATAGGGGCATACTTGGCATTTATTCTTGCAATGGAACTCATCTTGAAACTTCATGAACCTACTGATCTTCAAGCAGTGGAGTCACCTTCCAAATGAATATTTCATGTGTGGAGTCACCAGAGAAAAAATAAAACCAACATGTGCCTAAGTGTCTTCTGCTCTCAGACCTTAGAACTGAAACTTTTTCGTTCTTCCCAGGGAAAATATACACCTTCAGTCCCCGGCAATGGCGCCAAAATGTTATCACTAAAATCGTACCTGATTGGATGCTGATCATACAACTTCAGTGCAAATATTTCAAACCAATCTTATGACTCAGGCTTAGCCTCCTCAATTTGAGAGGGCTCTCTCAAGGGTTAATGATATGGAATAAAGATATAGATGTCTAACTCTATTTATGAAATAAACTGGTTATGATGAATGTAGGTTGAAAAGATCAGAGCTTAATACCATTGGGCTATGGATTCCGTGAAAGGGATCTCAATAACAAGGCTTTTCTTGTGGAAGCTGAGGCTTGTAAATATTTCAATGAAAGAGCAAGACATACATGAGGTTTTCAATAGCTTGAGGTTCAAAGGAAGTCAGAGTGTATGATACATGAATTCTGAGTAATGAGACATCAAGACATTGGAAGAAAACTATTAAGAGAGATCAATCATGGATTAATACTTAAAGGAAGTCAGAGCATGAAAAATCATGAGTTTTGAGTAATAAGCATTAAGACATTAAGGAAAACCTTTCAAAATATATGACAAAAACTCATTGAAATATAATAAGAATCTTAGGTGAAGAAAAGTTGTGTTGTTACTGTATATAGCAGAAACTCCAATAGATTTACAATCAAATAGTCTTCTAAGATAACATATCCAATATGTAGGTTGAAAATAATATCAATATGTAGCCATTGGGCTCATGAAGTCAACACTTTCAGTGATTCTGTGATTTCACTTTACATGGAAGTTGAGACAGGTCAGAGTTTTGAGTAGTAGGACACACACACATGAAGAATGAAAATACAGAGTCAATTCACTTATAAAGGAAGTCAGAGCATCACACGGATGAATTATGAGTAATATAAATGAAAAACACTGCAAGAGAGATACATAAAAGGTATATATAGAATAAGTAAGCACCAAAAACTCCTTCAGAATCTCAAGTTGGTCAAGTAACACCTATGTATTGCTGAAACAGTGAATTTACAATAAGCTGCAATTTTGCCAAAAATATCCAACCCTTTGCTAATTCGACCCCTTGGCCTTTAATAGACATGTTAAATCATCATATGATCTACCTCTAGGCTAGATACATCGAATTTTTTCCTACTGGCACCTTGCATTACCATAAAACATCAAATTTATGACAAACAAACACCTATCCTACTTGACAGTCCTATTTCAACTAGGACTCAAACTCTTCATTATTATCTTTAACAACCTTATCTACTTAAATAAATTACATCTTTGACAATTATGCTGTCACATGGTCGAATTTAGATGATGAGATTCACCACTTTGTGACCACTTAATTGAACTCCTCAAAACTAGGAAACAAAACCCTGTTTTTAGGTAAATGGTCTTCTTCTTCTTTGAATATTTTGGCTCTCATATGGTCTTGAATTCATGGTCCTTGAGTGTTTAATAATTTCCTGACATGGTATTTAAATCTTTCATATCCTCTAGCTATCCAAATCCTACTCCAAAACTTGCTAAAAATACTGAAACACAGTGCGCTATGAAAGTAAGGCAGTGATGTACTTTGCTATAGTGCCACTGCAATAATGTTTATCCTAAAATATTCTGACCCTTTCCTCTTGAATCATGTTTATCACCCTTAAACACATCTTTCATAACATTTTCAGCCCTTAAATCATCCCTTAACACCTTTAATACTAATCAAAAGAAGTAAAAAAGGCAGTTACAACAGTTTCGCAACACTTTTCTGCTTTTTAAGCCTAGAGGCGCTACGAAACTGCTAAGTATGCAGATTTTTGCATATATTTGTCAAATGAAAACTGTAGTTGCTCAAAAAATTAGAATAAAACCTGTATTCATCATCTACAAACCATAAACCAACTTGTTTTTAGGCTCCTTGAGGTGTCAATCTCTTCATTCATATTTAAGACATCCTTGCAGAGTTTTCCTGTTTTTTCCTGAAAAATAGGTCTTGGAACAGAGCCTATATCTCCTAATAAATGATGTAGTTTGTGAAATGGAAGGAGGTGTTTGTAGGTCATTATTTCTTTAATAAAAACCTCTCTTTATTTTTTGAAACACATGTCTTGCTGTCCAGAAATGGCCTTCGAAAAACATGTGTAAAACAGGAAAACTTTGTTTCTGAAAATAGGGCTTCAATGAAATCCTTGTATCTCCCAACTGATAAAACTTGTGAGAAACTTGAGAGGGGTTTTTGTAGCTGGGGAAGTGATGAAGACAAACCTCTTTCAGAATTACAAAACACGTTTTCATTTGACCAGAAACTGAACTTGAAGTTGACTTCTAAACAGTCATGTACAGGACTGTTTAGTAATAACAATTTCGTAGCGCATTTTAATTTATTAATTTCTCCCATATCCTAATGAATTTGATGAAACTAAGATAGGTTTTTATATTTATGTCTGTTATTAATAAAAACCTATTTCAGATTTCCAAAATTCGTTTTCAATTGCTCAGAAACTGCCTTTGAAGTTGACTTATCAAAACCAGAAAACAGAGAAATGCTTCAAATTCGCTACGAAACTATTAGCCAGTTTCGTAGCGCTTTCTGCCTTTTTTAGACTGAATGCACTACGAAAGTAGGGATTCTTGTCTAATTTGGAACTTTTGGTACAAAAAACATTGGAAAATGAAATGAATTGGAGAATGATGACTGATGTGACATGAAGGAGTTTGAATATGGGTGGGTTTAGACCTTAGGGTGAACTTAAAGAAGAAAAATTTGAAATTTCTCTTGACCAAGTTATGAAAAATGAATTCTATGACCCTACCATTTACACATGAAATTATTCAGCCTTGTCAAATGATGCTTCATTTTATTTGGGTGATAACAGATCCTACTAGTCTAAAGGGAATATTTGTGATCTGGATTTATGCAGGAACACAACATAATACATATATAACCATAAACATAGAGATGCAACGGAAATAATGCTTCATTTTATTAGTAAAAAAAATGACTGAAATAAATAGCTAGGGCGCTGGTAGCGTATCTCTAAGAAGATATGTGGCGTACACAGGCCTCTAAATTGTGTTACATTGAGGCTCGAAGGCCTATTACAGACATAATGGAAATATATGAACTAGGGTATTGGAAGCGTATCCCTGAGAAGAGATGTGACGGCTACTAGCCCCGTTTGGGTAAATTGGTGTTTCAATTTCCCGGGGTCATAAATTTGGTATACTATCTCTGTTTGACGCACATGATACATCGTTAGAAATATCTATCTCAAGACTACAACTTTTGCTGCGAATATCAATCTCGGAACGAAATCATATTTATCAGACAAAGGATGCTCGAAAAACGTCATTTAGGGTCTCAAAATGGCTCCGGAAGTTCAGGACACAAAAAACTGCTAAAAATAGTAAGTTGTGTCGAAACTTAAAAACTAAAAGAACTGATGGTGGGGGTTCAAATGGAATAGGTGGGTGGCCACCAATGTACACCTGGATCATTAAGGCCACAAAACGGCTCTGGGAGTGCAAGACCCGAAAACCTGCTAAAAATAGTAAGTTGTGTTGAAAGTGAAAAGCTACAAGAATTGATGTTGTGGGTCCAAATGGAATAGGTGGGTGGCTACCGATATCCACCTGAATCATTCCTCCCTCCTTAAGAAGCAATGGTCCCCATTGAGTTGAGATCCTCCATGAGATGAGGCACATTTTGTTGTCGAATATGTCATGGCCCTGCAGGCGGACATGCTGGATGTAATTAGTAAATTTGGTTTCTTTATCAACCTTAGACAGTACATGTGTGGATTTTGACTGTGTAGTTGCATGAGGTATGGAAACATCAGAAAATGGTGCGTTGGGGGTCAAATCAATGGACTGGTTGTCTTGACAGTGTAGAGGAACCTCTGTGAGTGAGGAGAAAATTTCCTCGTATTCCTCCATGACTTTGTCCATCTGTTGCAGCCATGCAGGGGAGCCCTGTTTCGAGGCTGTGGCCACAATATTCCACTTTCCCTGTGAGCGAGTTGTAAGGAAAATAAATTTCTTGGTTTGGGAATACTGCATTGTTTTGCAGTAGTCAAAGAGACAACATGAGGCAGTATGACCTGCAGTATCATGTACAAGTTATTTTCCAAAGTAATAAAAACAATATGAGGTCTAGATTCATTCACAACATGTTGCCTCCACAAGTATGGCTGGCCCAATAATACATCAGCTACATTAAAAGGAGCAACATCACACAATACCTCATCCATGAATGGCTTGATACTGTACGAAAGGCAGCACCGCTGGTGGATGCGGAGATATCTCCCTGGGTGGAGCCACTTGATGGTATATGGCTATGGATGTGATATGGTTAGTAAGTCGAGCCGCTTCATGACCTCTGCTGAAATGAGGTTCTTTTGGCTTCCACTATCGACAAGAAATTACAGCAGAGAACCCTTAACCCATATCTGCGAATGGAAGAGGCGCTCCCCCTCCTCTGGATCCTCTGGATCTTGGTGGTGGCAACAATGGAACTGGGATCCACATCAATGATATTCTTCCCTTTGTCATTGTCTTTGTCTGGTTCTGACTCAGGATTGGAAAATGCATGTGATTCGGGTGCCTTTAGTTCAACCACCAATGACTGTTTGGGTCGACACTCGTTTATGCTGTGAGTGGGGCTGTTATGAAATTCACACCACTTCCCTGTGTCCTTCTTTGGGTTTGTGGTGTTGTTATGAGTCACATCGCTTTGGCCTTGCCCCTTGTTCTTTGGTTTGGGGGCACCTTTCAGATTCATAGATCCAAAGTCACGCTTCTTCTGCTTAAATTTCTGCTTGATCTTGGCGGCATAGTGATATGACGTGCCAAGCGATGTAATGTTGAGGAACTCTATTTCCTCCTGAATGTGCTTGTGAAGACAGCCGCTGTATTTGAGCACCAAATGTCTCTCTGAATATTTAATACCTAACTTTGTGCACAAGGTATGGAACAGATTCATCAGTTTGTGCACATCTTGATCCCTTTGTTGCCACAGCGTGGTCCATTAGATGTATTTGTCCTCATAGATCCCCACAGGGTAATATTGTTCCCTGATGACGTCTCAGAACAAATTCCAAGTGGGTGTCGCCGAGAAAGAGAGGGTTCCTCTTTGTCCTCTTTCTCACAGTAGGTTTCCCACTAGTCTTCGAAATGGGGGGCGGCTTTGAGGAGTGCAAAAATAATCTTTTCTCGGTCAGAGAAATCATGGATCGAGAAATACCCTTCCAGCAAATTCAACCATCTATCTATGGCGTCTACATATATTTGGCCTTCAAATATAGGAATGTCAAAGTTTACATGTACCTTGAAGGGAGTGGCACCTCCAGAGTGGCTGTTGGATGCAGATGCACCGTAGGTGGGTAGTCGTTGAAGGATCTGAGCAAAGTTATCCATCATTGTGTTCCTTTGTTTCTCGAGGGCCTCCTCGAGCAATATTTTGATAGGATCTCCTTCTCCCTTGTATTTCTTTTCTTCTACCATGGGAGGTCATCGGGGTTTGTGAGGCTGATCTTGCAAGTGTTCAACCAGATCGAGCCCTAACTCCTTATACCCTAACCGTGTTGGGGACATACAAAGAAAAACAGAGAAAGAGCAGACTGCTTTGATACCAATGATCTAGATTTATGAAGGAACGCATAAAAATACACATATAACCATAAAAACAGAGATGCAGTGGGAATAAAACTTCATTTCATTAATATCATATAACATAAATATGCTTACATACATAATGGAAATAAACAGCTAGGGCATTGGTAGGCTTATCTCTGAGAAGAGATGTCACGGCTACATGCCTCTGAACTGTGTTACAATGAGGCTCGAGGGCCTATTTATTATTGAGAAACAATGGAGAACTCTAAACGTCCAAAAACCTAACCCTAGGAGATGAAGCGCCAAAACTATCGGCCCCGTTTGGGTAAATTGGTGTTTCAACTTCTCGGGGTCGTAACTTTGGCATACTATCTCCGTTTGACGCACATGATACATTGTTAGAAAGATCTATCTGAGGAATAAAATTTTTGTTGCAATATCAATTTTAGAACGAAATCATATTCTCTGGACAAACGATGCCCAAAAAACGTCATGTAGGTCCTTAAAATGGCTTTGGAAGTTCAGGACCCAAAAAACTGCTAAAAATAGTAAGTTGTGTCGAAACTTAAAAACTGAAAGAACTGATGGTGGGGGTTCAAATGGAATAGGTGGGTGGCTGCCAATGTCCACATGGATCATTAAGGCCACAAAACATCTCCGGGAGTGCAAGACCCGAAAACCTACTAAAAACAGTAAGTTGTGCTGAAAGTGAAAAGCTGTAAGAATTGATGGTGCGGGTCCGAATGGAATAGGTGGGTGGACACTGATATCCACCTGGATCAATTTTTTGGGCATATTGCTTCATATAAAGGATATATAATCTATCTTAAGGAGGATTTTCAAATTGAAGTAGGGAAGAGTGTCATATTTGATGGGAGCATAAATTACAAGAAATCAAAGGATGTTCTAGTTGACTCTGTTGAAGAAGGGATACCTATCTTTGAGGAAATCTCTAGGGACAATGATGGTCAGGAATAGACATCTACTCAAGAAAATATTTAAGGTCCTTGTGAGCCTATGCAAAAAAATATTATTCTAGAAAATCAGAAGAGACCTTTTTCATTGAAAACTAATCTTCAAGAAGCATAAGGACATACAACATCATGGACCTCCAGGGAAAGAAAAAGACCAATGTGTTCTTTAGGATATGATGCATATATGATGAAGCTTACTAAAGAATAACCTTCCTCTTATGAATATGAAGTTAAACCTCAAGAGTGGAGAAATTATATGCAGGATAATACGAGTCCATAATCTAGAATGATGTCTTGGATATTGTCCCTAGGCCATGTGACAAATATATAGTCACTTCAAATTGGATTTATAGGATAAATCATGCTGCATATGGGAGCATAAAAAAATACAAAGCAAGTTTTGTAGCAAGAGGCTTCTCACAAAAGGTAGAAATTGATTATATGGAAACCTTTTCTCCCATAACTAGGTATACAAAAATAAGACCACTTGTTTCATTGGATACTACTATGGGATGGAACATCAATCAAATATATTTCAAGACAACTTACCTGAATGGGACTATTTTCGAAGAGGTTTAAATTGATCGACATCATGGATTTGAAATAAATAAGAGGGAGACTCATGTCTGTAGGTTGAAGAAATCTATAAATAGCTTAAATAAATCACCTAGAGCTTGGTATGCTAGAATGGATTCATACCTATTAAGGCTTGGTTTCAAAAATTGTTCTGCATATCCTAACCTATATATCAAGGTGGTCTAGGGTGAACCATTTATCATTCTCTTTCACGTGGATGATCCACTAGTTACTAAGTGTAGATCATTGAATTTAGGAATGTAAGAAGCAGTTAGCAGTTGAGTTTGATATCAAGGATCTTCGGATTATGCATTATTTATTTAGACTCAAAGTTTAGTAGAATCCATGTGAGATATAACTTGGTCATGGAAAGTATGTGATCAGGATTATTCAGAAATTTGGCATGATGGATAGGAACCTATTATGAATCCTATGATTACAAATTTGAAGAAATCAAGAATTTTAAATCTAGTTCTGTACATCCTAGTTGCTATATAAAATTGATTGGGTCCTTGATGTATCTAGTACATACTAGAGTGAACATTTGTTTTTTAGTAAATGTCCTCATTCAGTTTCAGATGGAGCCAAAACATGATCATTGGATTGAAACTAAGCATATACCATGATATATACGTGGAAATATACATCACTGCCTGTGATATAAAAGGAATTAAATCCAACTTGTTTGATATATATATTTAAATTGGGGTGTAAGTGAGATAGATGGTAGAAGCACCACATGTGGATGCTTTAGCCTTAGATCCTCCATGGTCTCATGGGTGAGAAAAAATAAAGATACAGTTGCTTGAAGTAGTGTTGAAGTTGAATATGTTATTGCAAGTGGTCTGTCAGGAAGTTGTTTGGGTTAAGAAGTTATTATCATATTTTTTTGAAGGACCACTCAATTCTACTAATATAAAATGTGACAATGAGAGTTTTATAATATTAAAAGAACACCCAATTTTCCATTCTAGAACAAAGAACACAAACAACAAGTACCACTACATCATGATTCTGGTACGAGATGGGGTCGTAGAGCTGTAGTATATACCTACTGATGAGGAGGTAGTAGATATAATGACTAAATAATTACCAAACAAGAAATTTGAGTATTTAAGAGATCATTTTGGTATGGTAGGTATCTCTTCCATAATTTAGAGGGAGTGCTATTGGACAGTTCTTGTCTTTATGGGTGAGGAACTAGACTAAGACTAATAGTTGTAAGTCTTAGTGAAGGCCACAATGAAAGAATGGATTCTGAAGGATTTGATAAGAATCTAATATTAAAACTACTTGTGAACTAAATAATCCAGGGAAATAAGTTATTGACCGATGCTATTTGAGGATGAGGTATGGAATCCAAGATAAGTGTAAGCAAAGAGGACTGATATTCTTTGAAAATCCAATATTGGGAATCCAAGTTCAACATGGTCCTAGAGGGACATACCTTGTGGAAATTCGGATAGGGTAGGTGCTTAAAGAGGTAGTGCGGAATATCACATAAAACTTCCCAGGATAATGCTCATAATTAAAGATGAGCTTGTCTAGTTAATGCCTTCAAGGAAAATTTTGGTTATGATAAATATGTTTGAAACAGATGCCTTATCAATTGACTCTTCTTATGAGAATGCTTCAAGATTGAGATTCCTTTTACCATGTAACATATTATGAATACATCTTGTTATAGCATCATTTATCACCTTTATATACTTGATGATTTATGTATTGGCCTTCGGTAGCCCTTTCCATTTATACTTATTCATTTTCATAAAAACAATATTTTGAATTCCATACGCGACTCTGCCCTGTCTAAAACGTGTGCAGTCGCAGGCCATTCATATCTGACCCACGTATACAATTTAAAATATTAAAAAATATAAAACTCCCTATAATTTGGGCGGGTTTTATGGGTTACTCTGGAAGCCCAGCTACAAGAGCCCTTGGCCAAACTGTTTCCAAATTGAAAAAAATATTTTGAGGAAGTATAAATACTCCTCGCGGGGAAGGCAAAAGGGAGGAGAGAGAAAGGTATTGATACTATGGCCTGTTATAGCCCAGATCAAGTCTGATTATTCTTGTGCCTCCTGCAATTCCCAGTTTTAGAAAAACCTTGTTTCCTTATTTGAGATGTTCATCTCCTTTATGTGACATCCTTGTGCACATTTTATGGAAGAATATTGTTGAGGCTTGGGCTGGATAGATCCGGAGGATAGTTTCTATTGGAGTCGTGGCTGATTTTAGGTGATATTTTTCCACATATTTTACATATATCAATAAAGAAGCTCTGTCCCATTCCTAATGTCATGAGTTTATATGATTTTTATACATGTTAATTATCTCGTAATTGTTAATTTCATGTCATCTTTTATAAGCGTATATGGTCTTACCACTGAAATTTAATATATATACGATGTATAACTAGTCTATATGATTTTTCTTGAGTGAGTTGAAGGTCTTGAAGCAGGTGGAGAAGAAGAGGGTTTGCACCCTATGTGAACGACCTCAAACGTAGGACATACCAGTAAGGTCATCTCTCCCAAGTTTACTAGTTTAAGCATTAGGACCTTTAGTTTGATTGCTTCTTGTTGTTGTATGCCTTCGACTCTATTAGGTCCCTAAACCCATAACTTACGGTAGTTTCACCCAAAACAAAATTGGTGACTCCACTAGGGATTAAATCCATCTAATTCCTAGTTTGGGTTATTTTATTTGGATTTTGGGTTCTCTTACTAATCTGATCACTTCCTAGTCTTATTGGTTCTTTATCCATCCAGGCAAAAGTCTTGATCTTCTGGATCAGGCTTGGATTTTTTTATTTTTCCTTGATTCCTTTTTTATATGCAGCTTTTAGTTCATACAGTCGAGTATACAACCCTTTTTTCCAAATAAACACATGTATATGCGGGTTTCCTTAGAGACAAATGCATATGCATGCATGTTGTACGCTGCCAACCTGCGTATGGCTAGTTTCAAATGAAAAATTAATTTTTGGAGTCCCGTAAGGTATTTTTGCCTATTCTTGGTTGCTACTATAGAACCTCTAATGTGTCTATATATTGTTTCTGTCTACTGTGTATCAATTTCTCCCTTTATCACTTGAAAAACCAGTCAACTTAGGGTTTTCCTTGCTTGGTGAAGTTTAAGTTTTGGCTGTTGCACCAACAATTCTTTCTGAGGTTCTTGGCTATTTTGACATTTCATAACAATAAATTTGTGTGGGTTTACTCATGCTTGGCCTAGTCATTGCTTCAATTTTTTGTTTTTGGCTTCTTGGCTTGTTTGGTTTCCTTGGTTTCTTGAGATCAGCTTTTCTGCCAAATCTTGAAGTTGTCTTCCTATTTTCTTGAATTTTTGGTGATTGCTAGAGTTTTATACTGTCGTTTCAAGTCATTTTCTTGAGTTAGTTACTCCATTCCATTTATTGAGTCTCGTCATGAAGGTCACATGGTTGGCTTAAGGAATTTGCAGTTGCTTGTGTGCTCAATTCACTGATTTCAAGTCTTGGGTGGTTTGTGCTTTTCTCAAAGAGATTTTTCTGCTTCCTTAAAAATTAAAAGGCTAAAAAAACATTGGTGTTTTCCTTTTCTTTTTCTTTTGGTTTTTTTCTTATAGTTTTCATCATTTTTGGAGCAAGTTTGTAGTTTGTCATTTTGGTCTGGATTTCTTTGTTTTGATAGAAGTTCTTGAGTGGAATTCTCTCTTCTTGTATCAAATTGTTTTTGGAATTTGTGTGCAAGGAAGTTCTTGTTTTGGGATTGTATTTGCTTTTGTGTCAAAGTGATTAGACCTGTCTTGTTGAGAAACTCATTTGCTTCCCTTTTTAAGTAGTCCTAGAATCTGCATTTTTCATTGGTAGTTTTGCATTAGTGTAGTTTCACCGTTATTTAGTCTTTTGATAGTTTTTGAGTGTGTGAGCATGATCTTGAAAATAAAAGAAAATTTTCTTTATTTTATTAATTCTTTCATAGAACCTGAGTAGAAATAACTTTCATCGAAGAAAAAGTTGCATATGCATATAGCAGGTTTCTATTGAATTCCCTTTTGTGTCAAAACATCATAAGTTTCATTCTCCATTTATCCCTTACTTAAAAATAATAGCCATTAAAATCAAGCGCATAATTTAAAATGAAATAGAATTTGAGTTGTCATTAATATACACCAACTAGTCTAGGTCAGTAGAGCCTTGGAATAGGAGAGTGGAGAGTTAACTCTCCAATGCCACTCAAAATTTCAAACACAGAAGTTGATTAATGAGTGAAATGTAGCCTCATTAAGTGGAACAGGAAAGCTCTCCTCCCAAGAGTCAAGCGTGAGGGAAAATGAAGGTGGACAAGAGAGATACCCCCTCTTCTATTTGTTGGATCCTGACCAAAGACCATTCCACCCGGCTACCGATACGAATTGGTGTCCATAGTTGCTATTCCTAGGTATAACATAGGTGACTACGGGGGGGAATATCGATGGTACCTTAGGAAAATGTTGCATCACTCTCATTATTACTTATGGAGGGTGCTCTTGTGAAGCTTGGGTACTTGCACCAACAAAGGTTCTTGTTAGGAGGTCAGCGTAACTGTTTATGCCACCTTCACTAATAGGTTTGGGGCGTAATTACCCCATACTATTCTTCGAAGGTCCTTATTTTCCCTTTCTTGAATTTTTGTGTCTGGTACTAATAACCCGAAGAGGAAATACCTAAGAAGTACTTGATTTCTGAATATTAGGGACTTTTTTGTAGAGAGTTATCTTTGCTCCTAGATTTCAATAGCTTTGTAATTTTTTGAGTCTACATAAAATCTCATAATTATTAAAGGCGGCTGACCGATCAATTCATTGATCGAGGAGGCTTTGTGGGATTTCTCCCACGAGTGTCGAGCCTTCTTCAAGAAGGCATATGAGAAATTCTGTTAGTTATTTCCAAGCAATATTTGCAAACACATGGAAGAGTGATCCCCCGCTTGGGGAAATTATTTTTTAGGGTAGTCCTAGTGCTAGTTGTGATTTAGAGAGGAGTAATCCACTCCTTTCTTGGGTCCTTTTTCCAGCAGAAGAAGTTGAGGTTGAAGAAATTCCTGAGCCTCCAGGTACTCCTTTCGCTCCTCTTCCTGCTATTTTTCCAAATGTTCTATTGTACGTTGGGCGTTCGTCTCACGGACCGGCTAGCCCTCATATTTATCCTTCTTTTCTTTCGATGGACGCAATTGGGAACAAAACTTTGGATATGAGTACTTCGAGTGTGCATACTCCTCTTTCGGCCGAGGGAGGAGGTACTATTGCCATTTCTACCATCACTCCTAGTACTGCAATTTTTTCCTCTACCTCCATTCCTTCTATGATTGGGGACACCCAAGATTTTTCTTCCCATAGTGGTCCCTTTTCATTTGGGATGCATTTTAGAGAATTTCCTTCAATTTATCTCACACTTGCATCCGTTGTCTTCATGCCCATGTCTTTTATGGCTAGTGGGTCATCTTATTTTCAGGGTTTCCCCTTCAGAAATGGTCATATCCCTCATTCAAACCCTTCCTTAGGATCTTTTCCTTTCTCTATTCAAGGTCAAGGTTTTAATCCCTTTCTCAGAGGCCAAAGCTCTAATTCATTTCAAGGTCGAAACCCTGCTTTCACTGGGTTGGGAACTGGGAATATTTTTTGTATGGTCAACAGGGGAATGTTCCTTTCTCCTTCGTAGGTGATTCTTAGGGTTTCTCTCCATTCGCTAATGATTGTAACCCTTACCAAGGGGTTTCACATTCATTTAATACTTTTATTGGGGGAATATCCCTATTTATGTTAACCCCACGGTGGGAGGGGGTACCAATCCAAAAGCTTCTGGGCCAAATGGTTTGGCCTCTGGTCCCTACTAAACTTCCATCAGATATTCCAAAATTTGAAGGGAAGCCTTGTGAGGATCTAGCTGACCATGTTACCACTTTCCATTTATGGTGTTCATCGAATTCCCTCATCCATGATTCAATTAGGTTGAGGTTATTTAAATGCACACTAACTGGAAACACTGCCAAATGGTACATTGAGCTTACTGGGGGCACTTTTGCTTCATTTGGCGAGTTGACTACCATGTTTTTAAACCATTTTCAGTTTCCCATTCGCTATGATGTTGGAACTGAGCTTCTAACCAATTTATATCAAGATAAGGCAACGCACATTTCTGACCATATTTAGGAATGGAGGAGAAGGAAGAGGCTCATTAAAGCCCATATTCCCAATGAATTCCTTCTCGAATGGTTCCTCATATTTATAGCCAAAAATATCGAAGGATGTATCTCTTTCTGGGGTATTGTCTCAGGAGCAAGCTGTCTTTAGAGCCCAACAATTGGAACTCATATATTCTTTGTCTAGGATTCTTAATAAGATATTTCCTGCTACTCCTCATTCCAAAGTAGATTTAGCAAAACCAAAGCGATGTCCTCATGTTGATGGGCTTGTCGGTTCGATCGATAGTGGCACGAATAACCTTTTGAATCAATTGCAACAATTGTCTTTACAACATTCTCCTTATATTTAGGCTACATGGACATTGTCTACTCCTTCCCATCCCTTAATGATTAATGTTGTTCAATATTATAACCCCAAATTAAATAAAAAATCTGATGGGAAGAATAACGTGTTGATAAGTGGTTGTCATTGATGTCAACCCAAGAAACACTAGGGGCTACCCCGATCTTCCATGGGAATTTTGACCTACAAAATTACTATAGTCTGAGTCAAGGATATTTTTTATGGTTTCTTCTTGTCGAGATGTTTCTTTGATATATGGCACGCCACGTAATTCTTCACGGTTTGAGAGATATTCATGTTTGAAGTTAGTAACCCCAATTAGTGAGCTAAAACCCCATGGGGTTGTGGCATGGGTCATTGAAAAGTAAATAATTAATAATTTTTAAGCTCCAAAAATCTCTCCCATGCTCACTTGTTTAATTCCCTCTCAACCCAAGCATTTATATAAATTGTGATCCTCATATCCTCCTCATTTGGGGATTTCGCTACTTGGAACAGGTCATCGTGGAATTTGCGCTATAAATTTTTTTATACGAAGGCTTAGAAGCTGAAATTTTTATGAGGAAAAGCTGAAATCCTGAGGAAGCTCCTATAAAACGTTCAGAGTATAGTGCACAATAATTTCGGAGATATGATCTGTGGAAGTTACAATTTTTGTAGGCTTATGAACTTCATCTCAAAGAGGTGACCTTGAGAAAATCATCATAAATCTCTCTCTGAATATGGGATTGGAATTTTGTAAAAATTGGTGGATATTGCAGAAGCTATAGTTTTCTCTATATAGATTTTAGAGCCGAATGAAGAAAAAATGATATGTGGCACGTTGTACAATTTTTCTCTACCGAACCAGTTCATAATTAGGCCATTGTGAGATATTGGGAATAAATTTTCCTTGAAGAATCTAAATTGGGTCAGACCTGTGGCGTTGGAAAGAAGAATCAGATGACTAATATAGGACCAAAAATCACATATTTGGCATCTAAAATAACAAAAATACACCAGATTCAATATCAAGCTCCTAGAAGGAAATAAAAAGCTAAATCATGTTTTTTCAAGGGCTACAAAGGACCTGAATTTCTAGGGTAGAAAAGAAAAGCAAGGCGCAATAGAGGTAAGCTCCAAGTAAGCATATTCTGCATATGAATGTTCATCTCTTAATTGCATTAGGTTCTTTGTATTCTAATTTTTTTTTTTTTAGCACTGACATATGCTCTATAGGATGAGGTAAGTTTTGCTATTATCATGTCATGGGTATTTCCTTGAAGAATTTTTGCAGGTATTATATATTCATCAAGATAAGACTCAATGCATGATATAATGTTTTGAAGAGTGAGAAAGTGTAGCATGATAGGAACAGCAATAAAGGTGCATAACAATAAGAAGAAGTTCACCACATGAAGTGTTCACATGGGCAGCACTGCATACAGTCATTGTAAAGGTATCAGTGTATTGAGTCATTGTAAAAATTTTAGAAGTTTCTATCTGCCAAGAGTTAAAGAGGTAGTTTCGGGAGGTCTAGGATCATCATTAGGTGCTTGTGTCATAGTTGGGGTTATGGTCTAGTGTTTCTTCTTCTTCTACATAATTGTATATCATTGTAAAGTGGACCATTTTCCCTGGTACGTGAGTCCATTATTCTTTTGTTCTTCTATAGGGTGGTAGGGTAGTGCTAGGTTGGTGCATGAAGTCACCAAAATGTTCAATCTTGTGAAAACTTTAGGGTGGTAGGGTGGTGCTAGGGTGAGTTGTAGCTCATTGGGTGTTGGGGCATCTGTTCAGTTGACTATTGAAGAATCTCGGGAATTGGAGCGTCCATCCAGTGGGAGCTGGATAAGAATGATTTTCTTGATTCTAGGAAGTTGGAGCTTTATTTTCAATTAGAATTGAATATTAAAGAATTATTAGAAAAGAATTCAAGTGGATTTCGTCCTGGATGGGGTTTCCACCTTAAAAACTGTGTGCAATTGTGTTCCTTTTGTTTACTTATATAATTATACAAACACTGATAATAATTGAATATTAAATAATGCTATGAAATATTAATAATAATAATAATTAAAATGAATATTGATTCCCCCCCCCCAGTATTTCCAACAATTGGTATCAGAGCTTGGTTCCTTCAATAACAGTTTAATAGCTGGAAGGAGCTCATGGAGCATACCAAGAATGGTGTACCTTTGTTCAATGAAAATAATTATGCACTCTGGAAAGGAAGAATGGAGGTCTATCTCTTGGCGTAAGGTTATAAAGTATGGGACACTATTCAAAATGGATTTACACCAACCACAAATGAACAAGGTAAGAAGAATTTGGTACAATGATGCAAAAGCAAAGAAAATTATTATCAGTGGAATTACTGAATCTTCTTATCATAAGGTGTTGGGTTGTAAAACTACCAAAAATATATGGGACAAGCTTGAGAATATATATGCAGGTGACTCAAATATTAAAGAAGAAAAGCTTCAAATCTATAGAGAAAAAATTGAGCAACTCATAATGAAAGAAGGAAACATTGTTGCATACTTCCAACACATTGATGAAATAACCAACACTCTGGAAGTATTGGGAGAGCCAGTTGACGAGAATAATTTTATACGAAATATTCTTAGAACGTTACCAGGGAGATTCAACCCAAACGTATCAATCTTAGAATACAGTGAAAATCTGGAAAAACTCAACAAAGAGGAATTACATGGAGTTCTCATAGCATATGAAATGAGACTTGATGATGAAGAGGGTACTTCGCATCTAGAAACTGTGTTCATTGCATCTAACAAAACCAATAAGGACAAACAACCTTCAAAGTAAAAGACCTACACCTGCAAGTTTGAAGAAAATGGAGATGATGAAGAAGGTCTTTTAGATGAAGAATATGCTTACTTTGCAAGAAAACTAAAAGTTGGTAAGGGAAAATTCAAAGGTAAAATTCCATTAATATGTTTTGACTGTGGTGAGCTTGGGAATTTTGCAACAAAATTTCTGAACATAAGTGATGGAAACCCAAAAGGAAAGAAAGGCTTTAAGAAATTCAATAATAAAGGTAAAAGGAAAGGATTCAAAAGGAACTTTCTCTCTAAAGAAGATATCTCATCATGCGATGAAGATAGTGACAACAAAGAAGAATCCAATGAGAGAGTACTATTTATGGCCAAGAAAAATAAACAAGAGGTACCAAACAACGAATAATAAGGGTTTAACATAGAAGAATTTTCTAAGGAGGAAATCAGGTTAATAAAAGAGCACAAGGCTGAGAAGATCTGTTCCAATACTCTTGAAGAACAAGTTCAAGGTCTCAAAATTGAAGTTGAAAACACAAATGTATTGAAGAGTCACTTCAAAAGAAGTTGGAAAAAATTAACCTAGAAAGGGAAGCATTAGAAGCCGAGGTAGTCTCGCTGCGTAAGGAAGTGAAGAAGGGAAAACATGTCCAAAACTATGCCAAAAACTCAAGGGCATTGGAAGAACTCATCAACAATCAACGATCTTACAACGATAGAACTCACATCGGTTACAAAGAAGAAGAAGCAGGACCTTCTACAACAAAATACAATCAAACTATGAGATCTAACACGCATGTAGACTTCCTTGGACAATATTCGCAAGAATATCCTTGGAAGACCATTCCTCGACGAATATTTCCATCCAGGTACCAACATATTTTTCATGGCTATTGTTATTCATGTGGAAAATTTGGTCATAAAGCTGTAGAATGTCACATGTACCCTAGGAACCAATACAATTCTAGGAGATCCTTCAAATATGAACCTCCCAGGGCTCAAAAAATAGATTTGAACATTTAAGAAATAATATGGAGTGTTAAAAATGTTAGAACTTTGGACACATAGCCAGATACTGTAAAATTGAAAATCCTCCGGAAGAATCTTCGAAGCCACAAAACGAACAAACATGGAAGAAGAAGGAGACTGATAATTGTGCGCTTGCTCTCAAGGCTCAAAACAATAAAGATGTGTGGTATGTTGATAGCGGTTTCTCAACGCATATGAATGGAGATATAAATAAATTTTTATCTCTGAAAGAGAAGAAGGATGGAACCGTATCCTTTGGAAATGACGGATCTTCAAATTTTATAGGATAAGGTACCATCACTCTCGGAAGAAAAGATGTTCTAGCCAAGAATGTTCTATTGGTTGAAAACATGAATCACAATCTACTCAGTGTTGGAAAAATGTGTGATCAAGGACAAACAATGCTATTCAACTCCACAAAATGTGAAATCAGGAAAGGCAGGTATGGTAAAATTGTGGCTACAACAAGTCGATCTCCAAACGACATATATGTTATGGATGAAGCAACTAAAGCATGTCTACTAGCTAAATAAGATGAAAGTTGGTTATGGCACAAACGAATGGGTCACATAAACTTTGAAAATATTGTCAGGATAAGAAAAAGGAAGAATTACGAGAAATGCCGAAAATCTCAAAACCTTCCAACACACTATGTGAGGCTCGTCAGCACGACAAGTAGACAAAAGTCCAATTTAAAACAAAAGAACACTTTGCATCAAATCCATTGGAATTTATACATACGAATCTATGTGGTCCTGCGAGAACAAAAGGCTTAGATGGAGAATTATATTTCATGTTAATGATAGATGACTATACCAGGATGACAGCTGTCAGTTTCCCAAAGAAAAAATTTGAAGAATTTGAGTGCTTTAAGATCTACAAGGACTTGGTCGAAAATGAAAATGATTTGAAAATAAAGTGTCTAAGATTAGATAATGGCGGAGAATTCACTTCCAAATTATTTTAGCAATACTGTGATGAAAATGGAATAAAATGACAATTTTCAACAACACAAACACCTCAACAAAATGGAGTTGCTGAAAGAAAGAATAGAACCGTATAGGAAATGGGTAAAACAATGTTGAAGTACTCAAAATTGGATGAAAAATTCAAGGTTCAAGCAATTGATACGAAAGTATTCATTATCAACCGAAGTCTTCTCACAAATAATTTCAACAAGACCCCATATGAATTATGGAAAGGAAAACTGGCTAATGTAAAATATTTCAGAATCTTTGGAAGGAAATGTTATATCAAAAGAGAAGATCAAAATTTGGGTAAGTTTGAATCACGTGTTGACGAAGGTATCTTTGTTGGTTACTCATGCAAAAGAAAGGCCTATAAATTTTATAATCTAAGACGAAAACAGATAGTGGAGAGCATAAATGTTACATTTGATGAAGATGGTGTTCTAACAAATAATGATGAGGATCTAGAATATTTGAAACTTGAGACAGAGGCTCAAAACGACACAGAGAAAATTCTAGAGCAAGAAGAAACTATCAACCATGAAGAAGTAAATAATGATCATTAATATATACTGAAACAACAACAAGAAGCTCCTCCAAATAGAACAAAAGAATGGATTAAAAAGCAACATCCATCAAATCAAATCATTGGTGACATAAATGAAGGTCAACATCTTCATTCATCACAACAAGCTCACATTTCTTTTCTAGCAACCTTTGAGCCTGGTAGTTTTGAGGAAGCTAGCTAGAATGAACATTGGGTAGTAGCTATGAATGAATAATTGGATCAAATCAAGAAGAATAACACCTGGGAATTAGTTCCATGAACAAAAGATAAAAATTTCATTGGGACTCAATGGGTGTTCAGGAACAAATTGAATGAATATGGACAGGTTACCATAAACAAAGCAAGATTGGTTTGCAAATGCTATGCACAAGTGGAAGGAATTGATTTCGACAAAAAAATTTCACCAGTGTCTAGAATGGAAGCAATCTGGATGTTTCTCAGCTATGCATATTCAATAAAAATAAAATTCTACCCAATGGATGTTAAGTCAGCATTCCTGAATGGCGAATTAGAAGAAGAAGTTTACATCGAACAACCTGAAGGTTTTTTACTATCAGAAAAATAAGACTATGTTTGTAGGTTAAATAAGGCTCTATATGGTCTCAAGTAGGCTCCCAGAGCATGGTATGCTCGTCTTGATGGATATCTACGTCAAAAAAGATTCAATAAAGTTACTTCTGATAGCAATTTTTATGTACAAATATATAAAGATAATTTAACAATCGTTGAGGTATATGTGGCTGATATAATATTTGGTAGCAGTGATGAACGAATAAGTAAGAACTTTTCTACAAAGATGAAAAGTGAGTTTGAGATGTATTTACTTGGTGAGCTGACATACTTCTTAGGGCTTCAAATATCTCAGGAAGAGAAATGAATATTTATATGTCAAGCCAAGTACATCAAGGAAATGCTCAATAAATTCAAAATGGAAGATTTCAAACCCGTCCTTACTCCGATGGTAACAGGTTGAAAATTGAGCATAGATGACTCATCTAAGGATGTGGATCAGAGGTTGTATATATCTATGATTGGTAGTCTTCTATATGTAACAACCTCCCAGCCAGATGTTATGAAAGCAGTTGGAAAAGTAGCAAGATTCCGAGCAGCACCAAAAGAATCACATATTATTGTCGTCAAAATAATTCTTCAATATCTAAAGGGCACAACAGAATATGGCTTATGGTTTCCCAAGGGTAACAATCTCACTATTCTAGCATTTACAGATGAAAATTGGGCAGGAAGCGTTGATGATCGTAAGAGTACTAGTGGAGCAACATTCCATCTAGTTGGTTGACTTGTATCATGGTTGAGAAAAAAGAAAACCTCAATCTCATTATCTATAGCAGAAGCATAATACATTGTAGCGGCATCTTGTTGTACTCAAGTCCTTTGGATGAAAAAAAATTTGTGAGATATTCAAGTACATTTCAATGATCCTATTCCCATATTATGTGATAACACTAGTGCCATCAACATCTCCATGAATCCTGTCATTCATTCAAAAAAAAAACACATTCCGATCAAATATCATTTTGTTAGAGAACAAGTCACTGAAAAGAATATCAAACTTGAATATGTTGGTACAAAAGAAAAAATCGCTGATATCTTCACTAAACCTTTACCTCGTGAAGCATTTGAATATCTTCACCAGAATCTTGGGATTCTCCCAACTTATCATTATATTTTCCCTATTCAGAATATAAATGGGGAGTGGAAGTGTGTACAGGTTAGCAGGATGGTTGTGTGTCATGGGGAGTTACACTTTTCCATTTATGCCAAAGGGGGAGATAATTTTGTAGGAAGAGATTTCAGGATTGCAGGGGGGGGGGGGTAATTGTGTTGCCATCAATGCCAAAGGGGGGAATTTTTGATAAGTGGTTATCATTGATGTCAACCCAAGCAGAACCAGGGGCTACCATGATCTTGCATGGGAATTTTGACCTAAAAAATTACTATATTCCAATTCAAGGATATTTTTTATGGTTTCTTCTTGTCGAGATGTTTCCGTTGATATATGGCACGCCATGTAATTCTTCAGGGTTTAAGAGATATTCATGTTTGAAGTTAGTAACCCCAGTTAGTGGGATAAAACTCTATGGGGTTGTGGCATGGGTCATTTAAAAGTAAATAATTAATAATTTTTAAGGTCCTAAAATCCCTCCCATGCTCACTTTTTTAATTCCCTCTCAATCTAAGCATTTATATAAATTTTGATCCTCATATCCTCCTCATGTGGGGATTTCGCTACTTAGAACAGGTCATCATGGAATTTGCGCTATAAATATTTTTATACAAAGGTAAAGAAGATGAAAATTATATGAGGTGAAGCTGAAATCTTGAGGTATCTCCTGTAAAAATTTCATATCATGGTGTGCAATATGTTCGTAGATATGATCTGTGGAAGTTAGGGTTTTTGCAGGGTTCTGACCTTAATCTCAAAGATGTGACCTTGGGAAAATCGTCATAACTATCTCTATGAATATTGGATTGGAATTCTGTAAAAAGTGGTGGATATTGCACTGACTTTAGTTTTCTCTGTATCAATTTCAAATTCGAATGAAGAAACAATGACACGTGGCATGCCATACAGGTTCGCTCTACTGAGCCAGTCCATAACTAGGTCATTGTGATAGATTGAGCATAAATTTGTCTTGAAGAATCAAAATTGGGTCAGACCTATGGCATTGAGAAAAAGACTCAAAGGACTAATATAGAACAAAAAATCACATATTGGGGATCTAAAATAACATAGATGCACTAGATTCAATATCAAGCTCCTAGAAGGCAAGAAAAATCTAGATCATGTGTTGTCAAGGGCTCCAAAGGACCAGACTTTCTAGGGCAGCAAAGCAAAGCAAGGTGTAGCAGAGGTAAGCTCCAGGTAAGTATATTATGTATATGCATGTTCCTATCTTAATTTCATTAGGTTCTTTGTATTCTAATTTGATTTTTTTGTTTAGCACAGAGATATGCTCTGTAGGATGAGGTAAGTTTTGCTATTATCATGTCATGGGTATTTCCTTGAAGAATTTTTGTAGGTATTATATATTCATCAAGATAAGACTCAATGCATGATACAATGTTCTGAAGGGTGATAAAGTGTAGCATGACAAGATAAGAAATCAAGGTTCATAACAATAGCAAGAAGTTCACCACATGAAGTCTTCACATGGGCAGCACTGCATACAGTCATTATAAAGGTATCATTGTACTGAGTCATTGTAAAAGCATCATTGTAAAAATTGTACAAGTGTCTATCTGCTAATAGTTGAAGAAGAAGTGTTAGGAGGTCTAGGATCATCATTAGGTGGTTGTGTCATAGTTGGGGTTATTGTCTAGTGTGTCTTCTTCTTCTACATAATTCTATATCATTGTAAAGTGGACCATTTTCCTTGTTATGGGAGTCCATTCTTCTTATATTCTTCTATAAGGTGGTAGAGTGGTGCTAAGCTAGTGCTTGAAGTCACCAACAGGTTCAAGCTTGTGAAAACTTCAGGGTGGTAGGGTGGTGCTAGGGTGAGTTGTAACTCATTGGGTGTTGGGGCATTCGTTCAGTTGACTACTGAATAATCTCGGGCGTTGGAGCATCCATCTAGTGGGATCTGGAGAAGAATTATTTTCTAGATTCTAGGGAGTTGGAGCTTTATTTTCAATTGGAGTTGAATATCAAAGAATTATTAGAAAATTATTCAGGTTTTTTTCATCTGGGAGGGGGTTTCCACCTTAAAAACTATGTGCAATTGTGTTCCTTTTGTTTACTGCTATCATTGTACAAACACTGATAATAATTGAAGATTAACTAATGCTCTGAAAGATTAATAATAATACTAATTGAAAGGAATACTGATTCAGCCCCCCTCTCATTATTTCCAACATAAGGGACATAATTAAAAGAAGAAATATAAGAACAGGAAGGGTAATGTGAAAAAATCCAACGATAATGTCGGAGAGGGTCAGCGAGAGGCAAATAAGAAAGTCAAGTTTCCATGAAACTTATGCACCAGAGACCATCTCACCCATATCTACCCTAAGATTTAGGATGTTGAGTGCTTGTTAGCTCAACAGGGTTCCTCTAATTCCCAGGTTGTCCCGACTAAGCCTTTTCCCCAAGGGTAGCAGATGCTTTATAGCATGAATGAAAATACTGGAGCTCCCACAAGGGGCAACCAAGAAGTGAAAAATTCTTCAAATTTATATATGATGAGTGATCACGCTGATGTCGCCATGAGACCACATGATTATGGTGAATCCGAGTCTTCGAGGGCTAAGGCCTCTCCTGATACTTTCGAGCCACTCCATATTGAGAGGCCCGCAGTCGAGCTTATTCCTCGCATGCTGGAAGGTTTTGCTAAATGTTTGACAATCAACCCTAATGCCAAGGAAACCCAGAACTACTCCATTGTAGAAGATTCGGCTCAGATTCCTTGTGCTATGTCTGCATTGGAGGTACTCTAGTCGTGTGCAACACAAAGGAGCATGCTGCTCACTATGATCAAATAAATAGATATAAATAACTCTATTATGATCACATTTGATATGTCCAATCTTAGGAAGAGACTTCCTCATCACATGGCTATTTGGATCAAATCTACGTATCGGAAAATAAATATTTTTTGAATGGTAGTCGATGAAGGTGCTTCCACATGTGTCATATCTATCTCATGCTGGAAAACCATTAGATATTCTCAAGCCGTTCCTTCACCTAATCTTCTCACTGCATTTGATGGTCATTCTCACATGCCACACGACATTGTTCCATATTTTCCCATCTGTGTTAGGGGTAACATTTTCAATATTTAAGTCAAGATAGTTGATGCCAATTTGGACTACAACCTTCTATTGGGGCAGAATTGGATTTATGAGACGGATGCTATTTCTTCATCATTATTTCGTGTCATGTGTTTGCCCCATGAAGGGAGTATTATCACTATTGATCAGATGGAATATTCTCTGATAGATCCTAATGCATCTTCCGACTCTACTATTCCATTGGTGAATGATGCCAAGAAACCTGTGGAGAATTTAGGGGTCGAAATGTATACCTCATTGATGGGTACCTTTGATCTTCCTCCTCCTTCTGTCCATATCAATGCTATTTCATCCTCCAGGGCTCCTACTCGAAGAGAGTTCTTCCAAACTCATTATTTTTTGGACCCTTGGAGCTTACCTTCTCCTACCACCAGATTAGAAGAAGGTTAAGTGGGTGGAATGGAATTCCCTATATTTACACCAGAGATTTCTCATCAGTCTATTGTTAACTCTGAAGATTTCGATCCAATTTCTCTTTTACTGGAGGATCTGAATGGAGATGTGGCTCCCGCTTGGACACTTAATTCATCTTCAGCTCAGGATTGCCTCGATATTGTTCTGCCATCTGAGGAGGCTATCCTTGAGGCAATGACTAGTGTGGAAATACTGTGGGATGATTTGCATCATAGGTCATATTTATACCTGATTTATGAGAGGTTGAGTCAAGATTGTCTAGGCCTGTCTATACTAGTCCTGTTCACCTGATCTTGAACCCTTTGGCTCCAGCAAATATTTTTGCTAAAGGGAGCATGGATGTCATTTCTGAGATGCCTAGTGAACATTTACAGGAATCCCAATGTTATAGAGAATTTTTTCTTCAGAGTTGAATGTTCCCCTGAAGATATTCAGATTTATACCAATCTATTTAAGGAGTTTCATGGTGTTTTCACTTGGTCTTATGAGGAAATGCCTAGAATTGATCCATTTATTGTCTAGCATGAGATCAAGACTTATGATAATTCTAGGCCTATATGAAAAAAGGTTCGTCCAGTCAACCCTAGGAAAGCCGCATCTATCAAGGTTGAGGTTGAGAAGCTGCTTAAGGTGGGTTTCATATACCTCATTCCTTTGACTGAGCGGGTTTTGAATCCAGTGCCTGTGGACAAGAAACAAGGAATGATCCATGTCTACATTGACTTCAGAGATCTGAATAAGGCATGTCCAAAAGATAATTACCCCACACCATTTATTGATCAAATAATTGATGAGTTTGTGGGGAATGAGATTTTATCCTTCATGAACGGTTTCTCAGGATAAATAGTCATATTACCATCCATCCTGAAGATCAACACAAGACTACATTTATTTTCCCCTGGGGTACATTTTCATACAAGAAGAATCCTTTAGGTCTTAAAAATGCCTGAGCTACTTTCCAGTGGGCCATGTCTTATGATTTCCACGATATCAAGAATATCATTGAAGCTTATTTGGATGATTTAACTGCTCGTTCTCGAAATAAAATTGATCATCCTTCTCATCTTCGACATATTTTTGAAAGATTTCATTATTACAAAATCTGGTTGAACCCAAATAAGTGTGTTTTCGCCATTGTTAGTGTCTTATATTTCATAGGATCTCAAGGTGACTGAGTTTATTATTTCATTCAAATTTAATTTGTAAAATGATTTCCAAATCTGCAAATAATTTTAAAAATAAATAAAAAAAGGAGATAACATAGAAAATAAAAAGAGGGTATAGGTTATAAATAAAAAATATAAGATGTGAACCCCATCAAAAAGAAGAAAAAACAATAAATTTTGAAAGTGTTGCACATTCAATGGCACTAATCTTAAGTTTAGCTTACTTCTGAAAATAAATTGTGTGCATATTGTTTAAAAATTCCACAAAAGTTCAATAAAATTCAATTATACAGTTTAATCATAATTGAATTAGGTTTAAATTGCTTGTCAATAGGTAGTGAAAAATAATTTGTCAAACTGTTTAATCTTGACATATTAATGAGTTAGGTAGAAAATAAAGCTGGTTCAATAGTTTAATTTGTACCAAGGAAGGTGTTGTAACATCATTTATTTTGAAAAGTTAGCATAAGCAGTTGAATAAGTTCAAAATGATAAGGTAGGATATGGATGCAAAAGAATGAAAAAGTTAAAAATGTTAGGAAAATTATTATTTTTATAGGCATCCATGTAAATAAAATGTTAGGTGTTAGATTCCCTGAACAAAGAAGGAAAAATAAAATGTTAGGTGTTAGATGCTCTAAACAAAGGAGGCAAAAGAAAACGTTAGGGAAGAAAGAAAGAAAAATAAAAGCTTTATTCTGTTTTAAATTTTTTGATTAGCTTCTAGTCTAAATGTGCCTATGGAAAAGTTATTTGTCCAGTTTAAATTCTGATTATTAATTTCTATCCTAATTTTTTAAAGCATAGCATATTTTCCCCCTACTTTCATTTCATTCATTTCCCTTTTTTATTTCCTTCCCCACTCATATATTTTCACACATTTCATTATAATCCCACACATTCAAAATCATTTTTCCCATAGGCCAAAACCCAAAATCATTTACATTTTTGTCTCCTAAAAACCTTTCAGAAGTACAATATATAATGAAGCGAGACCCATTCACCACCACACTCCCTTTTTCATTTCATTTTCCATTGAAAATCATTAAACTTACCCTTTTTCTGCCTTTCCACTTTTACCTTTCTACCCTTACCTTTTTATCGCTTTTCACTTACTCCACTTCCTTATTCCCCGATCGTGATTAAAGTGGGCCATCCCTTCACGTCACTGGTTTACCTCACCCTCATTGCATTTTGCAGATTATACATGTTTCACATCGCAACTAAAACTTAAAACTTGTGATTGTCGATTTTCTATATCGCTTCACATATATTTTAACTTACTTTTAAAAGCACCCACAACATATTTGTTTTAACTTGCGATGCAGAAGGTTGACCCCATATCAATAGCTCTAGCTCCCACTTTTTCCCTGCCACGTCACATACCTCCTCTCTAGCACTTCGCACATCACATTTTTTAATGTTTACACCCTCCGCACTTATAACTAAAACTTAAAAACTGTGATCTGGTCCTACCATCCCTCCACGTCACATCCCACTTCGCATCGCATCTCCGGTAACATTATTCATAAACTTAAATTCTAAATTTTGTGAAGTGCGCAGATGCGATGCAAGTTCAGAATAGAAATTTAAAATATTTCAGGTCTGGTATATTGGTTTTTTACACGGTTTTATTCATAAAAAAGGTTTTAACTCAAAAAAAACGACTCGGGTAGCAAATAAATGCTACAAGTCAAGTAGGAAAAAGGTGGCGTGGTAAAGAAGGTTATGTTGTAACTACAAGAGCACAGGGCATTCATACAATAGATCTGCCAGCACAACACTCAGTTTAGTCTGCCAACATATCAACAAATTGTGGTCCATGTCCTAAATTTCCCCACTACATCAACACCTAATCTGCACAGTGCATTTCACTGAAACTATAATTTTGTAATAGTTAGAGTTTTTAGTTCAAGTCTGTTAGAGACTATTTTGTTGTAATTTTTTTGTATAAATACTTTATTTTTGGAAGTATCAAGGGTCGATTGATTGAGATCAGAATCATTATTGTATGTTGGAGTACTATGAGTTTTTCCAAAGCACTAGAGCATCAATAATAATTAGACCATTCACAGAATTCTTGTGGCTTAAATATTGGTGATGTTTTTCTTCAGTTAGTATTGCTTCATTGTTCTCTTTCATTGTAAACATCTTAATTCTAATTGTAAATAAAAAAGCGTGACGAATAGAATTTACTTTTGAGTACCTTATTCTAGCTGCCTTTACGATCATTATGTTTTCCACTGAAAGCCAAACTAAAGAATACTTAATTTCTCTTTAGTTCTGCTAAATCTGTTCATATTTCTATCATAATCCATTTATAATTCGAAAATATCCAGTAAATATTCCTAGCTTTCCCTGTGTTTACTCTGTGAAAAGTTGATGCAACCATCCACTGATATTTTAACTCCATTGCCCAATATATATTAATAAATTGAATACAATCAATCTTCCAAAATCCAAAAAAACCAAAAACCCGAGTAATATCATGACTAGCCTAAAAACTTATCCAAACAAAGATAAATCTTATAGAGAGAGCCCTCTCTGAATCTAGGAATGGTACGTCCTAGATTCCAAAGTTTGTTTGATGTTGGCCTATGTGATTAGTTCTCACAATCTATAGCAAATTACAAACACAAACATGGTGGCGACCATACTGGGGAAGAATTGAAATCAATTATAAATTCTTTCAAATTCAATCTCTGGCTAAATACTCATTGTAGTAATATCTCATAGAGATTTCTATCTTTTAGTTTTTTGTAAATAAAAGTTTGAGTTCCATTTTGTAGTGTGTGTTTTTATTTTTAAAAACTGGCTTCAAATATACGTTATAAAAGATCTCATCCCGATCCCAAACCTCCTGAAATAGTGGATGATACTCAAAGAATTGTAAGAAGAACTAAGGATACTTCAAAGAAATCAGTTAAACAAATAAGATCATCAAAAATATTGGGAAGTAATAATCCTTTCCAAAGAGCACAATCCCTTCCTGTTAAGCTTGAGACCTTACAAGATATCGAATTTCACTTAAAGTTTGAGAAAATCCTCTTTAGAAGCAAATCCCTAAATTGGGCAGATACAATAGTCCTTAATTAACCAATCGATTCTACATCCAGATTCACCTAAAAGTATCTCTTCTTGAAAATATGATCAAGATATTGTCCATGATTTTAAGATCCTCAAATATTTGGTATTAGACTTTACTTCAGCAGTTACATATGCCTATCTTTGACAATCAATATAATTTTCTGCATTAAATAATGTTGCTTCATCCATTATATCCCAAACAATTCAATAAACATCTATGAGTCCAACCCCTTCTGAAAATTCTACTACTTATCCTCTCATAAATACTCAAAGGCCATCATCTCCATCACTTCATCCATCCTCTCCTTCACATATAGTTCAGCCTTTTCCACTTCCTCCACCACCTATTAATCCACCACCTATCAAACCTCCACCTCCAATCATGGCTACACGTTATGATCCATTGGTTCTTCCTCAAAATCTAGGGGCTATGCCCCAAGATTATCAATCTAAAATACCCCAATTCGATAACACCCAACACATTAATGCTCAACAGCATGTAGAGATAATGAATGATTTCTTTGATCGCTATGAGATTGATGTTGATGATATTATGATGAGGTTATTCGTTCAAACCCTTGGAGGTGAGGTTAGGAAATGCTTTAGAGATTTACCAGTTGCTTCCATCAATGATTTAGCAGTCTTACAATGTCAGTTTCTAGATAGATGGAAATTTAAAAAGAACCCCCTCCAAATTCTCTCAAAATATGAAAATATCAAAAGAGAAACTTTAGAGAGTGTGTAGGATAATTGTGATAGATTCAACTTTATTTATAATGCTATTCCTTATCACATAAAACCACCCGAAGGATTAGTGTTGATTAAGTTTCCATATGGTTTTGAAACATACATAGCTTATTATTTAAGAGAGAGGAATCCTGGCACATTAGAGGAAATGCAGATCATAACAATTCATGTAGAAGCCAATTTATTGGCCAAAAGAGCTAGGATGAGATTTGAGAAGAGAGTTACCATAAAAGAAGAAGCATCAACCTCTAGCACTAATGGCAAGATATATATTTTTAATGAGGGAAATGGAACTAATGATGATTGATAGAAACATCCCCAGGGAAAATAAAAACCCTTCCCAAAACTGTAATCAAAACAATAGGAGGAATCAACCACATATTAAACAAAGGGGACGTGACCAACAAATTAGACCCCCTTTTCAAGATAATTATGTTGATGAAAATGGAGATAATTCAAGAAGAAGACAACCAAATAAATCGGTTTGGTTTACAAAATAATGATACTATTTTTATCACAGAAGAAGACCAGAAGCTATTTTCATTAGCTCAAACAGAGCTTGAATCTGATGAATCTGAAGAATATAAACAAGGATTTGAAAACGTCATGATGGAGGTGCACAAAAAATATAATCTTAGGAGTAGAAAAATTTCTGACAATACTGCTAAAAAGAATACTAATCAACCTCCCAAAATTACATCTGATCCAGATCCTAAGAAAATAGTAGAAAAGTATTCTAATAAATCTATTGAAACTCCTCGTAAGAAACCTTTAGAGGTTTCTACTAAAAGATAGTTGATTTTAAAAAAAAAAAACTCAAACTAATGTTCCAACCACCATTTAGCAAACCCTACTTAAAAATAAACAAACCATCGATGTACCTGACATTCCGGATGTTGTAAGGATTCAATTGTCATTTAATCTTGAAAATGAACTAGCTAAATTCAAAATTCCCATCCCTTTGACAGAGGTAATGAAAAAACAAATATAAAAAACTCAGGTAATGAAAGCACTGAAGATAGGGAAAACTACTGACACTCTCAATCTGAATGATGATCAACCATAATTTTTGTTTGGTCCTGAAGTAGATGGTAAGTTACAAGAAGGAGAAGTCCCTCCTTTCTATGTCATCTTAAACATACATGATAAAATCCTACATAATTCTATGTTGGATTCAGGGGCTTCACACAACTTAATGCCAAAATATGTAAAGAAAAAGTTAGGTCTTGACATCACTAGGCCCTACAAAGATATATATTCATTTGATTCAAGTAAAGTGAAGTGTTTAGGTCTCATTAAGGACCTATGTATAACTTTGTCTCAAATCCTAGCCAAAATCTTAGTTATGGACATTTTCATAGCAGAAATTCCTCCTAAATATGGAATGCTTTTATCACGTTCCTGGGGAGCAAAGCTACAAGGAACCATTCAACTAGATATGACTTTTTCTAAAATACCATTCTTTGGCCAACAAAGAAGGTTGTATAGGGAAACTCTCATGAAATATATGGTAAGAAGTCAATAAAAACCTCATAATTACCCTCTATATTATATTCACACTGATTTATATTCTTTCATATTATTCAATGATACTGAAATTGAAGCCCAATTTGGAAATTACCTGGATACACTAGAAAACACAGCTCTAATCAAACAATTAACTCCTACTTTAGAACTGTTCTGGAATATGAAATTTGATGGGGCTTGTAGTAAAGAAGGCTCTGAAGCATGAATCTGGTTATCTAATCCAGCTAATAATCATTGTGAAGGGCATTCCTATAAACTCAATTTTCAGTGCACCAACAATATTGCTAAATATGAAGCTCTGATGCTAGGTCTGCAGTTACTTGAGAAATTAGGGGCCAAAAGAATTAATTTGCAGGGAGATTCTGAATTAATCATCAAACAAGTAAAAGGAGAATATGCTGCTAAACACCCTAGATTAAGAGCCTACATAAATAACATGCTCGATTACTTACATAATTTTGTGGAATATGATCTAGTAGTAATTCCAAGAAGTCAAAATTTCATAGCTGATAGTCTTGTTGTTTCTGCAAGAACTTGAAAAATGCCTCACCCGAATAAACCACACACAATTGAAATTAAACATAGACTTGCAATAATAGATAACATGCGATACTGGAAGGTTTTTTGGAATGAAAAAAACATTAAAAACTTCTTGCTGTCAAAAGAAGGGTTCGAGGAAACACAGTTAGATTTGGATAATCATGAACAAGATTAAATGAGACCAGAATATTAGGTAAAAAATCAAGTAGTTGTGTATAATCCTTTGGTAAACCAGTATGATAGATTAGATGTAAATTATCATTTAGATGAAAGTGTGCATAAATTAGAAATTCATGAAATAGATCCCGAAAAGGAAGATTCTGAAATGATTCAACTAAAAGATAACGTTTTTCCTCGGGGATTAGCTTCGTTATAAGACCTTTTTGACTTCAATGATGTAGCAAAGAAGCCTAAAATTGAGCCCATTGGAGCGGAAGTTGAGGAATGTAACATAGGTACTGAACAAAATCCAAAGATGATTAAACTGTCAAAAACATTACCTCTTATTACCAAATGGAAATATATAGCCCTATTCAAATAATACATTGTTGTGTTCACTTGGAGTTATGAGGATCTAAAATTTTACGATTCCAACATCATTCAACACAAAATTCCAATTAAAGAAGAACAAAAGCCTTTCAAATAGAAACTTTGGAGTATAAATCTAGTTTTGTTACCTTTAGTTGAGAAAGAAGTTAAATGAATGTATGATGCTAAAATAATTGTCCCTCTCAGATATTTGAAATGGGTGTCAAACATAGTACCAACCAGAAAGAAAACTAGAGAAATTAGGTTGTGCATTGACTTCAGAACCCTGAATAAGGTTTCCTTGAAAGATAACTATCCCTTACCCAAAATGGACCATATCTTATAAAAGGTGATATGATAAACTAGGATATCATTAATAGATGTTTTCTCTGGCTATAACCAAGTCTTGGTTGATCCAGAAGATCAAGATAAAACAGCTTTTACCACTCCATGGGGCACTTTCATGTATGTGAAAATGCCTTTTGGACTAATGAATGCTGGGGCCACGTTCCAACGAGAAATGGAAATTTTCTTTTCAAAAGAGATTGGCCTCTTTATTGTAATCTATCTGGATGATGTAACTGTGTATTCAAAGTCTGATTAAGAACACTTGAGACATTTGAGATGAGTCTTTGAGAAATGCAGGAAATTTGGCATATCTTTTAACCCTAAGAAAAAACTATTTGGCCTAGACGAAGGTAAACTGTTAGGACATATCATATCAAAATATGGTGTTAGAATTGACCCTAAGAGAGATCAGTCCCCCAAGAAACATTAAATAACTTCAATCATTCATAGGGAAAATATTTTTTTTGAGAAGATTTATCCCTAATCTTGCTAAACTTATTAGAAACATAACCAATATGCTCAAGAAATATTTTGAAATAAAATGGAGTATAGAAGACAAGAAATATTTTGACATGGTAAAACAGACATTAAATAAAGCACCACTGTTGATCAGTCCAGATTTTACTAAAGATTTTATAATCTTTTCTTTTGCTTCTGAGCACATTGTTGCAACTGTTTTACTGCATAAATAAGTGAAGGATTTGAGCAGCCAATAGCTTTCATCAACAAAGCTTTAAGAGATGCTTCTCTCAAGTATAAAATCATGGAAAAACAAGCCTTTGCGCTAGTCAAATAAATTAAATATTTTAGAGTTTATATTATGCATTCACATATAATTTCTTATGTACCTAGTGTTGTGGTAAAAGATATTTTAACGCAGAATGGACCAGATGGAAAAAAAGGAAAATGGATTGTAGTAATTCTGGAGTTTGACCTGGAAATAAAACCTACCAACTGATTAAAGGGTAAGGACTTGCACAACTTATGGTTGAGTCCAATTTTCAAGATCTGGAATAAATTTGGTAGCAACTTTGGATGAACAAGAGGAGCAGGCGACTCCACAAATCAATGAAGAATTTTTAAATTCTCCCTGGTATGCAAACCTGATTTATGTATTGTTTAATTTAAATGCCCCTCCTGGTCTTACAAAAACCAAAAGATATATTTCTGAAATTAAAAGAAGTAAAATTTTGCATGATTGATAATGTCCTTTATTGGAAAGGTTCGGGTGGCCTATTACTCAAATGTTTGTAACGAATGATGCAGACAAGATTATGAATGATTTTCATGAGGGAGACTGTGGTGGCCACCTTTATTATAAGACTACTACTAATAAGATTCTTAGGGTTGGTTTTTACAGGCCCACCCTTTTTTCTGATGTCTACAAGAAAGTCACAACCTGTCATAAGTGTAAAATTTTTTAAGGTAAAAATAAACTCCTACTCTTGCCTCTCAAACCCATTTTTGTTGAAAGCCCATTCCAATAATGGGGTTTGGATTCACAGGTGAAATCCATCCTCCTTCCTTTGCCCAACACAAGTGGATTTTAATAGCCACAAATTACTTCAATAAGTGGATAGAAGCCATCCCTTCCAGAAAAGCCACTAATGCTATTATTACCAAGTTCATTGATACCCATATCCTATCCAGATTTGGATACCCACGAAAAATCATCACTGACAATGCCGCAGCCTTTAAGTCCAAAAATATGGTTGAATTCTGTGATAAATATCATATTTTTTTAGGACATTCAACAACATATTACCCACAAGGTAATGGACTCGATGAATCATCCAATAATATTCTGGTAAACATCATCAATAAATTATTAGAACAGACTAAAAAGTCCTGAAATAATAAGTTAGTGAGTGCACCTTGGGCTGACAAGCTTACTACAAAGAAGTCCATTGGTATGTCACCATACCAAATTGTCTATGGAATGGATGTTGTTTTTCCATATTATCTATCACAACCAGTGATGAAAATGATGCAAGAATTACAAGTGGAACCAAATCATGCAATTAGAAGGATTTACCAAACCATTCAATTGCTTCAAAAAAGAGAAGAGGTATATAACAGAACACAACTCATCCAGGAAAATATCAAGAAAATATTTGAAAAAAAGACCAAGGCAGCTGATTTTTTTATTGGTGACAAGGTTTTAAAATGGGATGCAAGGAGAGAAGAAAAACAAAGCATAAAATTTTTGATCATCTATGGATGGGACCATATATTATAAATGCTTTTAGAGGTTACAATGCATTTTTTCTCACAGATATAGATCAAATAAAGTGTTTAAGATTGCAACAAGAAACAGTGAAATTGGCATCTGGAAACATCATTCCTTGATCCTAGTGGAAAATAAGCACCTACACTAGATGGGGCTCACACAGGCTATTTTTAGGTGATATGTATATTTTTAGAATTTTGGATCAAAGTCTATTTTTAGCAGTAATATATTTATACATGGTTTAGAAAATAATATGGATTTATGGGCGTCTAAGTTTAGAATGCATGTGCGAAGTTATTTCGTGGAATTCATGTCTAAAATTAGAATGCATGTTGATTTTTGTTAAGCCCTCACTACAAGGAAAAGACCCTCTAGCGGAGGTTATAAAGGAGGTTTTTAGGGTTATTAAATTGGCCAATATTGTCAAAAAAAACATATGCTACCACATCCGTTTCTGGTAACAGAGGTTTTGGCAGAGCTTTTAACGGAAATTCAACACAACTAAAAAAAAATGGGTGGCCGGAGTTTATTACAGATGTTTTTTCATCGGTGCTCTTATCAGGTTTTAATGCACCGATGCGTATCAGTAGACAACACATCGGGGTGGTCGAAGGAGAATGCACCGGGCCATTAAGGAAAAAAATAGCATCGGGCCTGGTGTTGGTGATACAACACACGGGGCCGTTCTAATTGGTCTTGGGATTTGAGCAGTGCCCATAGGTCGTATAAGCGCTCCAGTGTGAGTATCTTTATGAGGCACCAGTGCTCCGTATCATAGAAAGAAATCGAGATTTATAATTGGTATCGGTATTTTTGCGGTGCACATGGCATCTACAAATGCACCGATGCTTATATATACATAAACACCCTGGTGCACAGTATCACACAAATGTACCGATATTTATAATTGGAATTGGTATTAGTGCGGTGCCCATAGAATCATAAATGCATCGGTGCGTATAGACACATAAATGCACCGGTTTTCATTTTTTTTTTTTTTAAACATCCACCTCTGACAGTCCAATTATTGTGATTGTTTTAAACTCATTATTCATCAAAATTCGACACATATTATAACAATATTCATATTAATTACATTTTTATTAATGCATTTGAATGTATTGTTTGGATTAATTTGTTATATCATATCATAATTATTGTGGTTTTTTTAAATTCAATATTCATCAAAAGTCGACACATATATATAATCTTATAACAATATTCATATGAATTAAATTTTTATTAGTGCATTTGAGAACGACAATGGAGAACGCAATAGAATAAATTAAAACAAATATTATATATATATATATATATATATATATATATATATATATAAGACGATCTTTATCATACAAAATGAGACAATTATTCGTATCCCTTTGTATTTCAATTGGGAGACTATGTCCATTACATTAAACAAAATGTTTGATTTCACAGACATATTTCAAAAAATAAAACGCCTTGCTTTGATATCCAAATTACATAGTGATCATCATTCTTCGCTTGAACTGCTGTCACTGCTAGAGCTACTTCCATGACTTGGGTTATTTTCAGGAACTTTGTGTTCACGACGTTGATTGTTTTCTTCTTCTTCACTTTCCATCTACAAACATAAAAATAAACTGAAATGAGTGTATATACATTGGTGAGAATAATGAAAATTCCAATATTAAATAATAGACATCAATGTAAATAGAAAATAAAAATGACGTACCATAGCAACAATTGACTCATAAACTATACACATTCTTTCAAAACCATGTACCATGCCATCTTTCAAAATTTCATCTGTTGGCACAGTTCCATACTTTGTTTCTTGCAAGTTTTATACCCCATAACAAATCATATATTTAATATAAAAGATGTTTTTGTTCTATTAATTATAGACGGAGCTAAGTAAAACAAGATCGATAGATGCTTACAAATTCCATAATTAAATTCTGATATGCCAACATATACTCACAACCCATATTTAACCCAATTTCAATCAATTTGTCTGATGGTTCTTCTTTGTATGTTAGCACCTGTTTGAAGACAATCAATGATGATTTTTGTAAAACAACTTAAAAAATACAAAAATGAAATCTAGTTAAGTTGTTATAAGGAAGTAACAATTACTCACAAACTTAGAGATCAACCATTTTCTTCCTTTTCATCATGTTTTATGTGCTGAATGGGTTCCATTTTCTTTTCTTTTCTGCAAGAAAAATCTTGAAAATTAATATTTAATGCTAAATTGTTTATTTATTGTACCTAATGATCGAAAAATTCAATGATTACATATTACATTTGAAGCATGTTGTTGTATTCGTTCCAATAGATCCCTCAAACTTTTGTAAAAGTTTTCCCCCCTTTCGTTAACTTCTAGCACCACTCTAGATGAGCTAAGGAGCAATTCATTTTCATTTGCATGTTCTATTTTTTTTCTTTTCTTAGAACAACATTCATTTTCTGAGTTGTTGGTCCCTGTAGAACATTAAATAGATGTGAATTAGTAGACTTTTTGACACATGTTATCTAATAATTTTAAGTATATTATTAATGATATTTAAAAAAAGAAACTCATATTGGATCGATAGTATTGTTTCATTCACCTGATTCATCTTTTTGCAATTTTTCCATTAAAATTTTACACTCTTCTGGTCGTAGATCAGAAATAATCATATCGAGCTTCGTCATTTTGTGGCTCTGCATGATACACAGTAAACAATACATATTAGTTAAAGTTACATATAGTTCAAAAATAATATCTTTTATAAAGAATTTTCAAAGAACTTGCCTTGTTTGCTTTTCTTGATGTGTTAACAATATTTTTGTTACTTGATATCTGGTCAATCATTTCTTTATCAATCTGAAACTTGTAGCATATCATTCATTAATATATTTATAAATAAATTCTCAAATTTTTAGGTAGAAAATAAATCTTGAGACAACAGTGCGCCTTTCATTAAATATGCACTGCCTCCGGTGCGTGGATATATTAACAATGCACCGCCAAACAATATAATATACCGTACGGTGCATTCGGTATTATAAATGCACCGCAAAAACAATGTAATAGACCTAACAGTGCATGAGGTATTATAAACGCACCGCAAAAACGATGTAATACACCATGCGGTGCTTTCTTAGTTAAAGAGAGCACCGGTGCCCTATTTCAGATTTGACGCACGAATTAAAAAAAATGTTTTCAATTTTTTACGACACAGAACTTGGGTGGTGCGCTGTAATAATACAGAGCACTGGTGTAGTGGCATACGCAGGGCACATTGATAAAGAAAAAACCATTTTTTCAAAAATTCACATAATGGCCGAATGGATTGGGATCTGACTATGCAAGTCATCCTGTGGGTTGGACGTCAATCTAAAATGAGAAACCCTAATTATGAAATCACAAAAATAGGGAGAAGAAAGGGGGAAAAAAAAATGAAGGGTTCAGAGTAAAAATGGATAAAACTACAGGAAAAAATAAAAAACTGCAGAAAAAAGTAAAAAAAAGAATTAAATTTAATCATGAAATGGTTTGAAATTCTATGATAAAGGGCTTGAATCACCAGAGTTTTGGTTTCTGATTGTCTGAATACTTCTGTTCGAACGTATTTCGCCATCCATAGTGCCCTCGTGCTCTCCTGCAAAAATATGACTGAAAATTTTTAGCAAAAATATTGAAATAATGAAAAGTGTTTAGTATTTAAAGAATTATTTTATCAAATTAGATTTTTGAAAATATTTTTTCACCCATTTTTCAAATTGCCGCTTTTTTTAAAACTTAAACAAAATAGAGTTGCATTTTTTTTATTTGCATTTATTCTTTCTGGTGCGTGGAAATGTAACGCACCGACACATTGTATTAATACGACACACCGGGGCCTGTTAGGATGATAAGCGCACCGGATTTTTTAAAGTTTTTTTTTTTTTGTATGTAAGATCATAATAAAATAATGATAATTATAAAGTACATGAATTTATTTTCATTATTTTCTAAACTTTATGTTACAAAAATTTGTATTATTCTAGATTTGTTATTTTACAATTATTTGCAAATTTACAAATTTAAATATTTTAATAAAATCATTTCACATTAATACAATTAAAATTTTCACATAAATAGAATTAAAATTTTCCAAATTAAAATTTTACATATATACAATTACATTAATTAAAATTAAAATTACAATTACAATTAAAATTACAATTACAATTTTACATTAATTTCACATACATGAATTACGATTAGAATTAGAATTAGAATTTTAATTTTACATACAATTACATTTACAATTTTACATATAATTACATTTACAATTACAATTACAATTTTACAAATATTTTACAGACAATTCATACAGTTATAAATACAATTACATTTACAATTTTACATAGAATTACATTTACAATTACAATTACAATTTTACAAATATTTTACATACAATTCAATTAAAATTACAACTACAATTTGTGAAATTTACATACAATTAGAATTACAATTACAATTTCACAATTTTTCATATATACAATTACATTCATTTTAGAATAAATTAGATATTACAATTACAATTACAATTTTACATACAATTACACTTGAAATTACAATTAGTACAAATACAAATACAATTTTACAATTTTACATAGAATTAAAATTTAAATTACAATTACTTTCACGACATAATATTTAATAAATATCATGGTAATTTAATAATATTAAATTAATTAATAAATATCATCACGATCATGATAACCATCGTACAAAAATCATATTCGACTAATAAACACATTCAATTAACATAAAATTAACATTATATATTAACATCATCACAACACAAACATCAAATATACATCTCAATATAATGTCAAATAACTCATGTGCCTATCACATATACACATCTATCTACAAGCTAAACATTAAATGAACATATCTAACATGACTAATGATATGCGCCACATCATGATGATCATCAACATGAAAATTAAGTACAACTACAACATGAACATAAAATACATGGACCATATATATATATATATATATATATATATATATATATGTATATATATATATATATATATATATATATATATATATATATATATATAACTGAATAATGTTAAAAATATACAACTGTAATATAAATCATGTCATGTATCAGGCACTGGTGGTAGTATAACAACATCAATAACACTAGTACAAGTGGATGTGGCCTGCTCAGTAAAGCTGGGTGCAGCCTCGACAGTCACTGGTCGACTAGCCTGCTCATGATCATGATGATCACTAGTACTGATGGATGCATCCATTAGTGGTAGTAAAACATGATCAATATGAGGCGCAGTAGTAGTGGAGGAGGCCTGCTCAGTCAATAGTACTGCAGCCTCAGCGGTTGATGGTCCAGCCTAGTCATGATGATTGTGACTAGTACTCATGATGGATGTTGTAGGCTTCTGACTGGACGTGGCCGATGGTCCAGCCTCATCTCCATGATGACTAGTGTCAGATGCTGGTAGTGGAGCTTCATGTTCATCATCAGGCGTGCCGCGAGGTGAACGATCATGAGATGCATCTGAGTTGCTGCTGGCGGACTGTCCATCACGTGTCGCAGCTCGACTATGCCTATAGCTATGGACAATCCTCCTCAATCGTGTAACATCTGTCATAGCTCCTACGACATGCCATATCAGGCCGTACATGTCATGCAGCATGCCTCTCCACATCCATAACAATCTATCATCGCCCTGTATCTCTCTATAATGAGCAGGCCTGATGCCCGCATCTGAAATCAATCCAAAGAGTTGGCTGCCCAACTCCATCTGGTATCTGGTCTTAGGTTGACCACGCCTAGCAAAAGGCAGTATCGGTGCACCATGAGGCGCATGAGGATCAGCATGTCTCTCTGCTGCGCCACTGGCCTCATCCTCCAGCGACGCATCAGCCATCTCCTGATCATAATCATTAGGATTGACACCTGGATCATGTGGTGGATCCGACATCTCATCGCCATAAAAAGAGCCAATGTCTGCAAAATATAAACAAGTACACAACAATAATTAGACAATTTCGTTACAAATTTTAATAAAAACAAGTTAAAGAACATGTTAGAATAAATATAAATAAAACAGTAATATTACCTCTATCATCTGGCGGCTCATCAGGAGTGAAGAGGATGTTGGGACACCCTCGCCAATCTAGTCCAGCATAAGGACATGGGACCATAATGAAGGGATGCAGCCCACCAACGCTAGCTAGTAAGTCCAGCGAATCATGTGATATCCTTGCTGGAAACATAGTGTCTCCCCTCTTGGGAATCATCTACCCCCACATGCGCATCCGGGCCTCCAACATCGGCCTACGAGGCTGTCGAACAAAACTAGGTCTCATCTCTGGAAACCTCTCAAAAAATAAACAAAACAGCTCTGAAGCAAAAGGGAAGTTGACCCTCCCTTGTGCATGAGCACGACATCTATATAAGGTCGTTCAAAACTGTCGTAAAAAAATGGCAGAGCACCTGACAAGTCATGGCTGCTATACTAAAGAATCAATGTAATATAAAATTGAGCAACTAATGCGTTGCCTGTCACTGGTGTTGTGCGAAATGATCGAAGCGATAATAGAGAGGAACTACATGTCTTGTCTACCAAAATAACCTATACGTAACTGACCTCTAGGTACCTGAAACTCTAAAGGAGACAGTACATGTGCTCCAATGTATCTCTGGGAGTAAACTAATTGATTCCCTACTGCATAACCAGGTGGCACGTCTGGGAATGAGGGAAAATCCACTCCTCTCCTCGATAGTCCTATAATAAAATAAATGTCCTCAGTAGGTGTGTACCACTGGTCAGGACCAACCTGAAAAGCCTGTTGGTGGGCATTCCACCTGCCGATAAGATGTCTCAAAAGCACACTATGGGCCTTTAGGCTGGAAATAGCCTCCTCATAGAACTTGAGGAGGCCTACCTTCTTAAGGATCTCCTGGGTATCTGCAGTAATAGGGCAAGGGCATCCATCTCTCTCCCTCTCTCTCTCCTCCCATTGGCGAATTATGTCATACTGTTCTACTTGTTGTTGTTGTTATTGCTCCTGTTCTCTTTGAATCATTGCCATATTAAATATTTTTTTTTTATTAAAACAGAAATGTATTTATAAATATACATATATAATTATGTTTGAAAAAAAAAACAAGCACACAAGTCGGTGCTCCATAAAAATAGTCACGCACCAGTGCCGGTGCGTCCTAATATTTTAGTGGACCATCCCCGGGGCCCCTAATGAAACAGACCGCACAGGATATGGTGCCAATGTCTATTTTTCAAGCACCGTCGACTATATATACTTCATAATAGCGGTGCGCTGACTGAAATATACGCCTCAGCGCATATAGTCGTGTCAGCGCACTGACTTCATGATAATGACATAGTTGACAGTGCGGTATTTTACCCGACCACACCGTTGACCCTCTTGGAATGCAAAATGCGGTGCACTGACATAAACCAGGGTGGAAAATGCAGTCAACACACCGCACTGTGATTTCCGGGGTCAACGGTGCACCTGGATAAATGAGCACACCACCTTTTTTATTTTTTATTTTTAGTTTAAAATTATTCGGTGCTCCTTTCATCACCGCCCCAAAAACGGTGGGGTTACCATTAGCACTGGTAGCGGTGCTTCCTGTAAATTTTATAGGTAGCACCACTATCCGGTGCGAGTCGAACATCTTGAGCACACCACGTGACAAATTTTTTCTTTTTTCTTTTTTAATGGTTATTTTTAAGTTTATTTCAATTTCTAATCTGCTAAAAGGCTTAATTATAGAAAAACTAGAAAAATACCTGTACATTTCACCGTCGAGGAGGCATATTAGCTGTAAAATTTGGAAAATAAAATTTTCCCACTGTTTTTCAAAATGCAAGCTGGAGATTGGTGGCCAATGTAGAGTAGCAGTGCGTGCAATGGGTGCAATGAGAGCACCGATGTCAGGGCGTCTCAGAAATAAGGAAATAGCACCAAGGCTTGAGAGCTCTGGAGCACTGAAGAAAGTGAATAATGAATTTTTTTGGCCGTAATTTTTTTTTAATTAACCCTGTTTCGGTGCACTGGGTTTTATAAGCACACTGGTGCTGTTAAATAAAACAGCACCAGGATGTTTTAGTTTCGGCGCGAAAATTTGATGATGCACTGGGGTGGCGTAATGGTAAAGCGTTGGTGCGTAATAGTCGCAAAGCACCGGTTTTTTGGCCTTAATTTTTTTTTTTTTATATAACGCTATTCCAGTGCGTGTGGTTTCTGGCACACCAGTGCTATTAGAGAAGAATGCACAGGCTCGTTTCTATTTTGGCACGGTGTTTTATGATGCAATATTGCGGAAGAGTATTGATGCCCCGATGCGTTACAGTAATTGGACACCCCGGCAGTGTGTGTACTTCGTGCACGCTATCCGGTGTGCCAATGTTCGGTGCACACCAGTGCATTCTATGGTATCGTGCGCACCGGTAATCGATAGCTCAGGAGCACTGGAAAATTGAAAAATCTGAGTTTTTTGTCGTAAATAATTTTTTAATTTAACCCTTTACCGGTGCGCATTGTTTATAGGCACACCGGTACTGTTTGCTACAAACGCACTGGTTGGTTTGTGTTTTGGCGCGTTTTTTATGATGCATCGGTGCGGTTTCTGTAAACCACACCGGGTGGTTTTGGTATTGGCGTTGTGTTTTATAATGCACCGACACGGATGAGTTGTGAGGCACCAGTGCTCTATTATATTATGACGCACCGGGCGGGTGTGTACGGAGTACACGGTGTCCATTGTGCCAATGATTTTGTCCACACCGGTGCGTTCTTTTTTTGAGAGCACCAGGGCGAGTTTTAATGATAAGAGCAATGATAGGAAAACATCCGCAAAACCCTCTGCCCGCCAACTTCCACTAGTAACCTTCGCTAAAAACAGATGTATGGGGTATTTTTCTTTGTGGTTCCTCAAAAACATCCACTGGAGGGTCTTTTCCTTGTAGTGCCTTAACAAAAATTAGACAATAAATAATTGTCTATTTTCAATGAGCACTTGGAACTAGTTAACTGAAGTGGAAAATCAGTTAGCTAAGTGGATTTCAAGTTGCATTGGTTGGTTGGTGGACCATGCAGTGGACTTCGTTGTAATTTATTGATACAAAGTTGTAACAGAGTTGGATGTGTAGTTATGTGAGTTGTTATTTAGTTTAACCTAGTTCAGTGAGTTAAACTCAGCTGTGCTAGTTGTAACTAAACATAAACTAGTGAGAGATGAGTGAATTAATTATTTAATTAATTCACAAGCAGTGTCTCATATGCAACTGAAGAAATACAATAGTTAACTACTTGCATGTCAGATCCAGTGGAGACCTAGTGGAGAGATAGGTGAAAGGGTGTGATGGACTATTAGTTGTGACTATAGTGGAGCATTCAATGCAACCACACAAAAATTGGAGATGCCTATGATTATTGCGTAGTAAAGGAAAGTTAAGGTCGAATTCTTTCAGGGTTCTTCTTCAGCAGGGATTTCGCAGTGGAGGTAGACTGTCAGGAGGCAAGAAATTGGTGCATGGAAGTGCAAATTTTTGCATGACAGTGTGAGATGATTGTATATTGTACTAAGAGCTCTACGAGATGAGATTTGTATGAGATATATGAGATTGTTTCATGTTCCATTGATATAAGTTATATATGATAGTTGGGGTTTTTAGCTTTAAGATTTCCCGATAAAATATCTTGTTATGTGTGATTGATTTTTCTTCATGTGTTTGCAATTGGCGATTTAATTTCCGCAAAGAATTAAGTAAAAGGATTATGTAATTAACATAAGTATTAAATTGTTAGATTAGGATAATCCAGTAATATACATGCATATTGTATAATTTCTACACGGTATCGGAGTTGAAGAGATTGCAATATTGAAGCAGTGCTGAGTTTTGCTGGTGGAAACAATTCGAAATTGCTGCAAGAATTTCTTGGTGCGATAGTTGAGTAAACATCAAAATGGCTTTCAATGGTTTGCGGTTGGAGTATGAACATGAGGGCAGCTCAAAATACATTGCATGGAAGGATAGGATGGAGGCAGTGCTTGAAGATAATGGCTTGAATAAATTCATCAACAAAGATGTTCCTAAGCCCACTTCTATGGATGCTGCAGTGCTTGATGCATGGCAAAAGAAAGTAGCAAGGGCGAGGAGGATTTTGTTGGAAGGTGTGAAAGAAAATATTGTGTCAAGTCTTCATGGGAAATCCACTCCATATGCTATGTGGAAGGCTTTGACATATATTTTCCAAAGCAGCAATGACCATAGGAAATTGGCGCTGAAGGATAAACTCAGAAAAATCAAGATGGAGAAGAACGACACTATTCCGGTATACTTGAAAAAATTTGTCCAATGCAGGGATGAGCTTGGGAGTGTAGGAGTCAATGTTGCTGATGATGACTTGGTGAGCTTGTCTCTCCTTAAGATTCCAAATATTTGGCATAGTTATGAAGACTCTGTCAATGGACGGGAGAAATTGCTGGATTGGGAGTTGTGTTTTAAATTTTCTACATGGTATGAGAGCAAGAATTATTTGGGTGCATAAGTTTGCAGAGAATATCTAAAAAAATTTATGCAAAAATTTCAGAAGCAAATAGCATATTCGGATTCCTTGCGAAAAAATACCCAAATTAAAAAAAAAAATGGGTTGAATCGCAGCTCGGATGAGGGAGATATCGTTGATTTAAAATAATCTCTTTTATTAGAAATTTTTGCGATGGTGGGACAATTACAATGTGCACAAGTTGGAAAGGGAAAGGTGTTCCTTAGAATCAAATCCATGAAGGTTCAGATTCAAGTTAAGAATCTCTACAGACTTGAAGTAGATGGGATTTCTACAGAGCTTCCTACTGTTGGGAAGTGTGAGAAAGCCATGCAATTGAAGCTTGAGAGGGAGCTGGATTTGTGTGCAGGTAAGAGTGAAGCTCAAGATGTGGAGCAGCCACAAGATGAGGATCATGGAGTGGGAGAAACCACTCATGCAGAGAAATTTCGTGCCAGATGGGCAGAGGGAGTGCATGCGGCTATACCACCAGGTGAAAGGTGGGGCGACATGCATGAGTAATCCTAAGAAGGAATTTATGGGCAGGATTCATTGAGATGGTGTGGATCTCATGAATTGAACCTAGATACGAGGAGCCCACAGAGCAGTAGTAGCATGATCAGTTGGATTGATGCAGTCAGATCAAAGTGATAGTGTCAGATACTGGAGCGTAGATCATAGTTGATAACAAGTGCAGAGTGCATGGGTGCAAAGTTCAATAGCACAGTGGTTCTTGAAGTAATGTGCAGTAGCTAACCAGAAGTCAGAAGACTTTGATGACAGGTGCATTATACTGATTCAGTTTTTTGGAGGCCTTTTAGTTTTGGAAGTGTTGCATGCAAGAGTTGCATGGCGGACGCATGGAGTTGTAGGGCACTTGCAAAGGTTGCAGGGTGAATGCATGGAGTTGCATGTCATGTGCAAAGATAGTCCTTTCTTGTTGAGAGGGAGTGCTGAAGATTGCAACAAGAAACAGTGAAATTGGCATCCAGAAACATCATTCCTTGATCCTAGTGAAAAATAATCACCTACACTAGGTGGGGTTCACACATGATATTTTTAGGTGATGTGTCTTGTTGTTCCTTGAGAAACAATTTCTTGCTGTGTACAGAAATCCGTGCTCAAGACATTAAAGATTATGTCACAAATGAAAGTATATCTGTCCTTGTTCTATAAACCTTCAAACATTAATTATATAATCTTCAAACATTAAATCCATGGAAGGCTCTGCAATGCCATATCCTCCTTATGCTGAAATGAAAGGATGGAAGAAACAAGAAAGAAAGGATTTCAATTTGATATGCTGCTTGAAACAGAATCTATCAGTGTAAAATCCTGAAGGAATGAATAATGATAACGTTAAAATAGAGGAGCGCCTATTAAGGTTTATTTAACTCTTATATACACATGTATCTAGAGACATGCAACTCAAATTACTCTATTTTACTCACAGATATGGAAAACACAATGAAAACTGAGAAACTATTCAGCATAGACAGAATGAAGGAAACTTGCAAAAACTTCTCATTAATTCAGTATTCTTCAGTACAAAAATTTAGCTTCCAGGACCAAAACTCGGAACCTTCATCTTTCTTGAAATTTTCCTTTAATACAGTATCACAAGACAGTTTCCAGTAATGAAACTGATTCTAACTGATCCAACTAATTCTAATTGTTTAAACCACTAACTGTTATGGAAGCACATGCTTCGGAAAGTCTAATTACATTTACATAGTTTTGAAAAATAAAATGAGAATTTTAAAACTCCTAATCTATGAGAACATCTGGTCCTGAAGCTATTGCCGAGAGAACTGAAGCTTGATGAACCGGACAGAGAAGCTCGTTTTGCCATGGTTGACAGACAATGAAAACAATACGGGGGTATTGGGTAATGAAAAGGTGGCGGGAGCACGACTCAAAGGGAAAAATAACCACAACCAAATGAGAATGGGACGAAGAACAATTTAACAGTTAAGAAAATCCATAATAAATGCTGGAATGACGTCACTACGGGGGGTCCGGGAGTACGGCGGAAAACTTCGACCTATACCCCCCGTAATGAATCTCAGCCATTGATCACGGCTCGCCCAAGATTTTGACCAGTCAACTACGAGGGGTCCGATTTTGATAATTAACGAGCTATTTTCCCCACCATAATAACTAATCTGGAACCACTCTCCCACGATCACCACTTCCGCTTGGGAAGTTGCTTGAACTTTAAGCTCAAAACAAAACATATACTTCAATAAAGTTTAATGATCATCGAGCTTTGAAACGCTTCCTTTTATGAGATAGTATAAAAGACCTTATACTATAACATATGTTTTTCTGATTTTCTAATTTTTTTGTATTTTGATACTCAAAATAAAAATTGAAAAGGATATGCGGATATGATCCACAACATCTGGCTCCACCTGGGGATAGTGTTTTTGCCACGAAACACTAAGAACTTGCAGATCAGTGCCTTCACTTCGGGCATGGAGTCACATATTGCTTGGTGGAAAATGTACAATGATCACACCGGATATATACAATGATGGCGAAACAACTTCTTTAGTGCCAGAAGTAATGCTTTAGATATTGGCCATTCACAGGCATATCTAATACTTCTCCTTCAAGATTTTCCAGCATGAAAGTGTTATTCATCTTGAGTTCATTGATTTTGAATGGAGCATACCACAACAGATCAAATTTTCCGTGTTTCCCTTTGTCCTCCCTTCGGGTATCCCATCTCAATACTAGGTCTCCCTTCTAGAACATGATTTCTTTGGCCTTCTTGTCAAATATTGTCTTCATTTTCTGCTAATAAGCAAGAAAATTCTCCCGAACTTTATCTCTGTTTTCACTTAGTTCTATTACATTATTCATTCTCCTAATCATGGCATTAGGTTCTGCTTGAGCATCTTGAAGGAAGGAAATCACAGGCTTCACCAACTGGGTGGGAAAAAATTCCTGAGTACCATATACTAATTCGTAAGGTGACTTACTAGTGGATCTTCTAGAAGTCATCCTTGTTGCCCATAGCGCAAATACTAGCTTTGAATCCCAATTCTTTTGATTTTAATTTATTGTCTTCTTCAGGATTCTTTCCAATGTTTTGTTAGAAGATTCTGCCAAGCCATTCCCCTGTGGATGATAAGCTGTAGAATGAGACAATATCACATTGTAAGTCTGATAGAAATTAATGAACCTTAGTGAGCTGAAAACTTGGGCATTATCTGTCACGATCTTTACTGGACATCCAAACCTGCTAAAGATATTTTCTTCTAAAAATTTCATAACAACTAAATCATTTTCCTTCCTGATGGGGATTGCCTCCACCCACTTTGTAAAATAATCCATAGCAGTAAGGATCCACTTAAATTTCCCACTGGATGGTGGATTGATTTCCCCAATGAAATCCAATCCCCATTGTCTGAAAGGTTCTTCAACAAAAATAGGGAGAAGAGGAAATTGAGCTAATTTCTTCTTCTCTGCAAGTACCTGGCATTTTTGAAAACTTTTGAATACTTTATAAACATCAGCAAAAATAGATGGCCAATAGAATCCTGATTTAAAAACTTTATGAGCAGTTACCTTCCAGCTATAGTGTCCCCCGCACAAGCATTCATGATGTTCTTTGATTACCTCTGGAACTTCCTCCTCTGTCAGACACAACAGTAATACACCAGCAGGATCTTTCCAATATAACTTTTCTTCGATTATGACATAAGGTTGAGCCTTCAGCTTTAAGGCTCTGTATTTGGCTCTATCTATGGAAGGAGGAAAAGAAAGAAAGCATAAATAATGAATAATGTCCTTGTACCAACTTGAGCAGAGAAATTTATATTTGATTGCTGGCCTTAACTGATTATCCCTTGTTTTTCCATCGATTTCTTCTACAGGGGCCAACAAATTAATTCCCAGTGCTTGGAAATTTGACTCCGTTAATAGTTTGGCCAATCCCAACCCTTTGACCAATTTGGTGGGTTTAACATCCAGATCATATTCTTGGATTTTTTCAATCCATTTTCCCCTTTTTCCTTCTACATCGCTCTGTACTAGGACATCTTTTACGGCAGAATTAGGAACGTACGCCAATATTTGAGAATGGAGGATATAGGTTCTGAATGCCTTCAATGCTTTCACCAGAGCATATACTTGTTTCTCCAGTATATTATACTTCAATTCTGCATCTCGGAGAACTTTGTTGAAATATGCTACCGGTTGTTCATACTTTTCCTCATTTCTCTACAATAATACGGCTGCAATGGTTGAGGGAGAGGCAAATGAGAAGATCTGAAATGGCTTCAAATAGTCTGGACTGATTAGAACAGGTGTTTCCTTTAAAGCCTCTTTAATCCTTTGAAAAGACTCCCTTGATTCTTTGTCCCACTTCACCTCAGCATCCTTTTTTAACATGTCTGTTATCTTTTTGACGATCTCTGCATAATTAGGAACAAACCTTCTTAGAAAATTAATTTTTCCGAGAAATCGCTGAATATCTTTCTTACTTCGGGGTAGTGGAAGTGATTGAATTGCTTTGACCCTTGCTGGATCAATCTTCACTCCTTCTTTAGAAACAATGTGGCCAAGCAATTTACCCTCCTCCAGGGAAAACAAAGACTTTTTAGGATTTAGCGATAATCCAAACTTTCTACACTTCATGAAGGCTTTCTGCAAATGCTGTAAATGCTCCTCATCAGATTTTGAAAAAATTGTGACATCATCCAAATAAACCACCACAAACTCATCTCCCACAAATGCGATATCCATCGCCCTTTGGAATGTGGCCCCCGCATTCATCAGGCCAAATGGCATCCTGGTGTACATGAATGTTCCCCAGGGTGTAGTGAAAGCAGTCTTCTTTTGATCTTCCTTTTCCACAGCAACCTGATTATACCCTGAAAAACCATCCACCATAGATAACCTGTAAGCCCCAGTGACCTTTTGTAAGACAAAGTCCATTTTCGGTAAAGGATAATTATCTTTCAATGAAGCCTTGTTTAAGTTCCTGAAATCTACACATATGCTTATCTCTCCATTTTTCTTTCGGACTGGTACAAGATTGGAAACCCAATATGAATATCTTAGTGGAACAATTATTTTGGCCTGCAGCAATTTCCTTACCTCCTTTTCAATCAGAGCTAACAATAACGGATTGATTTGTTGGAGCTTCTGTTTATGCGGCTTGACTCCATCCTTGAGTGGGACTTTATGTTGTATGATACCTTTATCATACGTCTTCAAATCATCATAGGACCAAGCAAATACATCTTTGAATTGTCTGAACAGATCTACATACCTTTCTTTGTAGTCCTTTGGGATCCCTTTGAACAATTTGATCATTTTAGGCTCCTGTTGAGTCCCCAAGTTGTAATCTTCCACTTTTTCATCTTGGTTTACTTTATTTTGATTCACAGCAACGTCATTAGCATAAAACAGTCTTTCGAGAGGCACCAAGCCTCTTGGAAAAACATTATCTTTCAACTAAATAATCTCCTGACCACCAATCTTCTTTTTCAGAGTTTTACCAGCCCACTCATCTTGATCAGTTTCCAAATCAATTTGATGACCTTCAAAATTTCCAATCATCGACAAAAACTACTTAATCTGTTCATCGTCTTCAAAGACCTGCCAATGTTTAATGTTGTCAGGGATTGACGGTCTATGCCTCATCTCAATTTCATACCTTAGTCTTGGATTGATAGGAGGCTTGAATGTACTAGCTGCAACTGCCAAAGAATCAGCCATTCTATTTTCCTCCCTTGGTACAAACTGTAAGTTGAAGGCTTCAAAGTAATTTTCAATCAAATCCCAGACTTCATTCCTATATGCCCTTAACCTGGGATGTTTAGTTTGACACAAATTATTTATTTGTCTTATAATTAATTCAGAATCACCAAACACAGTTATAGACTGAATTCCCATGTGCTTAGATGTCTGCAAACTAATGATTAATGCTTCATACTCCGCAACATTATTAGTGGACTCAAACTCCAATTTAAAAGAAAAAGGCACAAGGTTACCTTCTGGAGAAACAAGAATGAAACCAGCTCCCGTGCCTTCTTTTGAAAACGCACCATCGAAAAAACACTTCCAGGGCTTGTTTGAATGCAGCTCCTTATGTACAAATGTTGAAGGGAGCTGCCCTTGCGATTCTTCAGCAAATTCTGCATCTTCATGCAGCATGAAACAAGAGAGGTCGTCTTTCTCTTGGCCATAAATTGGTGAATTACCTGCATCTTTCTTAGTGGCAGTTTTTTGAAATCTAGTTTCTCTATACAACCTTCTTTCTTCCCCATTGAAAACAGGAATGACAACATATGTGAAATCAAGCTTCAAAACTCCTCCTAAATTTTCTCCCCACGACCTAGATAATAGCATACCAAATCTGGCTGGAATATCAACCACTACCACATCCATCATAATGCTCTTGGCTGGGATTTGAGCCAAAGACACAACCATATCCTTAATAAGACCCACACACTTCACCCTCTTTGAATCAAAAGAATAAAGATCCCGGTATGGCTTAGTGATTTACAGATTCAATTCTTTCATCACACACAGTGGCATCAGATTGTGGGATGCGCCAAAATCTAACATACAATTATGAAAAACAAAGTCATGTAACAGAAGTGAAATATAGAAAGGAGGGACAGATGAATCTACCTCTTCAACATGAGGCCCAAATGTAACCACTGGTTTTTCTTCTTACAGATTAACTATATCGCCGACTTCATCGGACTGAGATAGATTGATAAATTCGGCAATCTCTTTCTTATAACCAGGTGTTTTCATTAATTCAAGAAGAGGAACTTGAATTTTCACTTTTTCCAATTCTTTTTCCAAACTGAAAGTTTGATTTGATTTTTTCAACTTTTCAGGCTCTTCTTGATCTTTCTTGGAACTTGGATTTTGATTAGGAACAGTGACCACTTTCTCCAGAATATTAGAATCTCTAACGTTCGTTTGAGAAGCATCAAATTGCAGCTTTTCCTTCTCTCTTTCTTCATTCATGGGCTTTTTCCCCTTATCTGATTTCTGAGTCTGGTCTTTCTGTAATGGAGTCGCCACTGGAGCAGGCACTGATTCTCGTTCTTTTTCTTCATCCTCTTGAGTTCTTAGTCTCTTCTTTGACCTTAAATCATACTTTCTATGTAACTCGGATTACATGAAGTCTGTAAACTGTCTGCAGTAATCATCCATCTCTTCCTGATCAAATGACATATCACTTTCTTCCGCTCCTTCTTCCTCAACTTCCTCTTCTGTTTCATCATCTTCCATGTACACAGTGGAAATTCGAGCATCATCCTCTCTTTCATCATCATCATCTACTGAACAGGATGGAGCCGCCTCTATATACAAAGGTGCTTGTACCTGATCTTGATCTTTCCTCTCTCTTTGTAGAATCTACAGAGGCTGTTTTTTAAATTGGGGATTAAAAACCCCTCTATTCTGTCTTGCAGGCTTACTATCTATTTCCAATTTCACCAATTTATTGGACAGATTTTTTATGACCTTACTCATATCATCAATTATTTGTTCTCGAGCTGAGGTTTCTTCTTTAGCTTTTCCTTTATCTTGAACTTTACCAGCAGCGGACATATTAGCCTCAATCTCCAGAGCATCAGTTTGAATTTGCTCCAATGTAGGTGACCTCCTTTCCCTCAATGTGAAACTGAATTCTGGTTCAAATGCACTAGCAAAAACAACCCTTGCTCCAATAGGAGGGGGTTTCATTTCAACAGGCAAACTATTATACAATTTATTAAATCTTTTCACAAAATCTTTCATGCTTTCATCAAATTTCTTCTTTATTGCATTGAACTCTGTCAAAGAATAGCCATGGTCCCTTTTTTCACCCCATATCTCAGTGAAACGCGTTTCTAGGGTATCCCAATCATTTATGGTACCATTAGGCAATCCTTTAAGCCATTTCCTTGCCTCTCCACTTAGAGACTGAACAAAAAGTCTCATTACAACGTCCAAATGTTCAACATTTAAATTCTCGGAAAATGTGCAAAACAGGGGCAAGTGTTGTTCTGCAGTTATTTCATCTTCACCAGTAAATCTAGGGAGTAACTTAAGATATTCGTGAGGCATATCATGCAGTGGTTGGGGTAGATTCAATGGTGCATATCTATTCATCAAGAAAGCAGGGGCTGCAGGGACTGCCATGTTTACGCCCGAGTTAACTGCTCCTTGAGCGGGGGTAAAATGAACACCAGTTGTAGGAGAGGATGAATGGGGTGGAACAACTGATATAGGAGTTGGAGTATGAATGACTGCAGAAGAGCTGGCAACTATATGAGGCTGAGTTTCTGTAAAAGGAAAAGACACAAACTATAAAGATTTCTCTTCTAATGTGGGTTCTTGAAAACGAACGGGTGATGGTGACGACTCTTCTTTCGAGAAAGTGAGTTTCTTGGAAGCTTTATTGGATATGAAAGTACGTGAACTGCTACCTGGTGCGAGCAGTGTAGTTTCTGGTGTATCAAATATTTTTAGTTTCTGGCCCTTCTTTGAAACAAGCTTCTCAGGATCAGACAAAACAGGAACAGTTTGCTGAGAGGAATCCGACCTCGTATGAGGTTTATTGGGAGCCAGAGCTATTTTCAAACAAACACAGCTTACTATCTCCTCCTCTCTGAACAACCAGAGGAAATGTAAAACAAAACCCAAGGAAATTATTTGAATCTTCGTCCCCGGAAATGGCGCCAATTAATGTTGTTCCTTGAGAAACAATTTCTTGCTGTGTACATAAATCCGTGCTCAAGACATTAAATATTATGTCACAAACGAAAGTATATCTTTCCTTGTTCTATAAACCTTCAAACATTAATTATATAATCTTCAAACATTAAATCCATGGAAGGCTCTGCAATGCCATATCCTCATTATGCTGAAATGAAAGGATGGAAGAAACAAGAAAGAAAGGATTTCAATTTGATATGCTGCTTGAAACAGAATCTATCAGTGTAAAATCCTGAAGGAATGAATAATGATAACGTTAAAATAGAGGAGTGCCTATTAAGGTTTATTTAACTCTTAAATACACATGTATCTAGAGACCTGTAGCTCAAATTACTCTATTTTACTCATAGATATGGAAAACACAATGAAAACTGAGAAACTATTCAGCATAGACAGAATGAAGGAAACTTGCAAAAACTTCTCATTAATTCAGTATTCTTCAGTACAAAAATTTAGCTTCCAGGTCCAAAACTCGGAACCTTCATCTTTCTTGAAATTGTCCTTTAATACAGTATCACAAGACAGTTTTCAGTAATGAAACTGATTCTAACTGCTCCAACTAATTCTAATTGTTTAAACCACTAACTGTTATGGAAGCACATTCTTCGGAAAGTCTAATTACATTTACATAGTTTTGAAAAATAAAATGAGAATTTTAAAACTCCTAATCTATGAGAACATCTGGTCCTGAAGCTATTGCCGAGTCAATGGCTGCTTTTGATTGAGCCATTGGGGTCTCTTTTGCTGTATCCACGAGAGAACTGAAGCTTGATGAACCGGATAGAGAAGCTCATTTTTCCATGGCTGACAGACAATGAAAAAAATACGGGGGTATTGGGTAATGAAAAGGTGGTGGGAGCATGACTCAAAGGGAAAAATAACCACAACCAAATGAGAATGGGACAAAGAACAATTTAACAGTTAAGAAAATCCATAATAAATGCCGGAATGACGTCACTACGGGGGGTCCGGGAGTACGGCGGAAAACTTCGACCTATACCCCCCGTAATGAATCTCAACCATTGATCACGGCTCGCCCAAGATTTTGACCAGTCAACTACGGGGGGTCCGATTTTGATAATTAAAGAGATATTTTCCCCACCATAATAACTAATCGGGAACCACTCTCCCACGATCACCATTTCTGCTCGGGAAGTTGCTTGAACTTTAAGCTCAAAACAAAACATATACTCCAATAAAGTTTAATGATCATCGAGCTTTGAAACTCTTCCTTTTATGAGATAGTATAAAAAACCTTATACTATAACATATGTTTTTCTGATTTTCTAATTTTTTTGTATTTTGATACTCAAAATAAAAATTGAAAAGGATATGCGGATATGATCCACAACATGTCTATTTTAACAATTTTGGATCAAAGTCTATTTTTAGCAGTAATCTATTTATAGATGGTTGAGAAAATTATATGGATGGATGGGCATCTAAGTTTAGAATGCATGTGTGAAGTTATTTCATGGAATGCATGTCTAAAATTAGAATTCATGTCGATTTTTTGAAAGCCCTTAACAAAAATTCAGACAATAAATAATTGTCTATTTTCAATGAGCACTTGGAACTAGTTAACTAAAGTGGAAAATAATTTAGCTAAGTGGATTTCGAGTTTAAGTGGTTGGTTGGTGGACCATGCAGTTTACTTCATTGTAACTGATTGATATAAAGTTGTAACAGAGTTTGATGTGTAGTTATGTCAGTTGTTATTTAGTTTAACTCAGTTCAATGAGTTAAACTGAGTTGTGCTAGTTGTAACTGAACATAAAATAGTGAGAGATGAGTGAATTAATTAGTTAATTAATTCACAAGCACCGTCTCATATGCGACTGAAGAAATATAGCATTTAACTACTTGCATGTCAGATTCAATGGAGACCCAATGGAGGGATAGGTGAAAGGGTGTGATGGACTATCAGTTGTGACTATAACGGAGCATTCAATGCATCCACACACACATTGGAGATGCCTATGAGTATTGCACAGTAAAGGCAAGGAAAGGTCAAATTCATTCAGGGTTCTTCTTCAACAGGGATTGCACAGTGGAGGCAGGCTGTTAGGAGGCAAGAAATTGGTGCATGGAGGTGCAAATTTCTACATGACAGTGTGAGACGATTGTATATTGTATGAAGAGCTCTATGAGCTAAGATTTGTAGGAGATATATGAGATTGTTTCATGTTGCATTGATATACATAATGTATGATAGTTGGGGTTTTTAGCTTAAATCTTTCCCAGTAAAACATCTTGTTATGTGTGATTGATTTTTCTTCATGTGTTTGCAATTGGCGATTTAATTTCCGCAAAGAATTAAGTAGAAGGATTCTGTATTTAACATAAGGATTAAATTGTTAGATCAGGAGAATCCGGTAATATACATTCATATTGTATAATTTCTACACAAAGTTACCTGGTTTTCCTATAAATGGTAGGATGTTGAAGAATTATTTCTATGAGTCTAAATATTTTTTTTCATGATTGTAAATGTCATAGTCAACATAGATTGGATTGGATGTTTTGCTAATTAAGGTTGAAGCTCGCAGAGAAGGACCTAAGCCATGGTCAACAGACCATAAAAATATTTGAAATCAGAAAAGGAATCAGATTATAGATTGCTCACATGCCTAATGGATAAGGCTATTGATCACAAGTTATTGACACTTCAATGCATGGAAGTGCCATCCCCAATTGGAGCCACTATTAGGGTTTTATATTTCATAGGATCTCAAGGTGAATGAGTTTATTATTTCAGTAAAGTTTAATTTGTAAAATGATTTCCAAATCTGCAAATAATTTTCAAAATAAATAAATAAACGAAGATAACATAAAAAATCAAAGAAATTATATCATTATAATAAGGAAGTCACAGACATGAACCCATGAAAATAGAAAAAAACATAATTTGAAAGTGTGCATTCAAATGCCACCACTCTTAATTTAGCTTACTTTAAGAATGAATTGTCACAACTTGTTTAAGCTTACACAATAGTTCAATAAAATTCAATCATATAGTTTAAGCATGATTGAATTAGGTTTAAATTGCTTGTTAATAGGTAGTGGAAAATAATTTTTCAAACTGTTTAATCTTGAAAGATTAATTAGTTAGGTAGAAAATAAAAATTGATTCAATAATTTAATCTGAACCAAGGGAGGTGCTGTAACATTATTTGTTTTTGATAAGTTAGCATAAGTAGTTAAATAATTTTCAAAATGATAACGTAGGATATGGATGCAAATGAATGAAGAAATAAAAAAAGTTAGGAAAATTATTATTTTTTATAAACATCCATATAAATTTAATATTAAGGTGTTAGATCTAACAAAATAAAGAAGGAAAATAAAATGTTAGAAAGGTATTCAGGATACTCTACTATGACAAGAGGCAAAGAGAAATCTTAAAGGGAAAGAAAGAAAGAAAGAAAGGAAAAACACAATTATATTTTAAGGTTTGATTGGCTGCCTTTAGTACCTATGGAAAAGTTATTTGTATGGTTTAAATTCTAATTATTAATTTCTATCCTAAAGTTTTAAACCATAGCATATTTTCCCCCTACTTTCATTTCATTCATTTCTCTTTTTTATTTCCTTCCCCACTCATATATTTTTCACACATTCCATTATAGTCCCGCACATTCAAAATCATTTTTCCCATAGGCCAAAACCCAAAATCATTTACATTTTCTCTGCGTGTATAATACTGAAATACAATATGCAGTAGTAGGACTGTTCCCCCTACACTCCTTTTTATTTCATTTTCCATTGGAATTCGACATACTTCCTTTTTCACCTTTAGCTTTTGCTTTCTACTATACCTTTTCTTTGCTGCTTCCTTTGCTTCTTTATGTCCTGATCACGAAAAATACCATTGACCCTCTACATCCAACTTTAGTTTCTCACCGTCATGGCATTTCATCAGATCATCATGTTTCCCATGTAACACTAAACTTAAACTTGTGATCTAATTTTGATTTCATCACATATGTTTACTTAATTTTAAAAGCACCCACAATATATTTGTTTTAACTTGCGATTCGGCAGGTTGGCCCCACATTAGTAGCTCTTCCTCCCAATTTTTCTCTGACACACAACTCACCTCCTCCCCCACGCTTCGCACTTCACATTTTATAGTGTTTACACCCTTCGCACTTATAACCAAAACTTAAAAAAATCGATTTGTGTTGCGGTTCGTTCCCACCATCCCTCCACGTTTGCATCCCACTTCACATCGCATCTCCAGTAACATTTTTCATAAATTTAAATTCTAAATGTTGCAAGTGCGTGGATGTGATGCGACTTCAGAATGGAAATTTAAAAGATTTCAGGTCCGGTATATTGGTTTTTTTCACTTTTTTATTCATAAAAAAAGGTTTTAACTCAGCAAAAACGACTCAGGTAGAAAATAAATGCTATAGGTCAAGTCGGGAAAAGGTGTTGCAGTAAAGAAGATTATGTTGTAACTGCAAGAGCACAGGGCGTTCATACAACAAATCTGCCAGCACAAAACTCAGTTTAGTCTACGATAATATCAACAAATTGTGGCCCACATCCTAAAATTCCCCACTACATCAGCACCTGCTCTACACAGTGCATTCCACCAAAAATATAACTTTGTAATAGTTAGAGTTTTTAGTTCAAGTCTATTAGAGATTGTTTTATTGTAATTTTTGTATAAATACTTCAGTTTTGGAAGTATAAAGGGTCTTTTGATTGAGATCATAATCATTACTGTCTTTTGGAGTACTGTAAGCTTTTCCAAAGAACTGGAGCATCAATAATAATCAGACCATTCACAAGATTCTTGTGGCTTAAATACTGGTGATGTTTTTCTTCGATTAGTATTGTTTCATTGTCCTCTTTCATTGTAAATATATAAATTCTAATTGTAAAGAAGAAAGCGTGATGAATAGGATCTAATTTTGAGTACCTTATTCTGGCTGCCTTTGCGATCATTATGTTTTCCATTGAAAGACAAACTAAATAATTCTTAATTTCTCTTTATTTCTACTAAATCTCTTCATATTTCTATCATAATCCATTTATAATTCAAAAATATCCAGTAAATATTCCTAGATTTCCCTTTGTTTATTCTGTGAAAATTTTATGCAACCATCCAGTTATATTTTGACTCCTTTTCCCAATAGATATTAATAAATTGAGTACAATAAATCTTCCAAAATCCAAAACAAACCCAAAACCCAAGTACTATCATAACTATCCTAAAAATTGTCCAAATAAACATAAATATTATAGAGAGAGACCTCTCTGAATCTAGGAAGGCTAGGTTTTGGATTCCAAAGTTGGTTTGATGTTGGCCTATGTGATTGGTTCTCACAATCTCTAGAAAATTACAGAACACAAACAACCGTAAGATCCGATTAGTGTTGGGATTCATAGTGTCTACTGGAGGGATTCGAGTAGATCCCTTCAAGGTTGATGCAAAAATCTAGTTTCCTCCTCCATATTATATTCGTTAACTTCAAAGTATTCAAGGAAAATCCAATTTCTTAAGGATATTCATCGTTAACTATGATGACGTTACGAAAGGGTTTATGACATTTTTGAAGAAAGGAGTTCAATTCCTATGGTATGACTTTGATCAATGCCCATTCAATGCTTTGAAAAATGCATTGACCTATGCTCCTTTATTGAGTCCACCTGATTATAGTAGATACTTCCTTTTGTATCTCGCTGCAATAGAATCTACTATAGGTATGGGTTTGGTTCAGGAGGATTATTCTCTTTGTGAGCATGTTATTTATTATCTAAGTCGAGGCTTGGTAGGTTGTGAATTGCGATACTGTCCCATTGAGAAGTTAGCTTTGGTAGTTGTCCATGTTGTCCAACGACTTAGGCATAACATTCTACTTTGCAAAAATTATGTTTTGGCAGTTGTTAATCTGTTTCAATTTGTTCTCATTAGGCGAGTGATTTGGGGAAAACACAATACATGGATTTTCATTCTTCAAGAATTCGATCTCAAATTCCTATCTTCCAAGTCCAATAAATCATTGGTATTTGTGGAGCTGATCTTTGAGTTGGCTTGTAGAGATGAGATTATTTATGAGGAGTCATTCCCTGAAGAACATATTTTCCTTATTTATTCATAAGATCCTCGGTATGGAGATATTATTTTTAATCTTGAGACTTCAACGTTTCCCCTCACTTTTTCAAAATATGAGCGTCTAAATTTGCGTCACTTGGAAAAAAATTATCTTATTATCAGTGAAACTTAGTATCGTCATGGGGTCAATTCAATCCTTAGATGTTTCTTGAATCTTGAAGAGGCTGAGGTTGTGCTGAATGATTTCCAAAGTGGAGCTTGTGGTGGTAATTTATCTGAGGTTGCTAAAGCTCAAAATATTTTGCATGCTAGATATTTCTGGCCCTCAATTTTCAAATATTGTGTTGAGGCGGTCAAAAAATGTCATCCTTGTCAGGTTTATGCTCAGAAGATGCGCACTCATCCAGCTCTGCTCTTTCTTGTTATCACTTTTGGTTCGTTCACTAAGTGGGGAATTAATTTTACTACTTGTAACCCACCTTCGACAAAGGGTCACAAGGAAATTATCATAGCAGTGGACTACTTCACCAAGTGGGCTCAGACTATGCTTACTTTCTTTAATGATGGTGAAAAAACATCCATGTTTCTGTTCAACCAAGTCATTTCTCACTACGGTATTCACAAATAGATTGTCATTGACCATGGCAGTCATTTTCATAACTCCATGATGGTTGAATTAACTCTTAAATTAGGTTTCCGACAGGAGCACTCGTCTTCTTATTATCCTCAAGCCAATGGGTAGGTTGAAGCCGTTAATAAATCCTTGAAGGTTATCCTCCAAAGGAAAATCAATAAAGCTAGGTCTAATTGGCATGTCATGTCGTATCTTGCATTTTGGGCATACCAGATGTTAGTTAAGACTGCAATTGGGTTCACTTATTTCCAGCTCATTTATGGTTTGGAATCAATATTTTATATTCAGTGTGAGATTCCTTCCCTTAAGCTAGTTGTTGAGATTCTTATAGAAACTTCAAGTCTCGAAGAATGCCTTGTTTATCTAGAACGTCTTGATGACCATCATCTGGATGCAACTACAGTTAATGAGGCCCATAAGAAAAGAGTGAAGGTTAAGTATGATAAGGTTGTAAAACCTAGGTTTTTCTATGAAGGTGGTCTCGTTTTGGTATATGATCAAGACAAGGATGCCTTGGGGGTAGGGAAATTTAAATCCATGTGGTATGACCCTTTCATTGTCAAAATAGTGCTTAAGAAGAGAGCTTATGATTTGGTTGACTTTGACGGAAACGAGCTAGCAAAGCCCATAAATGTGCTCTATCTTAAGAAGTATTATTCCTAGGTGTCTTCCTAGCATTTTGTTTGGTTGTATATATTGTATTTTTGTGCATATCGTTCTATCGATTCTGTTGCGACGTTGATATTTTTGATCTTCTTTGGTAGGTGTTTATGGATGATATGAGTCATTTTGTCTTTATCGATGGTGCTAGTCGACATACCTGGAATATTTCTTCTTGGGCTTGGGTAATCTACTATCCATATGGTCAGTTTTTAGTCTCAAGGGGCATATGCATTGGTCTTGATTCGAACAATGTTGCAGAATATACTGCTGCGATCAATCTACTTTCTGAGGCAATTTCTCTTGGTATTGGTTCGTTAGTACTGTACTTGGACTCGAAACTGGTGGTTTCATAGTTGAATAAAATATATCGTGTCAAAGATACTTTTTTATATTTTTTATTTCTGAGAGTGTGTTTGTTGCAAAGATCATTTAATTATGTTACATACATACACATTCCACGATTAGAAAATGCATTTGTTGATTCATTTTCTAATCAAGCAATCGATTGTCATATCAATCATTTATTACATTAAATATAAAAAATAATCAATAATCATTGTATATATGCGATAGTCACATCATAAAATCGTTGTATATATAAATCAGAGTCATATGTTCAAAAATATAAAAAAAATGTACAATTATGTCCTACAAAATTAGGGCTTATGCCCGATCATGTCCATCATCATAAAATATCAAATTCATCTAGTCATCCTAAAAGTCTATGTCTGTGGGCGCTGCCCTAGATAAGCATCATGGAAGAACACTATGGCAGTAGACCAAGGCGGAATAGTCACACCTAATCACATGCTACACCGACCACACGTCTCTGAATAGCCTAAGGGAGGTCCTCTACTGCAACCATAGGGAACTGACAGTTCAAACCCTCCAAGTTCCTCTATATGGCATGGAGGATTCTCCCAGGGTCATTTGTGGCATTATATGCCTCTCTTGTGCAACACCTATGCCTTGGAAGACCCTCAGGTGTGACTTTCTAACATCTATAATATGTTCAATAATTTTGTAAGTACGTTGTCCTATAAAAAATATTTTTATCAAAAATCTAAAAAATATAATAATCAAAAAATAATTTAAATGTGATCTTACCAATCGATCCCCATGCTACTCTGGGTGGTAAGAGTAGAGATGAATCTCCCCTGAATTCCATGCCAACATAGGTGTAATCCTCTATGGCGATCACTTGTTCTCCCCACCACAGGAATAACTCATCATCCCAGGTAATACTAGGGACCTTGCACCCCCTAATCTCTTCATCGGGTCAACCCATCATTCTATACGTGTATCTCGTGGGCTGCAGATGGTAGATATCACCTTGGGTGGAAGCCAAAATATCCTCTCAAAGAATAATGTACACAAAATGGTCCCATAGCCGAAATGTTTAGTTTTATTCTTTTGGATGGAGGTTAATTGTTTCTTCTACTTGGTCAACAATGCAGTCCACCAATCATATAAAGTATTCAGGAATTCAACTACCAAAATCATGCTCCCACGTGAGGCCTGGTGCAATGAAGATGACCCAGATACTCTGACTATGGTGAAAACAATGATTTTGATGTGTAATCCTTGTAAATATCTAATTGGGATCTGGGTCACAACCTTCTAAGTACCCTCAACACAGTATATGGGAATGTAATCCTCAATATTCAGCCCTCCTATTGGCTTGCCCTGCAAATTCATTACCTCTCCTCTTCGAGAAAGCCTAGTAATAAAATATATTTCTTCGATTTCAATCCTCAGAGGCATTTGATCAATCATGAAGCAATCCTCCTTTGCCTCCTATTAATTGACAAGCATCTCCAACAATTTGGTATTTTTTTTCATATTGGGAATTTTGAAAAAATTGAGCAATCCACATCCTTGGAGTATATCTAAGGAAAATTGGTCCTCCATTACCTCATTATCAATTTCACTATGCTCCCTCTCTCTCTCTAATTGATGGTCATCCTGAGTCAATTCAACAAATTATCCATTAGATTTTTATTTTCAAATTTTACTCTGCACATATGCGGGTTTATTTTTACATAGACGCATCTATACGCAACATCAAAATTTTCAAACCACATATAAGCACGGGGTTAATCTAAAAAACTAATTCCTGTGGTGAAATTAACCTAAAATTACTTGAATTGATAGAAAATTTGATTACTAAGATTATGTTGGAAATATTGTCATTGATGGCAAAGGAATGGAAAGGAGTAACACCAGAATTATCATTAAGGAAAAGGAGCAGAGAAGAAACGAAAATAAGGCAAAGGAGAAGATCAGGCAATGATGCAGTGAGAATGCAAAAAGGAGGTAAGGAACAACAATGTGCAACAATGTACAACGAAGAGGCAAAGGAGCAAGGCAAAGGAGAAACATTAGAAGTATAATCTAAAGCAGAGAGAAGCAACAAAGAGGCACGGAGAAGCTTTAGAGTTATTACTTATGGAAAAGGAGTAGAAAGGAGCAACACCAGAATTATCATTGAGAACAAAGGAGAAGATCAGGATCAACTGGAGTATAAAGGAACAATAAGGCAAAGAAGGAAAAATATAAGTGAAGAAGCATAAAAGAGAGATAGAGGAGTAGAAAAGAGTAAAATAAATACAAAGGAGTAGCAGAGAGGCAAGGAGCATCATTAGATCATTATCTAAGGCAAAGGAGCAGAGAGGAGAAACATTAGAATCTTTATTAAGGAGCAAACGCAACAAAGGTAGCAAGTTTGGGTTGAATTGTGAACGTGTTGGGTCAAGTTGTGCATGAGTGGGAAGAGTATTGAACGTGCCTAAGTATAGTAATAAACACATGCAACAAGGAATAACAGTTGTGAAGAGCGGGTCAATTTCTACTATTTTACGTTCAGAACAGTGCACAGGTCAAGGGAAGAGTCTTGCTTATTTTACGTTCAGAATAGTGCAAAGGTCAAGGGAAGAGTCGTGCTTATTTTACATTCTGAACAGTGTGTAGGCCAAGGGTAGAGTTGTGCTTATTTACGTTCAGAAAAATTCCAAAGTCAGGGTCAAGTCGTGTAAATGTACGTATAGAACAGTTCCCGGAGATATCACAATCAGTGAATTTTATATTTACGTGTTAAGCAATCGCAAGTTAAATTGTTTTAAGTTGCAATGCAAAGTATATCGCATACCGCAAAAAATAAGGAAAACCCATTATGATAAATTCTAAAAGGTGCGACATGCGATAAGTTTTTCGGGCCGATTTGCGAAATCTAAAAATCACAAATAATGTGAAATTCTTAAAGTTTCGAAGTGCGAGAGATGACGTGGAAAGTGACATGGCTTCTGACATGGCTGACGATGTGAACCTGACCCCACAAATAGAAAATACATCTTGATGATGTGGCAAGTGACATGGCAAACGATATGGCAGCGATGTGGCACCCTAGTGGGACCCAAACCTTTTATTGCAATTCTCATGTCGCAAGATGTTATAACCAAATATCAGAGTGAAACTACAATAAGAATCTGCGATGAGGAAACTGTGATGGGAAAGTTTGATGGAAAACTACGATAAGATAGGTGGGACCCCTTTGCATATCACAGATCGGGAGTTCAAAAGGATTAGAGAACAATGGATAATAGTGAAAAGTGCCGAACTACAATGAGAGACTGAACGCGATACCTTCCAAAGGTAAATGATAATACATTTAAAATTCCGAGTGTATGTGTATTGAGTTGTGAAATCACATCAGGAGAAAGAAAGGCGTATATAATAGATAACATAGTGGAACGTCGAATTGTGATAATGTAATATTCCTAATTAGCCCAAGCTAATAGGAATATATTGTTTTTTTTTCATTTTCTTGTTGCAAGAATAATATTGTAAGGGAGGATAAATTAAACTCCTAAAACAACAAAATAAATCAATGCCCATGTGAACAAGGCTAAATCTGGGCTACCTTAGTAAAACACCCTTATGTGTGAAAGGGATTAAGTCATTTGACTGGGTCAACTGGACCAAATCAACAATGTTGTCTAGATACATTGAACCACCTAGATGCACAACACAATTTTAGTTGGAGGCTAATCATGTGAATGTAGCTAAATCATTGACATGGTTTAGGGTTTGGCAAGGATTCCACCTTATTTAATGAGGAGGAGAACAACATGAGAACATTGCTGATGATATTATTTGGCTTGGCTTGAGGTCACATCATGCTCCGGAGCCTACAGCATAGTCCATCTTCTAGGACTGCGTTATTTGCAAGGAGAAAGTTGCAGGGTCTTTTGGCACTTCAAGGAGGAGAGATATCTAGTGTTGGGAATCTTCCCTTCACTGTGGTGATCCATGGATTATAGATCTAGTCCATGTTCCATTCAGATCTGATCTGAATACTGATGTATTTAATTCATAAATTCTGAATCATTTAGCAGATCAGCTGCATTAGATCTCATATGTACTCCATGTACGACATTCTCTGCTGAAAACCCCAAGGGGCTTTTGAAGAGGAGACTCTATAGTGTACATATATGATATATATATATCTTTTTGTACACATATTTTCTCTAGATCTAAAGTGTAACTTACAGCTCTTTTAATCTAATAAAATAATGCTGTCAATCTTGTACAGTCATATCATATGGTTGCAGCCCCTTATTTTGGGCATTTCTTCATGTAAAGTTTCCTATTTTTTGTTCTATGATGTATGGGCTTCAATATAATATTGAAATGATAATATAAATGACATTATTGAGCCTACATATTTGGCTCTTTCATATATATGGCTGAACTACGTTATTTTCTGAGTAGTTTTGTCACATAGTGTTGCAGTCCCTTCTTTGGGCAATTTTCCAGCTGTACTAGGTGTGGGAGATCTGTTTAACCCACCTAGAAGGATTTATTTCTGATATCCTCTTATATTTGGGTCTTATATTGTCATATATAAGGGATCCAAGGGTTGATTTCCAAAGTTGTAGCATACATTCCTGAAAAATGTGTTTTTCAAGCATGCCTTGCTAGCAATCCCATTTTAGGGATACTATAGTGGTATCAGAGCATCTACCTTGGCACAGCCTGTGATTTGATTACTGAAGAGCCAACATGTATTTTCATGGAAAGATAAGACTCACGAATAGGTGTAGTTACACTGAAGATACAGAAGACAAGGGTCCAAACCCTTCATCTAGAATATTGAAAGGGAAAGAGTTTTCAAAAAATCTATTCCAAGTCATGCATGAGCTAGAAAATGAAATCAGGGGAATGAGGAATGGCATACCAAAAGATATCTTGGAGAGGTTTTTACATGAAGGAAGCCCCACTACTTCATATGATGTGTGTGAGAATTTAGCCACACAATTTGATCTGCAACGTTGTAGCATGCCTACATTCCTTGCAAGAGAAGAAGAAGAAGGAGAGACACCAAAAGAGGAGACTCTTGGTGACTATCTCCAAGAATATGAATTTCAGTCTGAAAGATTCAAAGAGCATCTAAGCTTTCCAGATTTTTGTCAACTCAAAGAATAGAGAAGATCTAGCAGAATTAGGAGAAGAAGAGGGTGCATGCAGCACACCTTGGGTAGAAATTTCCTACCTACTTTTGATGGATCACCTGAGAGTTCAGCCAATTCTTGGGTAAAGAATTTGGACACATATCTTCAGCTACATCCAATTTCTGAAGAAGAAGCCATAAGAGTAGCAACGCTGCACCTCCAAGGTAAAGCATATTATTGGTGGTTATTTGAGTCTTCTTCATTGAAAAATGTAAACATCTCTACTTATGCAAAGTTCACAAGGAGGTTAGTGAAAAGGTTTGATTCTATGCCATTTGAAATTTCTTTGGGTAAACAAGCTAAGCCCAAGAAATCAGAACCTTTGCATGAGATGCCAAAATATCCATGAAGATAACTCCATTTCGGAACATTGTTGAAGGGGTTAATGATCTGCTACATGATTTTCGAAGGGCAAAAGCCCCACTTCAGCAAGAACATTATTCTCAAGAAGAAGACATGGGTGTTCCTTTTTCAAGGATAGATCAAGAGAAATAATCTCTTATTGAAGAGGCATACTCCATTGATAAGGAGAAGAAAGAAGAAGAACTGAAAGATTCCTCCAACACTGTGACATTAGGAGGAGATCCCTTTTTATTGAGAGATGGAGATGAAGTTATTTATTCCACTAAGAGGGCTCTTGTATCTTTGCAAGGAGGCACCAAGGATCCTATACATAAATAGGATGAGTAGCATGTGTCTATGATGATAGACAAAGAGAGAAAAAAATGGAGGAAATGTGTTCCAACACTGCATCCAAATTTTGGAACACATACTATGATGGATCAGTCCTTTGTGGTCAAGACACTTGACACTAAGGATATGATGGGTGTTCATGAGTTAACTGCATCTAAATGGAGCACCTTATATTGTGAGATCTTGTAGAAGGTGGGCGATGAAGAAGAAGATGGGGGAGTTGCTCCAACTTCTCCTTACCATGATACTTCCACACAACAATTAGATATGGATTTGCACAATGGAAGTAGTCATATTATGTTCCCATCTATTGTTCACATGGGAATGAGCCATGAGACATCATTATCTTATGGTATACCACCTGGGAGACCACCTGATTCAGATTTGATGAAATATTTTTCATGCATTGGTGCTCCTTTCATAGATCCAAGGAGGGAGGGAGCATTAGAAGACCATGCTTCAGCACTGAGAGTATGGGGGAAGTACAAGGAGAGGGAAATAATTTTTCCCTTAACATCACTATCCATTCTCTCATCCCATATTGCACTGAGAAAAGATGCTACAAGAATGAAGGATGACACCATCATGAAGCAAGGAAGGCAATCCTTGAATCAGGAGACAAACTTGTTTGGAGGATCCTCTTCCATACAATATGAGAGATGGTGGTCACACATGCATACTTTGGCAAAACCAAGGAGGTTTTGGATAGATTATAACCTTCCATGGGAGACTAACTTCCAAGAACTTCCATTTTCTTTTGAGCATGTGCATGAGCAACGAGGGCAGCAAGGAAGGATTGGCAACCTTCCAACTTGTACCTTTGGCATGGGAGATGTCAAGGAGGAGGAAAATGGGAAGCTTGGCTTTCCAACATATGCCTTTGACATGGGAGATGTCAAGGAGAAGAACCACAACATGGAAGAAAATTCAGATGACACACTATCAGCACTGTCATTGTTGGGCACATTAGATCCCTATTGGAAATCCCAAATGTTGGTGGAATATTCCAAGGATATTCATACTTGCATGATTCTTGATGACTGGCTGCATGAATAGAGATATTCAATCCTTGATGGAGTCATCTATAATCATGGTAGTATCTTCTTGTCTAGAGCCTCCAAGCTTAAGGAGAAGTTACTACAGAGGGCTTATGAAGAGTTCAATTTCAGCCACACCTATTCTATGAAGCTCAACAATATCATTTTGAGGAGATATTATTGGGAGGGCTTTGAAAGAGAACTATATCAACATTGTCAGAGATACATGGACCTTGTGGAGCTGGAGCAGCAACATGAATCTAAGAAAGAGTTAAATCAACCCTCTCTTTCTCCCCTTGAAGAAGAGAGTAGATCTATGCACCACTCCATTGATAGGAGGAGGATTGCTAGTGAAGAGCATGCTCTTAGTACATGTGTTTTATATTATGGTTTCATGCATTCTTACACCATGTTTTTGCAGGACATGACTCCAAGGAGGAGTAATATATTTTGTAAGCCTCATGGAAAATATTGGGTCCCAAAAATTTCTGAATTGGGTCACTCAGAAGAACAAGGGAGATTTTTCATCATGATGGGTGCTTCCCAAAGGCACCAAATATATCTCACACTTTAAGCTATGGTGAGATGGTATGGGCAGCAAGTAAGTGGTGGGAAAAACACTTACCACATCTTGATTTGATGTAGGCAGGGGATGCTCTGTGCTGGTTCCACATGTGGGACTATGATCCACCTCCATGTGCACAAATTTCTAATTGTTTTCACATTGTTTTGATCCTCTATATTGATGATGTACTTGTTATTTTCATGGGGATGTATGGAGGGAGGAGGGAAGACATGCGTGTGCCCTATGGGATTACTACACTCTCTATACTTCCTATATTATATTTTAGAGAGGGCATGGGGCAAACCCTGTTTGTTTCATGTGATTCATTGTTTCCTTATGGGAGTAGTTGTTTTCATATCATGAGAACATTGTTGGAACAAGTCATGGATGGATGGTATGGTGATCACTTAGCTTATGAGAGAAGCTTATCCTTTGTTTGTGACACCAATGGAGGAGGAGATGAGCTGCAGCACTCACCTTATCAGTTGCTTGAAGACAAGCAACATTTTGGAGGGGAGGATTGTAATATTCCTAATTAGCCCAAGCTAATAGGAATATACTATTTTGTTTTCATTTCCTTGTTGCAAGAATAATATTGTAAAGGAGGATAAATTAAACTCCTAAAACAACAAAATAAATCAATGCCCATGTGAACAAGGATAAATCTGGGCTGCCTTAGCAAAACACCCTTATGTGTGAAAGGGATTAAGTCATTTGACTGGGTCAACTGGACCAAATCAACAACGTTGTCTAGATACATTGAACCACCTATATGCACATCATAGTTTTAGTTGGAGGCTAATCATGTGAATGTAGCTAAATCATTGAGATGGTTTAGGGTTTGGCAAGGATTCCATATTATTTAAGGAGGAGGAGGACAGTATGAGAACATTGTTAATGATATTATTTCTGAAGGATTTTTCTTCTTAGACACTTCTCATTCTCTAGATGTTTAGATGAGAATAGTGCTATTTAGCACTAGGGTGTTCCTAATCGGGAATCCCACCTCTTCCTTGAGAGGCCTCTTGGAGTATTCTTGCATTTCTTGACCACTATCAGGAATCTGGCTAAGCTCTTCTTCCAACTAAATCACAGATCCTGTTGAGGGTTTGGTTGTATTTGTAAGTTGGAGCAAGTGGAGGCTAGATCTTTTTAGATCTAAGCCATTCTAGTGCCTCTTTTCACCGGGAGAGTCTTCTATCCCATTGGAAAGAGAGTATTGGATGAGGAGAGCTCATTTTCAGATCTTGGCTTGAGGTCAAATCATGCTTTAGAGCCTACAACGCATTCCATCTTCTAGAACTGTGTTATTTGCAAGTTGAAAGTTGCAGGGTCTTTTGGCACTTCAAGGAGGAGAGATCTCTAGCGTTGGGAATTTTCCCTTCACTGTGGTGATCCATGGATTACAAATCTAATCCATGTTCCATTCAGATCTGATCTGAATACTGATGTATTTTCTTCAGAAATTCTGAATCATTCTGCAGATCAATTGCATTAGATCTCATATGTACTCCATGTACTACATTCTCTGCTGAAAACCCCAAGGGGCTTTTGAAGAGGAGACTCTATAGTGTACAGATCTTATATAGATTTATATTTTTGTACACGGATCTTCTCTAGATCTGAACTGTAACTTATATTTCTTTTCAACTAATAAAATAACGTTTTCAAGATTGTACAGTCATATCATATGGTTGCAACCTCTTATTTTGGGCATTTCTTCATGTAAAGTTTCCTATTTTATGTTCTATGATGTATGGGATTCAATATAATATTGAAATGCTAATGTAAATGACATGATTTAGCCTACATATTGGGCTCCTACATATATTTGACTGAACTATGTTATTTTCTTAGAAATTTTGTCACATAGTGTTGCAGTCCCTTCTTTGGGCAATTTTCTAGCTGTACTAGGTGTGGGAGATCTGTTTAAACCACCTAGAAGGATTTTTTTCTGATATCCTCTTGGATTTGGGTCTTAGATTGTCATATCTAAGGGATCCAAGGGCTGATTTCCAAAGCTATAGCATACATTCCTGAAAAATGCATTTTTCAGGCATGCCTGGCTAGCAGTCCCATTTTGGGGATACTATAAATAAGAAACACGGTGTGAGGATTTTCAAAGTTTAATTGAAATATAATCAAGGTCCAAGGTTTAATTTGTTTGCACCATTTATTGTAAGAAAATCCTAAACGTGAAGTTGACTTGGGTAATAAAATAAAAGCTGGAACGCAAGAAAGAGGACTCGTGTAAATTTGACTAGGGGTATAATGATATATATATATATATATATATATATATATATATATATATATATATATATATATATATATATATATATATATATATATATATAAGAGGTTATTCCTTCCTTAAGGAAAAAGGCCCCGGGGCTTGTGTGGAATAGTGTTATGCAGTTGCGATTGTGAGTTAAAAGGAAAGGCTGAATGGAAGAGAAAAGAATCGGGCAAGTGATCCGACTGTAGTGAAAATTGTAGTGCGTCTATTAAAAAAAAATTCCGATTGCGAAGGAAGTACTTGAGTGTATAAGTGACCCAAGAGAGAAGGGCATAAGATGACATGGGTAAGATATGCAATAGGCTGAGGCTATGTAAAATGTAAAGGCATGGGTTAAATCGGGCAAAGACAGTTAGGCTGTACAGTTGGAAATATAACAGTAGGAAGAGAAGACAAAATGAAAAACAAAGAAAGAAGCTAAAAGGGCTGAATTGAAATATTGTTGTAACTATAAATGTAAATTCATTGAGTATTTTACATTTTTTTTGATGCAAAGGCAAGTCTGCATAGGCATAGGAAAAACTCCAATGAGTGTTGTAATGATTATGACTAATGTAATAGCCTACAATGAACTGTAAGGAATCGAATGGGTGGAAGGAAAAGAGTCATGCTTATTCACTTCATATTCCCATATAGAATGCAAACAACCATGAAGTTATCTCTATAAATGATGTTATTGCAATGTGCATAGAGGGGTTAGTGAGTGGAAGAATGAGTGTGAGCAGATAGAGATGATGTGCACATCTAGAGATGATATGAAGCATATACGAAGGTTTAAAGGCAAACAATAAAGGAGTAAAATAGAGTTGATATCCAGGAAAATCAACATATGATGTTATTGTAGTGTGAAGTAATTGGTGCTTCCCTATCAATTTGTAGCTTTATAGATGACCAATTTTAGCTGGTTGAGGTAGGAGCCTCTTGTTAGAGTCGGTATCTTCAACCCTCCGTCACATATCAAATTTATCTTGTTGCATTTCATTTTAGGTATCTCACTCAGTTTAGTCAGCTGCATTCCATTAGGAGCATAGATCCTCTGATGGTAGGGGCTTGTCACTCATGTCCCTCATGACTTATACCTGCTGGCCTATTTTTGTTCATTAAAATCATTTACAGTCATTTTTGGTCTCATAGTTGGAAAAGAGTCATTTTAGGGTTTTAGTCTCATTAGGTCTAGGGTTTAGTTAATCCAGTCTTCAGAATGCCTAATAATGGTCAGCAGGCACATGAGGAAGCTTGAAATAAGCAAAGAAATAGCAAAGAGATAGCAGTAAGCAAAAGAAGAGTTGTGAGGAGCGAAGCAAGTGTTTGGAGGTCGGACTGTGTCAAGTTTCCAAGCGCGACGCATTGGGCAACCGACGCGACGCATCGGGTGAGCACGACGCATAGGGTCATTTCCCAGTGTGTAGATTTTCTCCTGCGCGACGCATTGGAAGGGTGCGGCGCACTGGGTTGGTTACGCGGCGCATTGGACCGGAACACAAGTTTTTTTCCATTCCTTTCAATCATCAAAATTTGCTCAGTCTCTCCTTGTTCGAGTAAGTCAAAGTCACTTCCCCATTGCTATTAACAAGTGTTTGGTGTTGATATGAGAATTTAAATGCAAAAAACTCAAACCCTAGTGTCTTGTTTAAGAATGCTCCTAGGGTTTTAAAATTGGTTTTGGTGTCAAACATTTCCACTTCCCTCACTTTGTTTTTCCCCTCCTCACTGTTTATATTCTCACCACAATCCCCTTTTCCTATTCACCTTATATCCCCAAGTCAATCATCCCTATCCCATTCCCATTGTCCCCATACCACTTGTAAATTTCCCTCAAATCCCAACTTATCCCAAAAAGTAAGTGGTTGTCCCTAAATCTTTAACACACATATTTCAAGTGACAATTTCAATCTTCACTTGGTAATAGCCCATTATTCCCACTACCCTATTCCTCCATACCCCCTCCTATATTACCACATATTTGGAAATCAAATCAAAAACACCAAAATTCTCATACAAGACAACATAGATTTTACATAGACCTTGGACATCATGGAGATAGATACTGATACATCCTATGACCGAGACAGTGATTCCACCACTGAACTACATGCACCTAGAAGGCCTCATAAGAGTGGAAAACATGTGAGAGAGGAGCCCACGTCATTGGATGAGTTACAGGCTTGTCCACTTGCCATGGCATGTTTTCAACAATAGTCATGTTATCAATTTTGTGAAATGATTGCTAGGGTCCATTATCATCAGGAGCTGGCTCAATTTTTTGTGTTGCATTTACATGATGGTGAGGTCACCCTTGATGGTGTGACTTTCACTTTAACACCGAAAACTACCTCTCAAGCAACCGGAATACCCAATGTTGGAGAAGAATGGAACAAAAGACAACAGGTTGATAGAGTACATTATGAACCATATATCAGGCCTAGCTTTGTGAAACAACTCAGCAGAGTGTTTCCTTTCCGGTTCTTAAAGGATTCCTATGCTCCTCTGATGAAACTTATTATCAGATATTTCAGTTGTGAGGGCCGGTTTTCATGACTCTATGCCTATCATATCAGGTTATTGATACATTTTACCAGGGTGAGGATGATGAACCTCCCTTATTTCATGTGCCAGAATATCGAGAGAATGACCACTCTCGTGCAAAGGAAAAATCCTGAGCAGCAGTACAATAGTATTTATCACTATGCACTCATTAAGATTGTGGTTGTGCATCATCTCGGCTTGCAGGGTATTTTATGGGAGGATTTCATTTCTAATGATTTCTTCATAGCTCCTCAGGTTCCTCCAGAGGTTTTTCATGATGCAGGTGAACCTTCATATCAGCATGAGGGTTAGGAGACAGAGACTACTAGTGTGCCGACGTATGTCACTTATCAGAGAGGCACTAGAGGATTATTTGCAGCAGCCCAGCGAGTATTATCTCCACCTGGGGTGGAAGGGGTCTCGATTCCATCATCAGAAACACAGGTGTAGGTATAGGACAAAGGTAAAAGGCCCATGCAGAATGCGGGTCCTTCAGGAGGCCAGGATACATGTTTTATACTCATTGATGAGGATTTGAGCTCTCCAAGCTCAAAGTTGAGAGAGACTATTTAGGAGCAGAAGGCGGAGATAGATACTTTTTCCGTCAAGTTGCAAAGGGCCCAATGGATTATCAACTACCTTGAGTAGTGAAACAAATATTTGGAAGATCGGGAAACTATCATGGAGTTGCAAAATATCCGTGAGAACCGGCAAGCTACCCAAAGAAGCCAAACCGAGATGACATCCATTGAGCGAGAGATTGAGGCTGATCGAGAGAATTGGCTTGAGAGGGTCAATATTCATTTGGAGAAGCTTTTGGAGAAGGCCAACAAGGTTAAGGACATGCTAAGGCACATGAATAATCATTATTGGGCGAGAAATCATGTTTGCAAGGCACGAATCAAGATCCTGAAGGCAAAGTTAAAGAGGGCATTAAAGCGTCGCAAAAGGCATGATAGACTCCAAATTTTGGCCAAAGCTTCATTGGGCCAGCATAGCACATGATGGTGGACAGTCAGCCCAAATTTCAAGAAATTTGGGAAACATTTTGTCAATTTTGAATTTTTTGGCCTTAACACAGATTTTCCTGCCCGACGCGTCGCGCCACTTGGCGCGCGATTATGATTGGGAGCTCCTCTTGGATAAAAATTGATATTTTTGGATTTTTCATGAAAATTTATGCATGCCTACCCATTACCTAAATATTTTTACAAGTTTTGGGTTGCCTGAAGGGTAAAAAACACCCTAAAAATGACCTTTTTGCCACTTTTTGGACGCACAAGAAGCAGTGTTGGGAAAACTCATTTTTGGAGGGGAAAATGGAAACCAAATTCAGAAATTATACTTGGGTTGGAAATGAGACAAGAAGATATTTCCAACGAGCTATATTTCACTCAATTTGGACTTCGGGAAGGCCCTCAAAATCAGCCTCAAAGTGGCGCAACGCATAGAGATTTCAGGCGCGGCTCATTGGGAATTTTGGCTCAATTTTCACTCAGTAACTCAGTTTTTCGCCTATTTTTGGCCAGTTTGACTTTTTTATCTCCAAATGTAAAGATATTGATGTAACTTGATGTAATTCCATGGTTTTTGATGTAATTTTGACAAATTTTCACTCATGTTAGTAGATTCATTCACCAAAAAGTGAATTGTAACTGAATGAATCAATTTCCTATCTTATAGAGGCAAGCTGTTTCACTGCCTATTTTCCAGTTCTTAATTTAGATCTTGTTGAAACAGCTCCTAAAATAGTGAGCTTGACCCCTAGAGGCATGGGAATGAGTTATGCTTGTCTATATCTTGTAGTTTCTTAGTCATTTTCAGGGTTGGACACTTGGGATTGCTTTGAGCTTCATTGTACATTTCATCTCTACATTTTGGCAAAGGAATAGACCAGGGTTTGCAGCACTCTTTGGGATCCATGTGGCTCTATGTTTTGATGGTGTGTTTCTCTTTATGATTGTAATTTTACTGATGTTTCATGTGTATCATCTTCCTTCTCATTTCTTCTTAAGTTAAACAAACAAGTAATAAAGGTGGAATTTATTAGATTTGCAGTGCTCTACCTTGATTTTTGTTTAATATTCCATGTTTTCAACTATCTGAAGAGGATTATTGAAAGCCTCTTTCCCTCTTCAACTCCTCCCCGGTCTGAGCTATCCATTTCATTCAATTTGAAGCATCAAAACAATTTCCTTTCTTGCCCCATTCAGCTCTCTGCAAGACTGATCATTCCCCAGACCCAAAATCTGCCCTTCCCTTTGATCCAACAAAAAACCCTTAAAATCAAATCAAACCCTTTTACATATATACGTAGCCTAAAATCAACCTTTATTTCAAGTCATCTCTAGCCTCATTGATTATTTTGCTGAGATTGACCCGGAGAGAGCCCTCTCCTGATCTGGTAGGGCTACCTACCAGATTAAGCGTGGTTTGATGTTACCCTAGACTCTACGTTCCTTCAACCTGAGGTAGATTTAGGCAATAACATAGTGGCGACCATACTGGGGATGCACAAAATGGTATGCTTGTTAGTGTTATTTGTTTTATAAGCTACAGACGGAGCCTGAAGTTATGCTAGGTAGCCTTCGAAACGCTCTCGCTTTGCATTAGCGAAAGTAGATAAACGTTGCTTCAGTGAATCTCCGGTCTAGTTTGTAAACATAACATATGACTTGTAAATTGCCCTAGTATATCATATCATTCTAGACTTTTGGATGATGAGTTTAGAATTTGATAGGCTAAACAATTTGGTCTTTTCCATTTGATTTTTGAGAATAATTCAACACACTAGCTTCCAGACGACATACCAGAGAAAATCTGGATCCCGATCCACTCCTGTGTATGAAAATCCCAATATTATTTTGAGAATCCTTCATCGAGAAATTCCTGTGATTCCTGTGTTCAAATCTCATTCATGTCCCCCTGTTTTTGAGTATCTTGAAGATCTTGAGTTTGATGAACATTTTGAGTTGTCGTTGTTTAAGACTAAGTCTGAAAGTGCTATTGATTCTACTGTCCTAAATCCCGAGTTTATCAAATATATCGAAATTGAACAGGCTAATATATCCATTGACAGTTACATTTTGAATATTCAGAACTCCATTGTGGCAACAAACATGCCTGAATTCATAGATTCTACATCTGCAACTCTTGGGTCATCGGCAATTACATCTGGTTCACAAATTCCTACCGAGCCTCCTTTCATTCCTACCATTCCCATGAAACCATCTATTTCTGATCAAAAATCTGCAATAGTATCACCTCCATCCACACCACATACACCTCGTACATCAATTGCTCTGACTCCTCCTATATCCACAAGACCGGTTGTAAATCCACCCAGAGCAATGGCCACCCGATTTGCACCCCTCGTATTACCTCAAAACTTAGATGACATGCATGCTGATTATCAAAGGAAAATTCCATTATTTGATGGAACTCCTCAAAGTTTCACTGCTCAGCAACATGTGGATAGGATGGAAAATTTCTTTGACCTTCATGAGATTGATGCGGAAAATGTGACAATGAGATTGTTTGTACAAAACTTTGGAGGAGAAGTAAGAAAGTGGTTCAGAGCTTTGCCGGCTAGAAGTATTGCTACACTGCCTAATCTTCAGAGACAATTCTTGGATCGATGGAAAGTGAAGAAAGAGCCTCTTTCAATCCTTTCCGAATATGAAAATATCAAGCGGAATGTTGGTGAGACTATCCAAGATTATTGTATTAGATTCAATACTGTTTACAATGCAATTCCTGATGATATAAAGCTACCTAGGGGGTCAGCTTTGATTAAGTTTCCAAATGGTTTCGATCCTGACATGGCTTATCAATTGAGGGAAAGAGATCCAGGCACTTTAGAAGATATGCAGAAGACTGCAGTCAGCGTTGAAGCTAATTTGAAGGCTAGGAGAGCTAGAATGAAAGCTGAAAAGAAGGTAGAAATAAAGGAAGAGGTTTCCACGTCAGATCAAATGCTTCAGAAGATGGAAAAGATGTTTTAAAGATTAAAACTTGATAAGCATGAACCACAGATCAGAAATCCTAACTTCCGTGGCCAGTAGCAACCGCAATTCAGAATCAATCAAAGAGAGCAGCGAGCACAAGAATCGGTAGTACAATAGCAGGTGAAGATACCTTTACAGCAGAATTTTGTTGGTCTGGAATCAGATGATGAAGAGAATGTAATAGGAGAAGAGAATCATTTCTTTGCACCTGATGATATGCCAATTTTTATCACTGAAGATGAGGAGTATTTCGAAAGCTCAGCTGTACAAAAAGACGAAGATTTCATCTTGGAAAATGAGACAGCTCTTGAAGAAGAGTCTGATGAGTATCAAAGGGGATACATGAATGCCTTGACTGCTGCCCATCAGAGACAATATTCACTCAGAAACAGAGATGTGCCCATTAATCCAATTCGAAAGAGAAAGGAAGTTTCAGCACCAAATAATGATTCACCTGTTGTGCAGAAGAAGGGAAAACAGACAGCTAATCCCAGTACTAGAAAATCCCCATCAGCAAATGAAAGATCCAATCAGCCAATTGTATCAAAGGAGAAAACTGAAAAGAAGGATGTTTCAGCTAAAGAGGTAGAGAAAATTTCAGTTTTTAACTTAGAAAATTAAATTTCTAAGTTAAAAGTATCCATTCCTTTGACTGAATTGATGAAGAACAACAACTATAAGGGTCAGGTGTCTAAGATTTTAAATTTAGATCCATTTTTTGATATGGTAAATGTGGAAGATGATCAACCTGAGTTGATTTTTGGTCCAGCATTGGATGGTGAGTCTCCAGATAGTGATGTACCTCCTTTTTATATCAGCCTTAGATTGCATGATTATGTGTTACACAATGCTATGTTTGATTTTGGAGCCTATCATAATCTCATGCCTAGGGAAATCATGGAGAAATTGGGATTGGATATCACTAGAAAGTATCACGATCTTTACTCTTTCGATTCTAGTAGAGTAAGATGCATTGGGCTTATCAAATATTTGGTGGTCAGTTTGGATCAGATTCTGACTAAAAATGTTTTGATGGATGTGGTTGTGGTAGATATTCCTCCTAGATTTGGCATGCTTCTTTCTAGATCTTGGGGAGCGAAACTTAAAGGGACATTGCATCTTAATTTCTCCTATGCTAATATTCCTGTGTTCGGTCAGATGAGGAAATTATATCGGGAGCAAAAGATGAATTATATGATCACCAGCAAGGAGAAACCGGTAAATCATCCAATCAAATATGTACATACTGATTTAGAATCGTTTGTTTTATACTCAGATAGTTTCAATGATGTAAATAGCCAATTAGTTGAAGTAGAAGACATTTCGAAAATCACTGAGAATTTCAGAGAGGTCTTAAAGAAAGAGAGACAAAAAATTGAAAGTACTGCTGAGCAATCAGCCTTCCGACAACTGCAAAAAGTTGATGGACAGCAAGCAGAAATAACAGAGCAGACATAATTTCAGCATTTGGAAGAGGATGAAGATGGTTTGTGGACTATGGATTTTTATGGTGCAGTAGGAAATGATGGCGCTGGAATTGGCACTTGGGTACGAAGCCCTTTTTCTGCCCCAAACAAAGTGTCGAGTAACGTAAGGGTCTGCTCTTATAAATTGGCTTTTTCTTGTTCAAATAATGAGGCTGAATATGAAGATTTAATTGGTGGTCTGAAAATTCTTAGAAAGTTGAAGGCTAAGAGGGTTGCAGTGTATGGTGACTCCGAGTTAGTTATCAAGCAAGTGAAAGGTGAATACCAAGCTAAGCATCCTCGAATGCGGGCTTACCGAAATGCGGTACTAGATATCTTGGGATTGTTTTCAGATTATACTTTGACTTGTGTCCCTCGTATTCAGAATGGTATTGCAGATGCACTTGCAAAGGCAGCAAGTAATTTGAAAATTCTGATGAACTCAAGTAACAAATTTGAAATTCATGTGAAGCATCGTCCAAATATCCTGGACAATCAAGGGTATTGGCAAGTGTTTCAAGATGATGAAGAAATTGACGAATTTTTGCAAAATGAAGGAAAATTCAAAGACACTTCTATTGATGTTGAGCATGATGATGGTGAGGTGGATGTGCAAGTAAATCAGATGGAAGTTTTGCAGCTGAAGGATAATGTCATTCCTAAAGGTCTAATACCTTTAGAGGAGCCTTTCGACCAAGATGACGTAGCTTGAAAACCAACCCTGTGGCCAACCGAGAAAGGAGTTGAGGATGTGAACATTGGATCAGCGGAAAATCCAAAATGGTGAAATTTTCCAAAGCATTGCCCCCAAAGGTAAAAGAAAAGTATATCAGTTTATTATCTTCTTTTGTTGACGTATTTTCTTGGGACTATTCAGATTTGAAGACATACGACACCAACATAATTTAACACACCATTCCAATCAAGCCAAATCAAAAGCCTTTTCCTCAGAAGTTGAGAAGAATAAATCCAAAGTTGCTGCCCTCAATAGAGAAAGAAGTGAATTGGTTGTACAAGGCTGGTATCATCGTTCCCATAATATTTTTAGATTGGATTTCTAATTTGGTGCCCGTACGCAAGAAAACAAGTGAGATTCGTTTATGCATTGATTTTAGGAATCTGAATAAGGTTTCTTTGAAAGATAATTATCCATTGCCCAAAATGGATCACATACTTCAGTGAGTAGTTGGAGCATCTCTTATGTCACTACCCAATGGTTATTCCAGTTATAACCAAATTCTGGTTCATGAGGATGATAGAGACAAAACAGCGTTCACCACTCTGTGGGGAACTTTTCATTATGCTAAAATGCCTTTCGGTTTGAAGAATGCTGGTGCGAATTTTCAGCGAGAAATGGATATGGAATTTGAAAATGAGAAAGATGTTTTTCTAGTTGTGTATATTGATGATTTGACAGTCTTTTCTAATTCAGATGAAGAGCACCTTTACCATCTGAAGATTTTTTTTCAGCGGTGTAGAAAATATGATGTGTCTCTCAATCGGAAGAAGAGTTTGTTTGCCATGGATGAGGGCAAGCTTCTTGGACATATTATCTCAAAGGATGGCATCCGCATTGATCCAACTCGAGCAGAATCTATTCAACAAATTGATCTTCCCCAAAACAAAAAGGAGATCCAATCATTCAATGGTAAGATGAATTTCTTACGCCACTTTGTGCCCAATCTTGCAGAACATTTAAGGGAAATAAAAAACATGATCAAGAAAGATAATGTAGTGAAGTGGACTGAGGAGGCTATAAAGTATTTCAATTTAGTGAAGTTGGCTCTTTCTTCAGCTCTGGTTTTGATAAGCCCGGACTATACTCACGATTTTATATTGTTCTCATTTGCCTCGGATCATACTATGGCAGTAGTTTTGATGCAGAAAAGAGATCAACATGAAAAACCAATTGCTTTTTCCAACCAAACCATAAGAGATGAAGCTTTAAAGTATGACATTATTGAAAAGCAAGCTCTTGCCTTAGTGAAAGCGTTGAAATATTTTCGAGTATATATTCTGCATTCTCACATTCTTGCTTATGTTCCTAATGCTGCTATTAAGGATGTCTTAGTGCAAACAGATCCAGAAGGGAGACGAGGCAAATGGATTGCTGCCTTGTTGGAGTATGATGTGGAGATAAAGCCTACAAAGCTTATCAAAGGACAAGGGCTGGCTAAGCTAATGGCTGAGTCAAATTTTCATGCCTTGGACATTAATATTATTGCTGCTATGTCCGAGGAAAATGAAGAAAGTTCGCTAATTCAGGTATCAGAAATCTTTGTTCTTTCTCCTTGGTATTCAGATATTGTATATGTGCTCCAAAATTTGCCACCACCACCAGGCATGGCTAAAAACAAAAGTAGGACTCTGAAATTGAAGGCTGCCAAGTTTTGTATCAGGAATAATGCACTCTATTGGAAAGATCCTAGTGGTGTTTTGCTGAATTGTTTGGTTGAAGAAGAAGTAAAGAAGGTTATGGAGGATTTCCATAAGGGAGATTGCGGAGGTCACCTTTTCTAGAAAACAACGGCCAACAAAATTTTGAGAGCAGCATATTATTGGCCGATTCTTTTTGTTGATGTATAAAAAACTGTTAAAAGCTGTCATGAATGTCAGATTTTTGAAGGGAGGAAAAAATTGCAGCCTTTGCCGCTTAAGCCCATTGAAGTAAGTGCTCCTTTTCAGCAGTGGGGTTTGGATTTCATTGGGGAAATCCATCCTGCTTATTCAACTCAGCATAAATGGATCTTTACAGCGATGGATTATTTCACTAAATGGATTGAGGTGATCCCCACTAGGCATGCCACAGATTTGGTAATAATTTCATTTCTTGAGAACAATATTTTGTCTCGTATTGGCTGTCCAAATAAATGTATTACTGATAATGTAGTAGCTTTCAAATCTAAAATAATGATTGAGTTTTGTGATAAGTATCAAATCAATTTGGGGCACTCAACTGCTTATCATCCACAAGGCAACAGATTGGCCGAGTCCTCGAATAAATCTTTGGTCAACATTATCAAAAAGCTGCTGGAAATAAACGAGAAAAGTTGGCATAAGAAGTTGGTTAATGCACTTTGGGCAGACAAAGTGATTTAGAAGAAATATATAGGTATGTACCCTTTTGAGCTCGTGTATGGTGTTGACACGGTATTCCCTACCTCTCTCGCAGTTCCAGTGGTTAAACTTCTGTAGGAAGCTCGCAGCGAAGATGATCATATGAAACAGAGAATAAATCAGATGATCCATTTACAGTAGACTAGAGAGGAGGTTTTTCAAGACACTTTCAAGCTGCAAGAGAGAATTACAAAAATATATGATAGAAAAGAAAAAGCGGACAAGTTTCAATTAGAAGAAGTGGTGCTGAAATGGGATGCAAGAAACGAAGAAAAAGGTAGGCATGGTAAGTTCGAAAATCTCTGGAAAGGACCCTTCAAAATTGTTGCATATCGAGGTCAAAATTCTTTCCTTTTGAAGGAAATTAATGGGGAGGATTGTCCAGGAGGGTCGGTCAATGGTCGGCTGCTCAAGTGGTATCATTTTTGAAATGTTTTCTGCTGTTATACATTATCACTGTACATACCGGTTTGTTTAAGTTTCATTGCAAGTGTGTGTTGTCATCATTCTTTCAGTTTGGGGCCCGAGTTGAAGGCTATAAAACTGAAGGTTGAGTTCAGCTTTGGTTTGGTTTATTGAGTCAGGTCTTTCAGTCATTTTTGGTTTCAAAATTGAGTCAGTTTGAGTCAATTTTCAGACATGAAAATGAGTCAAGATTCTTGTTTTGGTTTGTCGAAGTTATTGATTCCATAGCCCAATGGACGAAGGAACTACCTACTTTCCTAGAGATCTGTAGTTCTTGGCACCTCCAAGGAGCTACCATCCCCATTGGAGCCAATGTTAGAGTCGGTATCTTCATCCCTCTGTCAGAGATCAAATTTCTCTTGTTGCATTTCATTTTAGGTGTCTCACTCAGTTCAGTCAGCTGCATTCCATTAGGATCATAGATCCTATGACGGTAGGGGCTTGTCACTCATGTCCCTCATGACTTATACCTCCTGGCCTATTTCTGTTCATTAAAATTATTTACAGTCATTTTTGGTCTCATAGTTGGCAAAGACTCATTTTAGGGTTTTAGTCTCATTAGGTCTAGGTTTTAGTTAATCCAGTCTTCATAATGCCTAATAATGGTCAGTAGGCACATGAGGAAGCTTGAAATAAGGATTCAGTGCAAAAATTTCATCATCATAATGCTTAATAATGATTTTTCTTCAAAACACTTTTTTGAAGAAAAACAGTCTATTTCATCTTTATGTAATAAATGCAATGTAATTTTCAAGTTTTTCAGTTGTAATAACACTCCAATCGCAACCTTGTTCACCTTTTCCAAAGCTCCATGCCACCCATTCCCTGCAAGACAGAGAGAAAATCTCATTATTCAGTCCAAATCACAAAGGAAACAAAACAGAGTTAAAAGTGAAATGTCAAAGTTTACAACATTATAAAGTGGGTTTGTTCAAATGAAAAATCAAAGTCTTTGGTATATATATGATTTTTATGTTTCAACACTCCATTTGTATGCCAAAGAGATAGCAGTAAGAAAAAGAAGAGTTGTGAGGAGCGAAGCAAGTGTTTGGAGGTCGGATTGTGTCAATTTTCCAAGCGCGACGCATTGGGCAACCGACGCGATGCATCGGGAAAGCGCGACGCATAGGGTCATTTCCCTGTGTGTAGATTTTCTCCTGCGTGGCACATTGGAAGGGCACAGCACACTAGGTTGGTTGCACGGCGCATTGGACCGAAACACTAGTTTTTTGCCATTCCTTTCAATCATCAAAATTTGCTCGGTCTCTCCTTGTTCGAGTAGGTCAAAGTCACTTCCCCATTGCTCTTAACAAGTGTTTGGTGTTGATATGAGAATTTAAATGCAAAAAAATCAAACCCTAGTGTCTTGTTTAAGAATGCTCCTAGGGTTTTAAAATTGGTTTTGGTGTCAAACATTTCCACTTCCCTCACTTTGTTTTTCCCCTCCTCACTGTTTATCTTCTCACCACAGTCCCCTTTTCCTATTCACCTTATATCCCCAAGTCAATCATCCCTATCCCATTCCAATTGTCCCCATACCACTTGTAAATTTCCCTCAAATCCCAAGTTATCCCAAAAACTAAGTGGTTGTCCCTAAATGTTGCCTGATTTCAAGTGAAAATTTCAATCTTCACTTGGTAATAACCCATTATTCCCACTACCCTATTCCTCCATACCCCCTCCTATATTACCACATATTTGGAAATCAAATAAAAAACACCAAAATTCTCATACAAGACAACATAGACTTTTCATAGACCTTGGACATCATGGAGACAGATACTGATACATCCTATGACTGAGACAGTGATTCCACCACTAAACTACGTGCACCTAGAAGGCCTCATAAGAGTGGCAGACATGTGAGAGAGGAGCCCACTTCATTGGCTGAGTTACAGACTTGTCCACTTGCCATGTCATGTTTTCAACAGTAGTCATGTTATCAATTTTGTGAAATGATTTCTAGGGTCCATTATCATCAAGAGCTGGCTCGTTTGTTTGTGTTTCATTTACATGATGGTCAGGTCACCCTTGCCGGTGTGGTTTTCACTTTAACACCGGAAACTATCTCTCAAGAAACTGGAATACCCAATGTTGGAGAAGAATGGAACAAAAGACAACAGGTTGACAGAGTACATTATGAACCATATATTAGGGCTAGATTTGTGAAACAACTCAACAGAGTGTTTCCTTTCTGGTTCTTAAAGGATTCCTATGCTCCTTTGATGAAAATTATTATCAGATATTTCAGTTGTGAGGGCTGGTTTTCACGACTCTATGCCTATCATATCAGGTTATTGATGCATTTACCAGGGTGAGGATGATGAACCTCCCTTATTTCATGTGCCAGAATATCGAGAGAATGACCACTCTCGTGCAAAGGAAAACTCCTGAGCAACAGTACAACAATATTTATCACTATGCACTCATTAAGATTGTGGTTGTGCATAAGCTCGGCTTGCAGGGTATTTTATGGGAGGATTTCATTTCTAATGATTTCTTCACAGCTCCTCAGGTTCCTCCAGATGTTTTTCATGATGCAGGTGAACCTTCATATCAGCATGAGGGTCAGGAGACAGAGACTACTAGTGTGCCGACGTATTTCACTTATCAGAGAGGCACTAGAGGATTATTTGTAACATCCCGACGAGTATTATCTCCACCTGGGGTGGAAGGGGTATCGCTTCCATCATCAGCAGCATAGGTACAGGTACAAGACAGAGGTAAGAGGCCCATGCAGGATGAGGGGCCTTCAAGAGGCCAGGATACAGGTTTTATACTCATTGATGAGGATTTGAGCTCTCCAAGCTCAAAGTTGAGAGAGACTATTCAGAAGCAGAAGGCGGAGATAGAAACTTTGTCCATCAAGTTAAAAAGGGCCCAATGGATTATCAACTACCTTGAGCAGTGAAACAAATAGTTGTAAGATTGGAAAACTATCATGGAGTTGCAAAATATCCGTGAGAACTGGCAAGCTGCCCAAAGAAGCCAAACCGAGATGACATCCATTGAGCGAGAGATTGAGGCTGATCGAGAGACTTGGTTTGAGAGGGTAAATATTCATTTGGAGAAGCTATTGGAGAAGGCCAACAAGGAAAAGGACATGTTAAGGCACATGAAGAATCATTATTGGGCGAGAAATCATGTTTGCAAGGCACGAATCAAGATCCCGAAGGAAAAGTTAAAGAGGGCATTAAAGCATCAAAAAAGGCATGATAGACTCCAAATTTTGGCCAAGGCTTCATTAGCCCAGCATAGCACATGATGGTGGACATTCAGCCCAAATTTCAAGAAATTTGGGAAACATTTTGTCAATTTTGAATTTTTTGGCCTTAACACAGATTTTCCTGCTCGACTTATGATTGGGAGCTGCTCTTGGATAAAAATTGATATTTCTAGATTTTTCATGAAACTTTATGCATTCCTACCCATTACCTAAATATTTTGACAAGTTTTGGGTTGCCTGAAGGGTCAAAAACACCCTAAAAATGACCTTTCTGCCACTTTTTGGACACACAGGAAGTAGTGTTGGGAAAACTCATTTTTGGAGGGGTAAATGGAAACCAAATTCATAAATTCCACTTGGGTTGGAAATTATACAAGTAGATATTTCCAACGAGCTATCCTGCGCTCAATTTGGACTTTGGGAAGGCCCTCAAAATCGGCCTCAAATTGGCACGACGCATAGAGATTTCAAGCGCGGCACATTGGGAATTTTGGCTCAGTTTTCACTCAGTAACTCAGTTTTTCGCCTAGTTTTGGCCAGTTTGACTTTTTTATATCCAAATGTAAATATCTTGATGTAACTTGATGTAATTCCATGGTTTTTGATGTATTTTTGACAAATTTTCACTCATGTAAGTAGATTCATTCACCAAAAAGTGAATTGTAACTGAATGAATCATTTTCCTATCTTATAGAGGCAAGCTGTTCCACTACCTATTTTCTAGTTCTTAGTTTAGATCTTGTTGAAACAGCTCCTAAAATAGTGATCTTGACCCCTAGAGGCATGGGAATGAGTTATTATTGTCTATATCTTGTAGTTTCTTAGTCATTTTCAGGGTTGAACACTTGGGATTGCTTTGAGCTTCATTGTACATTTCATCTCTGCATTTTGGCAAAGGAATAGACCAGGGTTTGCAGCACTCTTTGGGATCCATGTGGCTCTATGTTTTGATGGTGTTTTTCTCTCTGTGATTGCCATTTACTGATGTTTCATATGTTGAATCATCTTCCTTCTGTTCTTCTTGATTAAACAAGCAAGTAATAAGGTGATTCCTTTGAGTTTGCAATGTATAGAGTTTTATTTTAATATTCCATGTTACCTCAGCTGTCTGCGAAGAGGATTCTTGAAACCTATTTCCTCTTCCAACTCCTCCCTGATTTGAACTATCCTTCATTCAATTAAACATCAAACAATTTCCTTTCTTTTTAAAATTGACTCTGCAATTGATCATTCTGATTTAAGTAACTTCCCTTTGGTCAACATGCCAAAATAAAATCAAACCCTTTTACATATATACCTAGCCTAAAATCAGCCTTTATTTCAAGTCATCTCTAGCCTCATTGATTATTTTTTCTGAGATTGAAACAGAGAGAGCCCTCTCCTGATCTGGTAGGGCTAGCTACTAGATTAAGCGTGGTTTGATGTTACCCTAGACTCTGCCTTCCTTCATCCTGAGGTAGATTTAAGCAATAACACCTCCTGTGTGTTGTTTCCTGCAGAAAATACATGGGAGTTGGTGCTTCCGTTTCAAGCTAGAGGTTGATAGAGGGCTAGTTGTAGCTGGTTGAGGTAGGAGCCTCCTGTGGGTTGTAACCTATAGAAAATAGATGGGACTTGGAGCTTCCTTGCAAGTTGTAGCTTGCAAAAATTAAGGTAGTAGCCTCATGTAGGTTGGAACCTACATAAAATCAGTGGTGAGAGGGAGTTGGAGCTTACCTTTGCATCGCAAAAATAATAAGATGTAGTTTTCTCCCTTATAGGTTTCCACTTATATCTGTTGTCTATGTGCATGATGATTATGTGTTGATGTATTGTGTTTAACATGATTATTACTTGCTGCCCACATATTAAGTTTGTTGATTCATTATATATTAAGTTTCTTATGAAATGGAGGTGTAAATAACTTTAAAGAAAAGAGTTTTAAATGTACATGAATGTACTAAACTGATTCACCCCCCCTTTAATTTTTCTAAGGGTTCATCAATTGGTATCAGAGTCGGTTCCTTTAGTAACAGTTTAACAAATCGAAGGAGGTCCTATGTCCCCAAAATGGCTAGCCTAGAAGGATTCTCAACAAATAAAGCCCCATTTTTTACTGGCACAAACTATTATTTCTAGAAAATAAGAATGAGGACATACTTAATGTCTCTAGGAATAGAAGTTTGGGCTGTATTGGAAGTCAAATATGCACCAAAGGATACAAACAGTGAGGAAGAAGCCAAACAAAATTTCAGAGCTAATGCAAAAGAAATGAATGCACTCTTGAGCGGTATAAGTGAGTCAAAATTTATCAAAGTAATGCACCATAAGACTGCCAAAGATATCTGGGATACTTTATGAAACTTTCATGAGGGAGATACAAAGGTGAAGATGGCCAAACTGTAAGCACATAGAGCTCAGTTTGAAAACTTAAAAACGAATGAAGAAGAAGATATAGCTGCATTCTTCTTAAGAGTTGTAGAAGTTGTGAATATCATGATAGGCCTACGAGAAGATATTAAAGCAAGTGTTGTAGTCTAGAAAATAATGAGATCTCTACCATCTAGGTTTAATCCTAAGTTTTCTTCCATAGAAGAAAAAAAAATTGGGAAACCTTAACCAGAAACCAATTACTTAGGAACCTAACAGCATATGAGATGAGACTTCCTAAAGGGATGTCAAACATGAGGGACGCTTCATTTAAGGCAGACAAATACACAAAAGAGAGGGAAGGTACATGCTCATGCTCTGATGAAGAAGAAGCCAAATTTGTCAGAATATTGGATAGAGGAACATGCAAGTACAAAGGTAAACTTCCATTCAAGTGCTTTAATTGTGGAAGAGTGGGGCACTATGCCTCAAAATGTCCCAATAAGATAACATATAATCAATCTGAAGGGAAAGAGAAAATTAGCTCCTATAACATGCAGAAAGCGAAGAAATTTAATAGAAAATCATTTTATCCTCAGCAAGACAGCAGTGCATCTAAAAGCTCAGATGAATCCTCCAATGAAGAAGGAACCTATGAATTTGTCTTGATGGCCAAGGAAAAGCTTGAAGATGATCTCCTGGAACGTGATGAAGAATATGAGGTGGACCTTGAGGGTTAGTTGATAAGTGCCCTAAAGGAAATTGAAAGGCTTAAACTTAATAGTAAGAAACAAAAAGATATTCCTCTAAAATATGAAAAGAAAGAACCAGATTTAGAAGACCTTATTAAATTGAAAGTTGAACTAGAAGAATCAAAGAAAATAGAGGATATTCTAAAGAGGAAAAAAAGGAGAAAAATATGGAGCATGATAAATTGGAAGAAGAAGTACTAAGCCTGAGGAAGAAATCAGAGAAGGCCCAAATTGAATTAACTATGAATATTCCATAAATGAAAAGCTCTGGAAAGTTGGACCAGATTCTAAATGCTCAAAGATCTACTCCCATAAAATTCAGGATAGGCTATGAAGGAGAAACCAGTAAATCCAAGGTAGAAGATAACAATAATATCATTTTTTAATAATCTATAAAGGATAATTAAGTAGTAAAAAGGGAACCCATAGAATTAGAAGCCAGCAAGACCATGATGTGTAATAAAGAAAATAGAAGCAAGAAAAAACCTCAAGTGAAAAATAAAGAAATGAAGAAATAGTTAACTGCAAAAGTCTCATACGCTAAGGATGAATCGAAAAAATTAGGAAGATGTCAAAGGAGGTTCCTTCCTCCTGTGAGAAGGATCACTTGTTTTTCCTACCACAAACCGGGACATATTGCAGCATACTATAAGACAAAGCAAATCCAGTGCAGCCAGCAAAAGATGTAGCCAATAAGAGGAATTCCTCAAGCAAGAAGATGGAAAGGACAAGCTTTCACCAGGTACACAAATCATTTCCAAGACTATTGTTATTCATGCTATGAATTTGGACATAAATCTATTGAATGTAAACTATGTTAAAAAAGGAGCACAAAATTCTATACATCAGCTCAAACGTATCTTGGTAAAATAAGATGTTGTGTGCCACAAGCTTGGACACAAAGAAAATGACTACAGGATGCCATATACATTAAATGACTCTAGACAGATGATGGAACCAAATCAAATCATACCAAACTGTGAATAAAAAATAAACGCAAACATTATGAGGAACCCCAACAAAGTATGTAAGAAGAAGAAAAAGGGGGAGCCTGTTACTTTAATGACATTTTGAATCCATCATAGTCTCAGGGGTAGCTTCTCTATGAAGCAATGCATATATCCATTTAGTGATAGACAAGAATCCACATCCCAAGGGGAGAGAAGTTCGGAAAAATTCCCCACAAGAATTTTCAAAGAAGAGCTACTTGGAATAAGAACAACTAAAAGTTCAATATGGGAAAAAACAATTCATCTGGCATAGAACTATAGAGGAAGAAGGACACCTAAAGTATTCAATAGCCAGCAGATTCATGGAAGAAGAGAAATCAACAAGAAGCCATGGTGATAAAGGGAACATCATTCATAAACTTGGAAACTAAAAGGATGATTACATTGTGTGTCTCACTGCAAGTGTTAATAATGAAACAAAATGTTCATAAGAAGGATGAATAAGAGAAATTTTTATCATAATTATATCATTACATCATTCATCACTTGGTATTTGGAGCAAGCAGCCTGCCTATCACTAGAACACCAAGTGTTATTAGTGGAGCAGTAGTATGGTATAGGTCCTTAGGATAATAATATCATGGTATGCCTCATGGTGGTGGTATGGAAGAAATACATCAAGGAAGTAGTCCCAGTGTTATCAGCATTATAGTATCTATGGATTAAGCTCTTGTTGCTCTGATTATTGCAAAGTATCCTCTGATTGTAAATGCTGGAGAATGTCAAGATTCATTATTAAGGAATGGAAAGGTCATTAAAAGTGCCAAAGAATCATTATCTTGTTTTCCATTGAAGTTTTTTATTGAGAATTGAAGCAATATCTATTCTTAGATATAATTGCATGCCCTCTTCAAGTCAGTACGGATATATATTCAAGGCCCATTTATTCAAGATCATTCATAAAGTTGTGTGAAGTTTGTTTGCTAAGACTTCAATTAATCAAATTGAAGATGTTTTTCCGAACATCATTATGATATAATAGTTGAAGTATTTTAAGCATGATGTGTTTAATATTTCAACAAGAAACAGTGAAAGTGGCATTCGGAAACATCATCCTTGATCCTAGTGAAAAATAATCACTTAAACTAGGTGGGGCTCACACAGGCTATTTTTAGGTGATATGTCTATTTTTAGAATTTTGAATCAAATTCTATTTTTAGCAGTAATATATTTATAGATGGTTGAGAAAATTATATGGATGGATGGGCGTCTAAGTTTGGAATGTATGTGCGAAGTTGGTTCGTGGAATGCATGTCTAAAATTAGAATGCATGTCGATTTTTGTTAAGCCCTTAACAAAAATTAGACAATAAATAATTGTCTATTTTCAATGAGCACTTGGAACTAGTTAAATGAAGTGGAAAATCAGTTAGCTAAGTATATTTAAAGTTTAAGAGATTGGTTGGTGACTCATGCATGGTGAACTTCGTTATAACTTATTATGGCGAGTTGTAACAGAGTTGGAAGAGTAGTTATGTGAGTTGTTATTTAGTTTAACTCAGTTGTGCTAGTTTTAACTAAACATACACTAGTGATAGATGAGTGAATTAATTATTTAATTAATTCACAATTAGTGTCTTACATTCATCTGAAGAAATACAACAATTAACTACTTGCGTGTCAGATCCAGTGGAGACCCAATGGAGAGATAGGTGAAAGGGTGTGATGGACTATCAGTTGTGACTATAGTGGAGCATTCAATGCATCCACACACACATTGGAGATGCCTATGAGTATTGTGAAGTCAAGGAAAGGAAAGTAAGAATTCATTCAGGGTTCTTCTTTAGCAGGGATTGTGCAGTGGAGGCAGGCTGTCAGGAGGTAATAAATTGGTGCATAGATATGCAAATTTCTGCATGACAGTGTGAGACGATTATATATTGTACTGAGAGCTATATGAAGTGAGCTTTGTATGAGATATATGAGATTATTTAATGATCCATTGATATACATAATATATTATATTTGGGGTTTTTAGCTTTAAGCTTTCCTGGTAAAAACTTCTTGTTACGTGCAATTGATTTTTATTCATGTGTTTGCAATTGGCGATTTAATTTCCGCAAATAATTAAGTGGAAGAATTTTGTATTTAACATAAGATTAAATTTTTATATCAGGAGAATACAGTAATATACATGCATATTTTATAATTTATACATGGTATCGGAGCTGAAGAGATTGCAATAGTGAAGTAGTTCTGAGTTTTGTTGGTGGAAACAATTCGAAATTGCTGCAAGAATTTCTTGGTGCAACAGTTGAGTAAACATCGAAATGGATTTCAATGGTTTGCAGTTAGAGTTTGCAGTCGATGGTAGCTCAAAATAAATTTCATGGAAGGATATTATGGAGGCGGTTCTTGAAGATAATGGCTTGAACGAATTCATCGAGAAAGATGTTCCTAAGCTCACTTCGACGGATGCTGCAGTACTTAACGGATGGAAAAATAAAGTAGCAAGGGCAAGGAGGATTATGTTGGAAGGTCTGAAGGACCATATTGTGTCAAGCCTTCATGGGAAAGCCACTCCATATTCTATGTGGAAGGCTTTGACAGATATTTTTCAAAGCAACAGCTACCATAGGAAATTGGCGATGAAGGATAAACTTAGAAAAATCAATATGGAGAAGAACAACACTATTCCGGTATACTTGACAAAGTTTGTCCAATGTAGGGATGAGCTTGGGTGTGTAGGATTCAGTGCTGCTAATGATGATTGGGTGAGCTTGTCTCTCCTTGGACTTTTGAAGAGTTGGCATAGTTATGAAGACTCTGTCATTGGACAGGAAAAACTGTCGGATTGGGAGCAACTTTGGTTGGATCTAGTGCAGGAGGAGATAAAGCGGAACAATAGAGATGGATCTTCATCAAAGCATGATGATGAAGAGGAATCTACTTTGGATTCCAAGGAGAAGAAGAAGGAGGGCAAGAAATTACATTCTAGATCTGAGGCCGGTGAAGATGGCAAGGAGCACAACATGTCCAAAGTGAAGTGTTTTCACTGTCACGAGTTTGGTCATATTACCACAAATTGTCCACATAAGAAGAAGAGCAATATGGCTGCTGGAGTTACTGGTGGTGAGGATTTTTCCTCGCAATTTTATTTTGACTTCTCATTGATCGCATGCATGATGTCTAGTGCATTGGGATCAAGGTGGTACTTTGATAGTGGTGCTTCCTTTCACATGACGGGAGATGTGAAAATTTTCAATGAATTGGTGGAGAAAGATCTCAAGATGCATGTTGAGTTGGGCGATGATGGACGATAAAGTGCAACCAAAATTGGTACTGTTACCTTTCAGAGGGCATCAAGTAAACTCCTTCTTTTAAAAGATTTTGTGCATGTTCCAGGTTTAAAGAAGAATTTAATCTCAGTCGCAATGTTAGAGGATAGAGGCTATGATGTTGTCTTTAGTGAAGGAAAAGTGTTTTTGTGACACAAAGCAATAGGGAAAGCCAATAAGGTTGGGATTCGAGTTAAGAATCTCTACAGACTTGAAGTAGATGGGATTTATATAGAGCTTCCTACTGTTGGGAAGTGCAAGAAATACATGCAATTGAAGCTTGAGAGGGAGATGGATTTTCATGCAGGTAAGAGTGAACCTCGGGATGTGGAGTAGCCACAATATGAGGATCATGGAATGGGAGCAACCACTCATGCAGAGAAATTTCGTGCCAGATGGGCAAAGGGAGTGCATGTGGCTATACCACCAAGGGAGAGGTGGGGTGACATGCATGAGTAATCCTAAGAAGAAATTTCTTGGCAGGATTCATTGAGATGGTGTGGATATCATGAATTGAACCTGGCTACGAGGTTCCCACAGTAAAAAATTAGGAGTATCAGTTGGATTGATGCAGTCAAATGTCGTGAGGACATGAAATCAAAGTGATAGTGTCGAATACTGTAGCGTGGATCAGAGTTGACAGTAAGTGCAGAGTGCATGGGTGTAGAGTTCAACAACGCAGTGGTTCCTTAAGACATGTGTAGCAACTAAGAATAAATTAGAATACTTTGATGACAGATGCATTATACTGATTGAGTTTTTTAGAGGCTATTAAGTTTTAGAAGTGTTGCATGCAAGAGTTGCAGAGCGGATGCATGGAGTTGTAGGGCGCTTGCAAAGGTTGTAGGGCGAATGCATGGAGTTTCATGTCGCTTGCAAAGATAGTCCTTTCTTGTTGAGAGGGAGTGTTGAAGATTGCAACAAGAAACAGGGAAAGTGGCATCCAGAAACATCATCCTTGATCCTAGTGAAAAATAATCACCTAAACTAGGCGGGGCTCACACAGACTATTTTTAGGTGATATGTATATTTTTATAATTTTGGATCAAAGTCTATTTTTAGCAGTAATCTATTTATATATGGTTGAGAAAATTATATGGATGGATGGGCATCTAATTTTGGAATGCATGTGCGAATTTGGTTCGTGAAATGCATGTCTAAAATTAGAATGCATGTCGATTTTTGTTAAGCCCTTAAAAAAAATTAGACAATAAATAATTGTCTATTTTCAATGAGCACTTAGAACTAGTTAACTGAAGTGGAGAATTAGTTAGCTAAGTGGATTTCGAGTTGAAGAGGTTGGTTGGTGACTCATGCATGGTGAAATTTTTTATAACTGATTGTGGCGAGTTGTAACAGAGTTGGAAGAGTAGTTATGTGAGTTGTTATTTAGTTTAACTTAGTTCAGTGAGTTAAACTGAGTTGTGCTAGTTGTAACTGAACATAGACTAGTGATGGATGAGTGAATTAATTATTTAATTAATTCACAAGTAGTTTCTTACTTGCAACTGAAGAAATACAACAATTAACTACTTGCATGTCAAATCCAGTGGAGACCCAGTGGAGAGATAGGTGAAAGGGTGTGATGGACTATCAGTTGTGACTATAGTGGAGAATTCAACGCATCCACACACACATTGGAGATGAATATGAGTATTGTGCAGTCAATGCAAGGCAAGGTTGAATTCATTTAGGGATCTTATTCAACATGGATTGCACAGAGGAGGCAGGTTGTGAGGAGGCAAGAAATTGGTGCATAGATATGCAAATTTCTGAATGACAGTGTGAGATGATTGTATATTTTACTGAGATCTCTATGAGCTAAGATTTGTATGAGATATATGAGATTTTTTCATGATCCATTGATATACATAATATATGATAGTTGGGGTTTTTAGCTTTAAGCTTTCCTAGTAAAAACATCTTGTTATGTGCGATTGATTTTTCTTCATGTGTTTGCAATTGGCGATTTAATTTCCACAAAGAATTAAGTGGAAGGATTCTGTATTTAACATAAGATTAAATTTTTAGATCAGGAGAATCCGGTAATATACATGCATATTGTATAATTTCTACATGATGGGATAGTTGTGCTAATATTACTATTGAAGTTAAAAGAGTATACTATTGATTCATCTAAATCTTACTTCAGCATAAAAGAATAACTGATATTTCACCATTGTAGAGAGTTTATCATTGAACTACATACCCCCTTGTGTCATAAATAAATGTGTATAGTTGATAGTAAGATTTTCCAATGCATGGAAAGTATCAAGCCTTGAGGGTTTTATGTTTAAATCTATAACATTTCAGTATTAAATTCATTGGGCCTTTTAGATTGAAAGATATTGTCTAATATTACAACAAACTGTAAGCTCTGTTTGGACTCATTGTTCACATCAGAATCAATCTAATATTCCCAATTAGCCATAAGCTAGTTGGAATATTAATTTTTTCTTTTACTTCTTAATTTGCTGAATAAGAGGGTATGGAGGCCCATAAATCTCCTTAGTAGGAATAAAATCACTGCTAATGTGAAATGAGGTCACTTTAGTGGCTTGATAAAGCACCCTTATGTGTGAAAAGGTATCGGAGCACATAGACTGGGCCAACTTTGACCAAATCAACAACGCTATCATGGAGGAGTGGCATTCATTATGGGAAAACACAGTTTTGGAGGGAGACTCCATGCATGGAAGTAGTGCCTTTAATGGGTGGCGACAAGGGTGAGGAATCTCACCACTTATATAAGGAAGGTGATGGAAGCTATAGATTGTTATGTTATGTTTTGATATTTTGGATTTTATGGTCTGTATAGACTTTTTTCTCTCTTTAGCTGTTTAGCTAAGATTGCAGTTTTTTTTAGCATAGGGTGTTCCTGAGCGGGAATCCCACCTCTATCCTTATGGGACTTCTATTGCCCACTTAGGAAGAGTATTTAAACTATATTTCCACATTCAGGCATCAGGCCAAAGCTTCAGCCTTATGGTACATCATAGTTCCTGTTGATGTTGTGTTTTGTTGCAGGGCAGAAGTTGTGGAGAGTTGATTTGGGTGATTTCTAAGCTGTTTGTCAGTGGAGGAAGGTTTCCTTCCATTGGGAGGCTAGTGAGGAAGGCCCTTGAGCCTTATTGTATCATTTGGCATCAGGACACTTTATCATTTATCCCTACAACGTATTTTCTGTCTTGGACTACATTATTTTAGGGAGGAGTTGTAGGGGTGGTTTTAGTACACCATCTGGGGAGGAGGTTTTCTAGTGAAGAGATCGGCATTTCATCTAGGAATTATATTGGAGGAGGCTATACTCTTTTCCATATCAGATCAGCCATATCTTTCTAGCTGTATTGTTGTAGTGAATCTTCAGCCCTAGGGCTTTGGTCCATATCTTATATATTGGTGTATTTCTGAAAACCCTCTTGGGTTCTTTGTTGGAGGTTGTATAGAGCCTCGATCTTCATTGTACATTATATTTGAGGAATATATTAGACATTTGTATTTTGTATGTTAATTTACTATACCAGTGCTTCTATGACCGCGATGTAGTAGTCTTTTGACATTTTCAAATAGTAGCAACACCTCATTCTTGAGGGTTTTACTTATTGGAGGCTTATTGATTCATGTTGTATGGTTTATGCCCCATTATTTTGTACTATTTTGCTACTATTATGATTAATGGAAAGGCTCCATATTGGTTTCATATTTTGATGTGATGTTTACACTGTTATTTACAGCATTTTGTTCTATATTCCTGCTTTTCCCATTTGGGAATATTACAGTGGTATCAGAGCATAATCTTGGCTCAGCCTGTGCATCTTAAGACAATATGTCATCAGAAGAAGGAGATCCTCTCATAGATAGAGAGAAGAGGTATCTTAGAAGAAGAAACCGGAAGTATGAATATACAAATGATAAAGAAGACAAGGGTAAAACCCCTTTATCAGGAGGAGAGGATGACAAGGAGTTTCCTAAGCTTCTTCTTCGAATTATACAAGGAATTGCTAGAGAAATAAATGAGATGAGGATGGATAGACACAAGGAATCCCCTAAATTTTTTCTACATGGTGAAGGCTCTGACATTTCTCATCAGTGGAGTGATTAAATAGTGAAGCAGGAGTAGGATTCTCAATGCTCTACAATTCCTACATTCTTAGCAGTGGGAAATGGAGTGTTTCAAGAAAAAGAAACTCTTGAAGACTATTTCATGGAGTATGAGTATCAATCTCAGAGATTCAAGGATCATTTGAGTTTTCAATAATCCTTTTAGATCAAGGACAATAGGAGACCCTAACATCACAATAGAGGTGGAGGATTCATACAGAATCATGATCTACACCAGACTATGGGAAGATATTTCTTACCAAAATTTGATGGTTCATCTAAATGAACTACCAAATCATGGGTAGAGAATCTAGACATATACTTCCAGCTAAACCAAGTACCAGAGATGGAAGCCATCAATATAGCAGTGTTGCACCTTGATGGTGAAGCACATGATTGGTGCTTTCATGGCTTGTCTACAATGGGTCATGCTAATGTGATTTCATATTCAAATTTCACAAGGAGGTTGGTGGAGAGGTTTGATCGAAGAGATCCCGAGGCACCTTTACTGGGGCAAGCAAAGCTCAAACAATCAGGTAATCTAGAAACTTATATTTCTGAATTTCTAAAAATTTCTATTATGGTTCCTGATTTATTTGTAGCAAGAAGGGTCTATATGTTTATTGATGGGCTAGCAGAACCTCTTCATGGGTTGGTTAAATCTACCAAAACCACTACCCTTAAATATGCCATTGAGAGGGCTAGAGATCTACAAGATGCCTTGCCAAAAGCAAAGGCAACATTTTAGAAAAAACTTTTCCATGAAAGGGAAAAGATGAGAAGGCTCCTTTTTCAAAGGAGAGTAAAAAAATTACCTCTTAGTGATGATTTCTGAAGATATTTGAGGAGAAGGAAGATTTTCTTCACATGCCAAGAATCATGGGCACACGGACATAGATGTGAAACAAGAAAGGCACACTATATAGAGTTATTTTCAGATGATGAGGAGGATGAGGAAGAAGAACCAGAAGGAGGTCACAGCGCTGGAATAGGAGGAGATGATCCAACACCACCAGGAGGTGGGAAGGGAGCATTTTATCCCATTGGAGGGGCTCTTGCATCATTGATCTGAAAATGGAAGTACTTGAAAATGTGTGCAAGGTATCCATTTCCATTAATTAAATGTGTGAAAAATTCTCCATGTCTTAACTAATCTGAAAATGCAACTTCTTAGATCTATTCCAGAGATTGAATATAGGGGCATTTACTCGATATGTCACCTTTTATAAAAGGATGATATCTAGAGGCTACCTGGCCCTTTACAAAATATTTCTTTAGAACTTGTAGAATTTAACACTCATGATCTGTTTTCCATAAAATTATATGTGCAAACTGTTATTCATGTCTTATAATTGAGACAAAGAATCTTCACTCCTTGCTTTGAATCTTCACTCCTTGCTTTGAATCTTCACTCCTTGCTTTGAAACTATATGGCCCAACAATTTTCCTTCTTCTAGAGCAAACAAGGATTTTTTATGTTTCAATGATAATCCATATTTCCTGCATTTTAAAAGGGCTTTCTCCAAATGTTGTAGGTGTTCATCATCAAAACTTGAAAAAATTGTAACATCATCAAGATAAATAACTACAAATTTGTCCCCTACAAATGCAATATCCATTGCCCTTTGGAAAGTATCTCCTGCATTCATGAGGCCGAATGGCATCCTGACATACATGAATGTTCCCCAGGGTGTAGTGAAAGCAGTTTTTTTTTTTATCTTCCTTCTCCACAACAACCTGATTATACCCGGAAAAACCATCAACCATGGATAACCTGTATGTGCCAATTACTTTCTACAAGACAAAGTCCATCTTTGTCAAAGGATAATTATCCTTCAGTGAAGCTCTGTTTAATTTTTTGAAATCTACACATAGTCTTATTTCTCCATTTTTCTTCCTAACCGGTACAAGATTGGAAACCCAATCCAAATATCTTAGAGGAACTATAATATTTTCCTGTAAAAGTTTCTTTACCTATTTTTCAATTGGAGCCAACAATAATGGGTTAATTTGTCTGAGCTTCTGTCTATGAGGTTTAATCATATCTTTCAATGGAATTTTATGCTGAATAATACTTTTATCATAAGTTTTCATATCTTCATATTACCATGCAAATACATCCGTAAACTGCTTGAAAAGATCTACATACATTTCTGTGTATTCCTTTGGAACTCCTTTGAATAGTTTGACCATTTTAGGCTCATGTTGAGTTTCTAAATTACATGCTTCCATTTCTCCATCTTGGGCTACCTTTTTCTGGTTTACTATCACATCGTTAGCATCAAACAGTATTTCAAGAGGTACTAAACCTCTGGGAAAAATACTATCTTTCAACTAAATTATCTTCTGGTCTCCAATTGTCTGCTTTAGATTTTTAGTCATTTCACCTTGATCACTTTCATCCACTTCTAAATCAATTTGAATATCTTAAAAATTTCCAATCATCATCAAGAACTGATTAATCTGTTCATCATCCTCAAAGACCTGCCAATGCTTTACATTATCATGAATTGAAGGCCTATGTCTCAATTCAATCTCATATCTCAATATTGGATTGATTGGTGGTTTGAATGTACTGGCTGCAATTTCTAATGAATATTCCATTTTATTCTCCTCTCTTGGAATAAAATATAAATTAAAGGCCTCGAAATAATTTTCAACTAGATTCCATGCCTCATTTATATAGGACCTCAATCTAGGATGCTTAGTCTGACACCAATTTTTAATTTACCTTATGATTAATTCAGAATCACCAAAAACATAGATAGACGGAATTACCATCTGTTTAGCTGTTTGCAAACTTAAAATCATTGCTTCGTATTCAGGCACATTATTAGTGGATTCAAATTCCAGTTTGAAAGAAAAAGGTACAAGGTTACCTTCAGGGGATACAAATATGAATCCAACTCTAGTGCCTTCCTTAGAAAATGTACCATCAAAATAACACTTCAAAAGCTTATTTGAATGCAACTCCTTATGTACAATGGCTAAAGGGAGCTTTTTTTGAATGGAGATGCATCTTCTCTGACAGAGTAAGAGGATCCTCCTTCTCTTGACCATAAATGAAATTATTTGCATCTTTCTTGGTAGTAGTTTTCAAAAATATGGTTTCTGTGTAACCTCCTTTCCTCCCCATTAAAAATAGGAATTATAAACTTATTACACGGGCAATTTGTCACATTCCCTACTTTTCCCCATCACTTACAATGGAGGACCCCATTTTGTATTTGTGAACATTGTCATTGCCTTGAAATCATTATTGGCTGTGCATTCCTCAAGCATGAGCATCAATTGCCCTAAAGACATCTCCTTTAAAAAACTAGCAAGGCATCTCTTTTGCATTGGTAGACAGAGCTGGGTTCATCACTACAGCCAATGGGGGAAAAATCTTACAGAAGGCCAGCATCTGTTTAGTGACATCTGAAGTTAGATGTGATAATTTAAGGAGTGTTTTTTAAATAAAGATGGCGGAAGTTGTGTTTCAACAAACTCAGAAACCATTTCCTATCTTGAGTTGGGAGGTTTGGCTGCGGGAGTTCTATGGAAGGGAAGTGGTTTTGCCACCTCCCATGGAACCTTCCTTGTTGATAGGGCCAATCCCACAATAATAGGGATCTCAACTCCCTCCTTCCCCATCTATAAAAGCCTGCTCAATTCCATGGCAAGCTAGTCTTGAAGTGCCTAAGCTTTGAATCTCCAAATTCCCAAGAGCCTTTGTGCTGTAAGAGCCCTCTTTCTTCCCTTAAGGCCGACTCAAGTAAGGAGACTATCATCGAGAGACTCTAGAGAGGTTTGCCCTTTCCCTGGCGAGCTTTGCAAGACGTGAACGACTGGGGACCCTTCCGAAGGAGACCGCGACGTCAGAACATTGGTTGTACTCTTTCGATTGTTTATTAATGAATGACTACCGGTTATGGTTCCACTCTGTTTTTCACTTATGTTAATAACGAGTTATATCCTTTCTGACTGATATATAGTTGCGTATTCTGGATTTTATGCTTGTATTCATGTTGTTTCTTGCATGTGCAGGTGTCCATTCACGGAGATCGTGGGGATCGTGATCTGCCGAGGCTGAGGAACGGGAACGCTGTCTCTTCTACGAATCATAGCACTGGACTCCAGGTAGGCCTCCATCTTTGGTATTTTATTCGTAACTAGGAACTTGCGCTGTAACATTTGATGATTGTTGCTAGACCCCTGCTGAGCTAGTAGGGATCGCCTCTGTCCGCAGAGGGGATTTACCTCCTCAACAATCTGGCGACTCCACTGGGGATCATCTAGATTTCACTGTCTCGTTTAGATTGTCTCATTTTTATGTTTGTGATTTTCCTTGTGATTGTTGTCCCCGGGGCTGAGTTCTTTCTTTCTTTGCTTGCTTGGATTTGTAGTTTACATTAAATATTACATGCAGGTAGTTCTCTTTTTTTATTTTGGTGAGAAACTGTTTGGCGCGCTTTTTAGCCTGACAGTCGCGCCAATTGGCGTATGTTGCTTTTGTATTGCCCGCGCCAATTGCTTGTTGGCGCCAGTTGCAGCCTTACAGTCGCGCCACTCCTATAGGGTATTTGAGTTTGCTCAGTTTTGAGCTCTCTAGGTCTGGTCAATGTTTTTCTTCTTGGTTTTTCGGCTACCTGAGTGTGTTGGAGTCCTATTTGACTGGGAAATTGCCTTCGTCCTTTGGTTGTTTGCTTTTCTCCATCGATTTCACGTTTTAAGCCCTAAGGCATCTAGTGGCTTTGTGCATCAAGCCCTCCTTGGGAGTTTTGGTGTTTCGTTTATCCAGTCAACTCTCTGATTGCTCCTCCGCATTCTCTTAGTAGTTGTTCATTGTTTTGTTGCGATTTTTGGGTGATTGCTCATTTCTTCATTCAAATTTCGTTTGGTCTTGCTTTGGGCCTAGATCACACGATCCATTGGAGCCTTTGAGTCTTTTTCTTGATTTTGAGAGACTTTGGTCGATTTGAGATCTGATTGTTGGTTTCATTGAGTGAATCTTGTTTGTTTTGCTCTCTTAATATCATTTCTCAAGTTGTTCCATTGGTTTTCGGTTTTTTTAGTGCATCTAGCTATCAAACATCGAAAATTACAAAAAAAATCTCTTTTGCTTTTGGTTGATTAGTGCAAATTGTAATCTTTTCGATTTTACTAGTGATTAGTGATTTGAATGAAAAGTTTTCAATTTCATTAGTTGCATTAGAGATATCATTGTTTGTCTTCCGATCATTTTGTTTGTGTAAAAACTCTCAACTCTTTTGTAGCTAGTTTTCATCGAACGAAATGGTGTACTGTGGCATGTAACTTTGCATTTAGGATTTTTGAGACAACACATTCGTTAGGGCCTGAAAACTGAAACGTAATTGAAGATCAAATTTAAAATCTACTCAATTTACACTAAGGCAGCATTGGAATCTAACGAAACATATTTAGAGGTCTAGGCTAGAGATGTGTTCCGGCGTCTTTAAACCTAGTAGCTGTCGTTCGCCTATTAGCTTTAGACAACGCTAAAATGCTGGACTTGTACTCCCGTATATCGAGTATATAAGGGAGACCCTCTAGGATTTCAATCTTTATCCATAGGAAGCAGTCTGCTGCCCTAACAATGACACAAACAAAGCGTGGGAGATTGTTATACGGAAAGTCCCTTGGTTTGATTTATTTTTCATTATTAAAACCAAGGTTTATATTGCAGTTCACGGTTATTTGGTACACCCTTTGTGCCTAGTATTCCTGAGCAGTCATTTGGTCTTTTCTGACTCCCTAAATTTGAAAAGATCGTCAAGCGCTTGTCCTTTCACGCTTGTGTCAAATCTGAAAGATATAGAGTCATCTTTTATCATTTCTCGACTCTTAAAACATGAAACGGTGAAGTTTCTTATTTTTCAATGTGGTAAAAAATTAATCACCCACGATTACACGCCCTCTTAGATTTTGCTTGTTGACCGTTTGATCATGTGTCTTGACTCTTTTTCAGCCCGTGTGTGGTTTTGAGTTTTGATGGAAACTTTTCCGGAGTTCACCAACCAAGGAATCCCCTCCGATGGGAATCCTGGTCCTTTTCCTCCTTTTGGGAATGTTGGCGCTCCTTATATGGTGACGTTGTCCCTTCCTGGGTTAACTGTTGGGTTGCCTGTTTGGTTGTTCTCAACCTCTGTGGTCCCGAATATCTCCGCTACTGTTTAATCAGTTCCTCCACCTGAACAACGTCATGTTGATTCCAAGGTGGACCTCTCCCCTTCTTCACCTGTTTCTGCGTCCTCCTCTTCTACTTCGCCTGGTGAAAGCCTGGATTCGAGTAACCAGGCGGTTAAGAAGAAGAAGAAGAAGACAAAGAAGAAGAAGTCTGATAAGTGAGAGGCTAAAAGTGCAGCCACTGTTTCTAAAATATCTCCTCTCGATAAACCTTCCAACCCTCCACGGAAATTCAAGTTCCCTTGCCTGTTGTGCACAGGAGACCATCTTCTTCGAGACTTCCCTAGCATCCCCAAGGTGCTCGAAGCATGGTCCAACGACTGTCCGTCGTTGCCTTTGACTTCTAGAAGCCAGGTTGGGGGCACGTCTTCAACTGGTACTGATAAGGCTCTTAAGAAGCAGGGTAAGATCACCAATCCCTGTAAGTTGTGTGAAGGGCACCATGCCATTCACCTTTGTCCTTATATGGATGAAGCCAAGTGAGTTTTGGACAACCCAACTGGTTCTACACCACGCCTTCCACCTGGTTGTAATCGGCTTTCTTTGAGTCCTCCGCCAGCTGATCCTACGATTGGTCAAGAGTCATCCTTGGTCGATCCCACTCCCCCAGAAATTCAAATTCACGAATCCGTCCCTGACTAACCATTGGTCGTAGGATCGGTTGAACTGGCCCCGTCCACGGTGCACCAGGTCTTTTCTGTCGAGAGTGGATCTCACACCCCCCATGTCCTTCTGGTTTCTTCAGATTCTTCAGACTTGGAGAAATATTCTCTTGTCCCTGTACTTCAAGAAGCTGCTCCTCCGCCTCCCATGATGGAGGCATCGGAGGATATCCCTCCCGCCTTCGAGATGGAGGTTATGGAGGATGGTCCTTCTTCCATAACACCAGGGGAAGACCTTCTCGGTTCAATGGTATCCCCTCCGAGTAGTCTGGTCGCCTCCTTTGATTGGAGTCGATTTGCAGGATTCCGCTTTCCGTCTTACGTGCCTTTCGAGATCACAGTACAGGCTCTTGGTCTGGTCGTACCTAGCACCATTATAGATGAAGGTGCCTCTGTTATTATTCTATCCTCAACTACCTAGAAAGCTTTCGGTTTGCTGCCGCTTGCGCCTGTTACGCAGAATCTGTTGACTTTTAACAGAAGGACGAGTCAACCGTTGGGGATCCTTCCAAGGTTACCAGTTACTTTGGGAGGCAAAACCGTCCATATGGATGTAATGGTCATTCCAGGCCCCTTGGATTTCAATCTGCTCCTGGGGCGCGATTATACCTATGCCATGGGAACGCTCGTCTCCTCCCTTTTTCGTGTGGCCTGTTTTCCACATGAAGGACGGATCGTGACCATTGATCATCTGTCATTCTTTGGTCCTGATGTGGCAACTGGTCCTCCATCACCCCCTCCTAGTTTTTATCCACCCGTTGTATTTGCCCCACCGCAGGTCAACTATGTGGCTACCTACCCTGTGCCCGCACTCAGTGAAGACGTCGTCGTGCATAGTGTACTGGGGTCATTGGGTGCTGACTTCCAAGATGTTTTCCTTCCATCGGGAGTGGAACTCTTGGAAGCACCGCCTTCTTGTTCATTTTGATGTAAGTCGGTTAGAGCACGGTTTCTTCCCTATGTCAAGCTCTTTAAAAAATGAAACCAGGTTCTCGGAGCATAGTTCCTCCACTTGTGTCGAGCTCCTAAAAACAATGAAACAAGCTGTTTGAGGTTAGTTCTTTTAAGTGTGTCAACCTCATTAAAATAATGAAACACGAGCATGTTCAATTCGACTTTTTGTTTTGAACCTTCACTCCATTTTCAATGGACTGAAGCTTGAGGGGCATGCACCTCAAATTGAGACACCATGCTGGGGGGCATGCTCGTCTTCCTCATCTCAAGCATAGTTTGCATATGTGTGTGTTCATGTGTGCTTTTAAGCTTGCATAAAAATGAAATGTGTGAGTAGATACATTGTGTGAATACATTTCGCATTGGGTCGTTTTTTATGTAACTGATACATTAGATTACATTTGTATTAGACATTTTCATGACATATAGAAAACATCATCATATGTAAAAGATCCATCCAGAAATAGATATGCATATATATAGATATCGAAATGTTTGCACAGTGTGCATCACATAAAGTCAAAATATACATAATCGGCTTAAGTACATCCGGAGACGATATGTCTCTCAAAAAATATGTGTGGTATAATCCCTAAGAGCTAATCCGCATGGTGCTCATGATAACATGTAACTGCACGCACTAAGCGTCTCAAGATTCGGTGGATCCGACTTGGAACTCCCACCGTATGACGCTGGTACGCCATCGGTACATCCGCCAGCCGAGCATAGTCCGGGATCCCTCGGGCAATGCCCTCGATATTCTGGATCAACTCCTCCCCTCCTGTGCCCTCTCCCTGAGGATCAGGGCTGAGATGAGTCCTCCGCGAGATTGGAGACATCCCAACTGGTCTCTCGGGGCCCACATCTGCATAAATATATAAAATGTGTTAGGACGAATGTGTATTAACAAAAAAAACAAAACATAAAACATAAAAATCAAAAAACATGAGGTCTTACCCAACTCCTCGTCCCAGTCATCTCCTTCTGGCAGTGGGAGATCTGGGTCTCCGGTGGTCGTTTGTTGGCCGCCTCCAGCTCTGGGAATTAGTGCTGCCCAGCGAGCCATTCTTGGCTCTCGTGGAATCGGCTCTGCTACTATGGCCCCTTGGCCCTGGAATATTGGTAAGTGTTCCAGAATGAACGATACCAGGATGGAACCATAGCCAAACTGTTTCAGTTTAGCTTGCTTGCATTTTGTGAGCTATCTCTTCATGTTTATTGTTACTGCTGTAGCCCAGTCAAACAATAAGGGACTCATGCATTCTGAGGCCAGCAGGAGTTGGGCCTTTTTGGCCTCATGTGGTGCCTGCGATCCTGCAGCCCGCGTGATGGTATGTAGGACGAATCTCAATGCCAGGTTGGGGATGGTGTGGATATCCACCTGTTTGCTCCCTGATCCCATTTGTGCTCTTGGGCACACTCGTGCCATCACTTCTTCCATCTTCTCGCCAGATGGTCTGCTCCCAGTCAGGATGGGTACCGGACCTCTGCGAGACAATCCGGTTATGAAATACACATCGGAGACCTCCAGTTCCAATACCTGGTCTCGCAACTTGAACACTTGTTCCTGTTCATCCCAAATACTGATTAGATACTGGAGGAGCTCGGGCTGAGCTCGTAAACAGGGTGTAAGGAAGAACTTCTTTAGCCCACAGTTTCTGAGGGCATTCATGCAAGCCTCACTTTCTATGACCTGTTCATCCTCTTCTCCATGCTCTCTTTCTTTCCACTCAATCACCATTTTTCTTGATTTCCTGCATCCACATGGTCATAAACCCTTAATTAGATCTCTGGTAGGCTTCAAATTTCATTTAAAATGATTAAGATTTCGAATTTCTAGGCGAAATTTTGGGTTCGGCCACTGGCGCGAGCCCTTTGCATGGAAAATCCCATTGGCGCGGGTCCGTGCCCGATACCCGCGCCAATGAGCGCAACCCTAAAAATTCAAAAATTTGCCACAGAGCCTGATATATGGAGGAAAACTATCCAAAAAATGGATTGAAATGAAGTGTAGAGAAGCGCCTCTTACCTGTAGCAGACGAGAATCTGAATGGTCAACCGGATCTGTCGCAATCGCCATCAGAAGTTTGCACTCCAAAATGGACCACTGCTGCTTTTTACCAAGGTAAATAGTAAATGTAATTTTGTTTTTACCATTTTGGCATATTTATAACTTTTTCGACACAAGATAGGTTTTAAAAGTTATTTCTATCAAATATTTTAATATGTTATGTCGAAAATGGGTTTTACGCTTGCTTGGTATGTGTAGCATCAGTTTTTTTGTGACTTTAACGGTGGAAACGAGTTGTATTTTATACTTTTTAGGACTCGGTAAATACGCGAAAAAGTCACTTTGGATTCATATTTCAGCTCTTTTCTGACTCTCTAAACATGAAAAGATTGCCGAGGACCTTATCATTTCGATCTCGTTAAAATGGACACGAATCGACATCTACCCAGTATACATTTACCCCTTTTTCGGGCTGGGATAGATTGATTACGAAAAAGGAATACCCTAGCCTATCGCGACTAGGAGGTTTTCTTGAATATTGTTTTCTACCTTTTCGGATCTGAGAAACTATCTACGAAAAGGGACCTTTGGAGTTTACTTTTCTGCTGTCTTTTCAAACTCTCTAAACATGAAAAGACGCCGAGTTCTTCCTTTTTCAGACTCGTTAAACCCTGATGACATCGGATTCAGTCGAAATGACGTTCTCCGAGTTCCTCCTTCCTAGGGCTCGTTAAATGTACTAGGATGGATTCGCCCAAAGGGCAGACTTACATTACAAGCATATGCTATCCCCTTCAAGCTTGTTATAAAAAATAATTGGGGTACTCGCCAGAAATGGTGGGGAAAAATGGAACCGTCATCAGTGTCGTCGGCAGTATGTCGCTCTTGAACATGGCACTTTTTTGCATTCGTGTCGGGTTGGGGACATCTCATCTCGTTTTTTTCACTTGCCTCCGTGGGTTTGGGTAATCCTTTTTGACCTCTCCTCTGCTCATTGCCTTGTCACCATGACCTCTGATCCGTTGATTTCAAATATGCTGCCAAAACCACTATTGGTGCCGTGATGTGTTCAAGAGAATTTGGCCTCTGCGAATATCAACCTTCCTCTGATTCTCATACAATCCTGATTCACAACAAAAACATCATGTTCCTCTGTCTCGTGTCGATGATGTGGGAAAAATTATGGCCCACCTTCGATCAAGGTCACTTCCTGTTGACTTCAGCTCATTATCTAAGAAGCTGATCTAGAGACTCCTTTATGGTACCTTGGAGCCTGCATGCCTCAATGGCAGGTTCGTCGCATTCGACGAGGGGTTTTCATCATTGGCCTCCGATCGAGTGATTCTACGGGTGTTCGATTCCAGCTCATTGATTCACACGCCGTAGATTGTACCTGTAGTACCTTGAGGGCCATTGTCATTATTGGTGGTCCCTCTCGCATCTGTTAACAACTCTCATCATTGGCTGGTAATCAGACGATGTTCTTGCATGTTCGACTTCAGCTCACATATTCGCATGCTTGAACTTGTACTTTATATGGGTCAAGATGGAGCGCAAGACCCTAGATTGTGTCTGTTGTAATCCAGGCTGCGATTGTGGATTATTATCATTATGTACATGACTCACTGATTAGATGGCTGTGACCATACCTGATTCTATTTATTTGATCCTCGCTGGATGGTTGCGCCCATACCCTGGATCCGGATTATAGTATACTCTGTTTCAGATGGCTGCACCCATACCGCATATACATCATGTACTTGAGATATCAGTTGTATTTTTCTACGCAGGTTTTCCGACGGCGGGGCTTTAGTTGAACATGTTCTTGTAAAGCATTTCACCCCTCTCTCTCTCGGGCCTCATCCTTTAGGGGGCATCTGTTACACAGTAGTTTGTCACCGTCCCTACCATTTCCTGTCCCACACAATGGAGGACCCATTTTGTGACCTGTGAACATTGTCATGCCTTGAAATAATTATCAATTCATTCCTCTAAACATGAGCTTCAATTTCCCTAAAGACATCTCCTTGCAAAAAACCATGAAAACATCTCCTTTTGCATTGGCGCGGGCAGACAGTTCATCACTCGCGCCAATGGGGAAAATCCTACAAAGAGGCCGCGCCAACTGGCGCTCTGTCCCAGAGCAGTAGTCGCGCCAGCCAATTTAAGGAGTGTTTTTTAAATAAAGATGGCGGAAGTTGTGTTTCAACAAACTCAGAAACCATTTCCTATCTTGAGTTGGGAGGTTTGGCTGCGGGAGTTCTATGGAAGGGAAGTAGTTTTGCCACCTCCCATGGAACCTTCCTTGTTGATAGGGCCAATCCCACAATAATAGGGATCCCAACTCCCTCCTTCCTCATCTATAAAAGCCTGCTCATTGCCATTGCAAGCTAGTCTTGAAGTGCCTAAGCTTTGAATCTCCAAATTCCCAAGAGCCTTTGTGCTGTAAGAGCCCTATTTCTTCCCTTAAGGCCAACTCAAGTAAGGAGACTATCGTCGAGAGACTCTAGAGAGGCTCGCCCTTTCCCTGGCGAGCTTTGCGAGACGTGAACGACTGGGGACCCTTCCGAAGGAGACCGCAGCATCAGAACATTGGTTGTACTCTCTTTCGATTGTTTATTAATGAATGACTACTAGTTATGGTTCCACTCTGTTTTTCACTTATGATAATAATGAGCTATATCCTTTCTGACTGATATATAGTTGCGTATTCTGGATTTTATGCTTGTATTCATGTTGTTTCTTGCATGTGCAGGTGTCCATGGAGATCATGGGGATCGTGATCTGCCGAGGCTGAGGAACGGGAACGCCGTCTCTTCTACGAATCATAGCACTGGACTCCAGGTAGGCCTCCATCGTTGGTCTATTTATTCGCAATTAGGAACTTGCGCTGTAGCATTTGATGATTATTGCTAGACCCCTGCTGGGCTAGTAGGGATCGCCTCTGTCCGCAGAGGGAATTTACCTCCTCAACAATGGCATATGTGAAATCTAATTTAAAAACTCCTCCAAGTTTTACCCCCCGAGATCTAGACAATAACATACCAAATCTGGTTGAAATATCTTCTACTACAACATCCATCATAATACTCTTAGCTAGAATTTGGGCTAAAGAAACAAGCATATCTTTGATAAGACCCACACACTTTACCCTTTTTGAATCAAAGGAATAAAGGTCTCTATATGGCTTGGTAATTTGTAAATTTAACTCTTTCATCACAAACAGTGGCATTAGATTATGTGATGCACCAAAATCTAGCATACATGATATCATGTAGAAGAACTGATATATAAAAGGGTGGAACACAAGAATCTACCTCTTCAACATGAGGACCAAAAGTAACCACTAGTTTCTCCTCTTGCAAGTTCACTATATCACCCACCTCGTCAGACTGAGATAAATTAATAAACTCTGCAATTTCCTTCTTATAACCAGGGGTTTTGACCAACTCGAGAAGTGGTACTTGAATCTTCACTTTTTCTAATTCTTTTGAAAAACTGAATGTTTGATTTTGTTTTGTCAACTTTTCAGGTTCTTCTTGGTTTCTGTTTGAATTTGCAGTTTGATCAAAAATAGTAACAATATTCTCCAACATATTAGGATCATTATGTTTTATTTGGGAAGCATCAGCTTGCTACTTTTCTTTTTCTTTATCTTGATTCATGGGTTGTTTTCCCTTGTCTGATTTTTTAATTTGGTTCTTCTATAGTGGAGTTGCCATTGGAGTAGGTACTGATTCTGATTCTTTCTCTTCATCATCTTGAGTTCTCAATCTCTTCTTTGACCTCAAATCATATTTTTTATGCAATTTTTATTGCATAAAATCAGTGAACTATTTACAGTAATCATCCATTTCTTCTTGATCAAATGAGATATCAGTTTCATTACTTTCCTCTTCATTTTATTTCTCAATTTCTTCTTCTGATTCACCATCCTCTATATACACAGCAAAAATTTGATCTTCATATTCCTTTTCATTATCATCAACAGAATGTGATGGTGCTGCCTCTATATATAAAGGTGCTTGCACTCAATCTTGATCCTTTCTTTCTGTTTGCAAAATCTGCAGGGGTTGTTTTCTGAACTGGGGATTAAAAACCCCTCTGTTTCGTTTTGCAGGTTTATTGTTTTCTATTTCCATCTTTACTAATTTGTTAGACAAATTTTTTATGACCTTTGTCATATCATCTATCCTCTGATCTTGAGATGAGGCTCCTTATTTATCTTGAACTTTCCCAGAAGCAGACATATTTGCCTCAATCTCTAAGGCATCAGTTTGAATCTGTTCAAGAGTGGGGAGTCTTCTTTCTCTCAATGTAAAACTAAAATCTGGCTCAAATGCTCCAGCAAAAAAAACCCTTGCTCCAACAAGAGGAGGTTTCATTTCCACAGGCAGAATATTGTACAACTTATTAAATCTTTTGAAAAAATCACTCATACTTTCATTTGATTTTTTTTCTTTATAGAATTAAATTCTATTAAAGAATAACCATAGTCTCTTTTCTCACCCCATCTCTGGATGAATTTTCTTTCTAATTCATCCCAATCATTGATTGAACCACTGGGTAATCCTTTAAACCATTTTCTTGCCTCTCAACTTAGAGACCGTACAAAAAGTCTCATTACCACATCAAGTTGTTCTACATTAAAATTTTCTGCAAATGTGCAGAACAAGGGCAAGTGTTGTTCTACAGTTATTTCATCTTCACCAGTAAATCTAGGGAGTAACTTGAGATACTCATGAGGCATTTGATTCATTGGTTGGGGTAGATTTAATGGTGCATATCTATTCATCAAGAAAGTGAGAGCTGCCATTTTTATGCCCTGATTGACTGCTCCTTGAGTAGGGGTAAAATGGATACCAGTTGTAGGTGGGGATGAATGAGGTGGAACAACTGATATAGGGATAGGTGTATGAACAATAGCAGAAGAACTGGAAATTGTACATTAGGGGAATTTTGAGGTCTAAAATGGACCTCCTAAGGAAATAATAAAATAATAGCCAAACCAATAAAATAATATTTATGAAGTTGCAATTCACTTTTTGCACCACAATCCATGTAACCATAGTTAAATTCAATTCAAAAGTTGTACCAAAATAAAATTATTAAATTTTTAGTATTGATGTGACTATAAATAAGAATGAGATTTTCAAGAAAAAGTCATTATCATTGAACAACTAATGCATTTGTCCTTTGTACTTAAATAACTTAAAATAAAATATAAATATAAATTTATAAATTCTTAATTATATTATATGCTATTAATTAAAATTTATATTATTTAAATTGTATAATAACATGTAATTAATATGCTATATAAAAATGATATAATATAATACAATATAATAAATGTATAGGGATATGCATTGTTTCTTTCAAGAAATATGAAATGACAATAATATATTTTTACTTAAAAAATGTGAAATGACATTTTATGAGTACTTTACTTTGACTTTAAAAGTACTTAGAGCACTACCATGGTTAACCATGAGTTTTTATCCACCGTTGAGAATGTGACAAGTAAGTACCTTTAATTCAAGCAATGCCACCTCAACCATTAGGGATGATGGCATTCCTAAAATTTGATTGGCTCTCATAAAGTGAATTTTGATTGTACATTTTCCTTAGGAGGTCCATTTTAGACCTCAAAATTCCCCTAATGTGAGGTTACGTTTCTGTAAGAGGAAATGATACAAACTCAAAATATTGTTCTTCTAATGTTGGTTCCTGGAAATGAATGGGTGAAGGTGAGGATTCTTTTTTAGGGAAAATGAGTTTCTAAGAAATATCCTTGGATGAAAAAGTATGTGAACTGCTACCTGGTGCAAGCAGTGTGGCATTAGGTGTAGAAAATATTTTTGTTTTCTGGCCCTTCTTTGAAACTAGCTTTTCTGGATCAGAAAAAATACGAGTTTTTTGCTGAGAGGTATCTGACCTCGTGTGAGGCTTCTTAGGAGCCATAATTATTTTAAAGAAGCACATATTAGTATTTCCTCCTCTTTGAACAACCAAAGGAAATATGAACAAAACCAAGGTAAAACTTCAAATCTTCGTCCCCGGCAACGATGCCAATTAATGTTGTACCTTAAGAGACAATCCCTTAGTTGTGATAAGGAATCAGTGCTTAAAACATTTATCTGATTATGTCACGAATGTATATATTTGTCTCTATCTTATCAACCCTCAAATATTAAAGATCAAACCCTTAAATATCAAATATATGAACATTCTGCAATGCTATCTTTAGCCAATGTTGAATGAAAGAATCAGAAGAAACAGAAGGGAGAACTTCAAATTGATATGTTGTTTTATATAGAAAATACCATTTCAAAATCCAAAAGAAGTATATGAAGAAATAGTAAAAATAGAGGAGCGTAAATTAAGGTTTTTTAACTCTGAAATACATAAGTATAAAGAGGTCGGCTGCTCATAACTCTGTTTCATTCATAGATGGAAAAACATAACGTAAACTGAGAATACATTTTCAACATTAACAAAATGGTAGAAAATTTCATTCTCATTCATTAACTTCTCAATCTATGAGTCCAAAAATTAAGGTTTGAAGGTCCAGAACTCGGAACCTCCCTTCCTCTTGAAAATTACATTAAATATGGTAAAAAAAGTTTGCAACTGTTGTAACCAATTCTAACTACCAAAACTACTTCATGACTTCGAAGGTTGTCGATTACACACCTTGAAAATGTCTTTTTACAATTACATTGTACTCAAAAAATAACATAAAGTAAGTATCCTAATCTATAGGAATTTCTGAGGATGTGGCTTCTTTTCCTTGATCAACTGATTTGTCTTTCTTAGTTATAATAGGATTTTGAATGCTTTTATTTATTGAACTTATGTCACCTTTGTTTGCTACCTTTCATGGGCTGGTACCGAAGTGATTTTTGTATTTACTCTTGCTCATGGCCATCAAGAGCACTTTTTCCTTTTGCTGAAGAAAACCCTTTTAACAAACCAAAAGAATATGCCTCATTCACAGAGAAAACCCTTTTTCCTTTGAAAATAACCGAAAAATAAATGGTGGGCCATGGGAATTGGAATCGCAAGTGGAATAGGAGTGGGCATGTTTCGGGCGAAGGAAATCATGATATGCGATGATCGATGAAGTGAAGGGCGAGTGTGATGTGATGCGCGATGGTGCGATGATCGCATCGACATAAAATGGATGGTGGAGTTAAGAACTGTGGAAATTTTGATAATGCAATGGGCGATGTTGCGATGCGATCACATCGGCGACAATCAGTCGCTCAATTCCTGATTCTGATTCCGCCTTCGATGATGTTCCCTTTCAAAAGGCTTTCAGCGATGTGATATGGATCTACGGACGTGATGACAATAAAACTCAGCGTTCATGATTGCTTGAAATTCAATCTCTGTTTAAACGTGGTTTTAACCCAATACTTATTGTATTTTTGGGTGTTTCTGTCTATGAAACCAGAATGATACAATATGACACATATGTGTTTCCTCGAACAATTTTGTTACTTCCTCAAACGCCTGCCTCATATTAACTATTGTTGGAGTCCTGTGATTTGGCTTTAACTATGTTTTTATCTTTGATCTGCAAGTTAAGCCATTGATTTTCTTGCTTTATGCTTAACCTTTATCCCTGAAACTCTAATCTGTGATCTTCACTATTTTCTGTATTGTACAGGTGGTTGGGCTTCCACGATGGGGGTTTTTTTCTTCACCAGTGTTCATGAGACATTGATAAGACATTAATAATCAACTCGTGAATCCCTTTCTGCATTGATTCAGCCTCAAGATTGTCATCCTCAGCTTTTGCCACTGGTGTTTGGCTGTGGGAGGGCCTGCAACATTAATCCACCATTTTAAACCTGCATATAATGATACACTTATTATGAAATCCTGCGTTTATGGTTTGAATACTTCAAATGACTCAGCAAGGGGTTATGGAGCGATGCGGAGGAGGGAAAATGCTCAGAGGAAGGTTCCGTCATAGAAACCAGGAAAAAACCTAGGCAAGTTTGATTATTGGCGCGGAAATGATGATAAGCAGTTTTGCAGAAAACCGCGAGTGGTTTTCGCGCTGGGAATAAGAGGTAAATGGTTTTATGCTAGGTGGATGCAATACATGCCAGTCGTTGACACGTGTCCCTTTAAAAACCACCCATTTCGCGTTGAAAAAGCATGACGGAGGGGTTGGGTGAAATGGGTACGAGAATGAATGCGGGCCATTGGATCTGGGGAAATCAACGGTGGAGAATGCATCGCGGATTCGCACAAGGGCATGAATGGTGTGAGGGAAGGGGTGAACCGCGATGCGGAAATGAAGCGATGACCATCCGATCAGGAGGATCGATGGTCCAGATGAGATCGATGCATCGCAGAAATGAATGAATGTACCAAAGGGGTAGCGAAACAACAAAAGTGCACTGACCATTGGATCTGGGGGAGCCAGATCAACGGTCCAAAACATATTGGCGGGATGGTTTGGTAAGTGATGATCGAGGAGGAAAACTATTGCTGTGATGGAGCAAGAACCGTTAGATCTACAAGATCAACGGCTCAGATCCCATCGGCAGGGAAACATAAGGAAGCGGAAGGAATAATGACTGAAGTCTGATAGCACGAAAAGGGATAACGACTGAGGCCGATGGTCATGGGTCTCGGTCGCATGGAGAAAGGAGCTTAGAACTTAAACCCGCGGGGGCTTAAAGGTCTGCTTATGAAAAAGCTATATTTTAAGGCCAAAATGGGGGTTTGTGAAGGTATTTAAAGGTTCTGATAGATATAAAGAAGGGTTCAACATTTTATCCATACAACCTTATTTCAAAATATTCTTCAAATACAAACCAATCTCCAAATTTACACCTAGTTCCTAAATGTAAATTCTCTACACACTGGCTGAAACTGCTTCATATTAGGCTTCAAATGGAACATAAATTGATTGAATTCTTCTCTTGCACAACTATTTTCCATTCGACATATGACGTCACTGCGGGGGGTCTCGGGGTAAAGTTAAGAACTTTGGCTAGTTCCCCTAGAGTCAATATCCACCATTGATCTCTATTGCCTCTACAGTCAACCCAGTTAACTGCAGAGGCACCCATTTCGTTAACTATTGTGCTCGTAGTGCCCGCGGGTTGGGTCATCCAGTTCAGACTTTGAATATCAGCAGTATCAGCCGATTGAATTGATCGGCCTTTAATATTTTGATACAAAACCCACTTTTACAAAGTTTAAAACAGTTAAAATTTAATACATCAAACTAAAACATTTTATTTTTATGCCAAAGTATAAAACTATAATACTTTAACATATTTGCTTTTCTTTCAATTTCAGATTTTTTATATTTTTAATATAAAATTAAAAGGATATGGAGCTGATCCACAACACATGGAACGGATTTTCCCTATTCATTATCAAGTAAATTACATGTGAGGAACGCTCAACAATAGTTTTCAACTATCATTTTCCATTGACGAGCCATCTTCGGCATGGGAAACTAGTTAATCTGCCTCATTTTCTATTGGAAAATTTGAAACACATGTCTGCCTCAATAAAGGTATCCTCACATCCAAAGAGCTACATTACCAATCACAACCTCATATACAGATCGTAATGGAAGCTCTTGAGAAAAAAGGAAGAAATTGGGAAAATTTTAGCGGTGAAGGAACAAGAACCCCATGACATAGACAAGATGAAACTTCTATAGATGCCTTGTGGGAAGATGATACAACTAAGAATAAGGGAAAATATTTGGGAATTAGAGTTAATAATAGGTCACTTGAGAAACCTATGGGTGGAAAAAAACTGAAGAAAAGGGTTAATTTCGATACTCAACCAGAACTCTCGCCACCGTCTAAGAGGAAACCATGCAAGAAAAAAGAACAGAAGAAGAAGTAAGAAGATGATAAGAAGAAGAAGAAGATGAAAAAAACTATGTAGAATAACACATCTTCATCTGGTAAGGATGAAACCTAGACTTTTCTACTTAAACTTAAAAAACTAGAAGCATAAAATAAGGAATTAAAGCAGAAATTAGGAGGTAGAAAAATTAAAAAAAAGGTTCCACGCCTCGATAAATTGACTAAGGTTTTGATAATATGGGATCAAAAACCACACATGGAACTTTATGTATAGCATGTGTTGAGGGTTTCGCAACAACAAGATACAAAATTTTCATTGCAGACACCATCTCAGAAGAAAACCAAACAAAACCATGGTAGGTTGACACACAAGAACCCATTGATGATGTTGCTGATACAAAAGAACCAATTGTTGAAAAAAAACACCCTAGGATTTTAACCTAGAAACCAACACACAAGAACCCACCAATTATTTTGTTCATACAAAAGAACCAACAATTGAGACAAAGGTTTCTAAGGAAGAAAAATCGAGAGTTGTGGAACAAGAACCTATCAACGAAGTTGTTGATACACAAGAACCAACATTTGAGGCAGATAAAATCAAAGCATGATATGTCATTACACCTTCTACTATTGTTTAACATGGAACACCACTAGAACCTAAAGTAGGGTGGCATTCAGAAATACTTCTGTTGATATTAGAATTGGAGAATTGGAAGAAAATGGCACTTTCCCTGAAAAGGGAGTGATTTATTTGGAAGAAAATTAGAATGATATTCATACCCTTAAATATCAGTGGGGCGAGGAATCGCTAACGGAAGAGATGATAAAGTGGGAAATGAGGAAAGATAAGATGGAAAAGGAAGAAAAAATATAGAAACTACAAAAATAGGTCAAGGAACTGAATGAAGAGAAAGGAAAAATGTATGAGTTGGCCCTAAATATTTTATGTTGTAGGCCACCATCTCCATCCTACCCAATCTTCTTGTGGGAGAAATTTTATCTTTTCCAGTTGAAATCTATCCATGAAAACAGAGCCTACAGGAGCATTTCCACTAGAACGTTTCTGGATTTATTTCGATCATGCGATTTCTATGAGAAGAGTCTGTTATGCAAACTCCTCCTGAGTGATATAGTTGGTGAGCATGCTAGTTTGCAAATGACTGTAGACATTTTCCCCTATGTTGGATATTTTCATCTACTAAAATTTATATCTTTCATGAGAAATCAAATTTATTTCCACCTCACCATAAAATTATTGATTATGAATGAAGAAATGGCAACCCTGAACATAAGACCAAAACATGGTATGACTGCAACTATGAGGTGTAAATTCAAAAAGTTTCTTAGTAAACCTGAAATGGTAGAACAACTATCCCTCTATAGGAGAAGGATTGTTGGATTTTGCCTTAATATTTATGAAAAACTGAAAATTAAAGCATTAGTTGGAAGTATGAAACGATGGGAAACTTGCGGTGCAACACTGTAAGGAAAGGATCCCTTTGGGTGCCCCAATTCCATAATAATTATTACTTGAGTCCCTGAGTAAGTACAAATTGTCAGTATAATGGGAGATTTCTATATAGGGATCAAATAAATTTTCCTCTAATATGGCTCCCGATTGAGAAATACGAGCCTTACTTCCACCTGAGCAAGCATGATGAACGTTCATGGGCACATCGACTCATATCTACCCAGGGGTACATGAAAGAAGATGAAGACATTGTTGGCACTATGCTTTTAAAAAAATACATGCTAGTTTCACAATGGATAAGGACCCTAAACATTCTAAATAATCTGCATGAGGACATGCAGTGGCTTCAGTGGGGGGGAGGGTGCAATATTTGAGGATATTTCAGGCATACTTTTTCCCCAATTTTGGAAAATTTCCCTCATCGAAACTGCAATTTCCATAGTACAATGTCACTCCCTCTGATTAAGAAGCAACCTTTTTATTTGACATATATAATGCTATTTTCTGCTAAGCCTTCAATGAAACAATTCTTTCTTTGGGATGACTAACTAGGGTATCTTTGGAAGTGTTCTTTTCAATTTTTTCTTTTAGGTGGTGCCATAATTACTAAGATCCATGGGTGAAAAACAGTTGTTGTTACTTGTTGTTACACGATGTGAGTTTTTGTTACTTGCTGTTACACCATGGGTTTTCTATTTTCTGTTGTTACACAACGAAGTTGTCATTACAATGAAAATTGTCAAGACTCGAGTCACCATTTTCAAAGATAGCTGTCAAGGGTCACATGAAGTATTTCCATGCCGACAATGAAGAAGATATTAGTTATAATTTCATCTAAACAAGAGTGGCGTAACCATAATTTTTTTTTATTAAAATTAGTTTGTAACAATTTCTATCTTTTTATTATTTCTATTAGCTTAATCAACATGAGAATCACCAGATTCTTATGACTGATTCGTTTCACTAATTTTGGGGCTTTGTAAAATTTTTATAAAAAGAGCTTAGTCTCATGAGAGGATAGGGACGGACAACAGAGATAATACCGACATTATTATATTGTGTTGTTCAACTATTTTAATACAATTATATATCTTGTTATGTTACAACAATTTCTATGCTGAATTCTTAGATAGTTTTCATTTTACTCATGCACCTTGCTAGGGAGGAAGGGACCTCCTCTTTATCAGGGATTGAAATTCTAATAGAATATTTGTTTTTATGTGTTAATGTGGATTTCTTATGACTGTTTCACACATTTTATTTTGGAATATATACACTTATTCTTTCAAATTTATTGCGTGCTGTGACACAGGCTAATCAATTTTATGTTATTTAATTGTTGTTACATATTTAGCTGATAGTATATGGCATGCCTATCTTTATTCTGAAGTTCTTATGAAGTGTGGATTCTTCCTTTTCGAGTGTGTTTCATTCGTGCAGTGTGAATTTTAATTCCTACGAGTTTTTATTTCCATTCTGCAAGAGTGCTTTAATTTATGCAAGTGTGTTCAATGAAATTTTTTCTATTTTACCTGGTTGTTACATGTATCGACATAGATAGTGCAGAAATATTTGAAATAAAAGGCCTACTCTGGTTGATAATTAATGATTGCGGTTTAGTTACTTTTCGAGTGATAAAACCGCACAAAAATTACAAAATAATAATCACTTATGAGAGGAATGGGGAGAGGAGGTACTAAACTACCCAAACATAGGTTATGTGTCCTACAATGAATTCCTTATTGACTCTTAAACCCAAGAAAGGGACCATAAATCTCTCATTCATGAAGTAGTGCTCATGAGGAGAAGGAATTTAGTTTTGCGATTAAGGTTGTTGAGTTTGGAGTATTATAATGACTAAAGACATTAGATAAAAATAAAATATTTGATTGTTGTAAATGAAAAATTATTGTAAGCCAAAGACTTGTAAACTTGAGATTCGAAGCTAAACAAACAAAGTCCAATATTGAAATGTGTTATATAAGGATACCAAAGAGATATCCCTATTTTTGAATAAGGTTGACTGAAAAGAACTAAACCATTTAGTTGTATTTCTCCACACGAAGCACTAGAAAAAAGAGAATCTTAGAGATTGTAGAAAGTGGGAAGGGATTTCCTTCTATGTTGTGAAGACCCTTAGTGGCCATATTTGTTGTTTGATGAGCCAAAACTTAGTGCTTGCATAGTTGCATCCCTATTTCCTATCCAATGAAATAAATTTTCATTCATACTCTATACACTAAAATAAAATCTTTGTTGTTATTCTCTAAGCGAAGCATCCATTAAACATCAAATATGGTTGGGGGTGGCTAGTTGTAAGAAATTTTTAGTGAATTTTTTCCTATGATTTTAAGTGTATTCCTTTCTTGTGAATTAATTGTAAATTTTCCTCTATACTTCATATTTAAATATTATTTTGGATTCATTGTGTATGTGTGCAATGGTAGGTTGAGATTTAAGCACGCTTGAGCCAGAGGATTTCTGGGATGGGTGACCTCCCGGGAAGTCCTGGTTACCAAGTGCAAGCCCTGAAAGTGATGATTGACGCTATGTGCCAAAGGATCCTTTTTCTTGTTGTGAGGATTGACGGGTTTTGTTAACTATGGCACCCAAAAAAAAGAGTAGAAGCCATAATGAGGAAGGAGATATTTAAGAGAAAATAATGTCTAATCTTCAGTATGGAAGAGTTCACCAAATAAATATTAAGCTAAATTAAATCCTAAGTAAGAACTTAAGTGGTTCATGGATCTCTAGTTTAAGTCTTAGTTTTGGCCAAAACAATAAGTTTTATGGTTTGGCCCCTATAAATCAAGATATTAAGATAATTTTAGGACTGGGCACCTTAGAATGAAACTCTTTGGAAAATTCAAGATGGTATTCTCTCTTGATATGGTGGAGTATTGGAAATTTGGGGGCTTGGGTAACCCCATCCTTACCCTTAATCAGATATATCGATGAAAGCGAGGTGCAGGAGATGGTTATAAGGCGGTAGTCTAAATATAAACACATCAAGCCCTCGAGAAAATTGAAGTGAATCATTATGAAAAACCCTTGTATGGAATGGCCTATGAAACAAGTGTTAGTTGGAAGCATTTGATCTATTAACATGGATCATGAAGTGATGACACTAAAAATTTGGAACCTTGAAACATTAGACTAACCAAAGTATCAAGTACTAGGAGAACTGAGGGGTGATGTCATGATTTTATGACATGGTGATTCCATGTGTATGTCATGTGTCACTTGGATTTGGTATTTTTGACATGCCAACCTTGAAAATATGAGTGACATGGAACACATTAATAATGCCTCATGGAATGGGATATGTCATCTTATCCAATGTGTTAAGTGGTGATTTTTCATCTATGATTGACGTGGAATACCAAAATATCATATCAACATATCAACATATTAGAATTTTAGGATGATTGAATCATGTGAATCATTGTTACCTCAATAACCTGATATACATGTTAAAAATGCCATGTATCAAAATTTTCAGCCATTTTCATGTAGAGAGCTATGATTAGGTGACAAAGTTATGAGGTGGTGTGTCGAGGTGGCCTCAGTCCTATTAAATTATTAATGTTTTGTGAGGATTTACAGTTATACATTTTTTGTCAAATCTTTGATGAGCTATTTTGGAGTAATGCTACATCAACATTAGATGTATGTAACATTAGTGTATTATAAGGTTATGTACATATTAACATATATTTAAGTTGATTCATCATTATATCGACATATCAAAATGCTCACGGTTTGAAGAATGCACAACTTGTGAAATCACCATTATGGAAAAGATTTAATATAGTAATAAACCAAAAAACTTGGACCCATGTGGGGGAGATACATGGCTAGGATTTTCCATGTGGCTATATAAATGATGAAGTGGGACTTTAAAGGGGTGAAAGTTTAGAGACTGTGTTAAGAGCTTAAATTGAGATGAAATTTATATCATGGGAAAGCTCGAGATGAGAAAAAATGATAATGGTATCAGGAATGTGATTTAGTAGCTCACCCTCATCTTTGTCTTCAAGATGAGGCACACTTGATAACTCAAAATGTCAACCATATACATTTTATATATTTCAAATTTTAATAAAATAAATATTTTATTATAATTTTATTCGATTACAATTTTATAAGACTATTACTCATAAATTATTAAAACATTTTACTTATGAATATTTTAATATTAAAATTATATTTTATAATAATTATTTTTAAATAAAATAATATAAGATTATTATTATTTAAAATTTTATTTAATATTTAAAGATATAATTTTGACATATTTAATTATATTCAAAATTTCAATTATATATGGCCTCAGTCCTATTGACTTATTAATGTTTTGTGAGGATTTATAGTCATACATTTTTTGTCAATGAGTCATTTTGGAGCAATGCCATATCAATATTTGATGTATGTAACATTATCATATTAGAAGGTTATGCAAATATTCACATACCTTTAAGTGCATTCATGAGTCTATTGACATATAAAAATGCTCAAAGTTTGGAGAATTCACAACTTGTGAAATCACCAATATGAAAAAACTCTAATATAGTAACAAACCAACAAACTTGGACCCATGTGGAGGAGATAAGTGGCTAGGAGTTTCTACGTGGCTGTATAAATGATGAAGTGGGCCTTTAAAGGGGTGAATGTTTTGTGAGGATTTACAGTATACATTTTTTGTCAAATCTTTGATAAGCCATTTTGGAGTAATTCTATATCAACATTCGATGTATGTAACATTAGCGAATTAGAAGGTTATGGGCATATTAACATATCTTTACGTTGATTCAATAGTATATCTACATATCAAAATGCTCAAGGTTTGGAGAATGCTAAACTTGTGAAATAACCAATATGGAAAAACTCTAATAGAGTAAGAAACCAACAAACTTAGACCCATGTGGGGGAGATACATGGCTAGGATATTCCATGTGGCTATATAAATGATGAAGTGCATCTTTAAAGGGGTGAAAGTTGAAAGATTGCGCTAAGAGCTGAAATTGGAGATGAAATTTATATCGGGAGAAAGATCTAGATGAGAAAAAGATGATAGTGGTATTAGAAATGTAATTTAGTAGCTCACCCTCATATTTGTCTTGGTCTTGAGTATGAGCCACACACTTGCTAACTCAAAATGTCAACCATCTACATTTTATATATTTCAGATTTTAATAAAATAAATATTTTATTATAATTTTATTCAATTACAATTTTAAGACTATTTATTATTCATTAATTATTAAAACATTTTACTTACGAATATTTTAATATTAAAATAATGTTTTATAGTAATTTTTTTTAACTACGAGGGAGATAGGTGGCTAGGAGTTTCCATGTGGCTATATAAATAATGAAGTGGGCCTTTAAAGGGGTGAAGGTTTTGTGAGGATTTATAGTTATACATTTTTTGTCAAATCTCTGATGAGCCATTTTGGAGTAATGCTATATCAACATTCGATGTATGTAACATTAGCGTATTAGAAGGTTATGGGCATACTAACATATATCTTTAAGTTGATTCATTAGTATAATGCTCAAGGTCTGGAGAATGCACAACTTGTGAAATCACCAATATGGAAAAACTCTAATATAGTAAGAAACCAATAGACTTGGACCCATGTGGGGGATATACGTGGCTAAGATATTCCACACGGCTATTATAAATGATGAAGTGGATCTTTAAATGGGTGAAATTTTAGAGATTGTGCTAAGAGCTTAAATCAGTTGAGATGAAATTTATATCGCAAAGATGATAGTGGTATTAGAAATGTGATTTAATAACTCACCCTCATATTTATCTTGGTCTTGAATATGAACCAAACACTTGCTAACTCAAAATGTCAACCATATTCATTTTATATATTTTAAATTTTAATAAAATAAATAATTTGTTATAAATTTATTCAATTACAATTTTAAGACTATTTGTTATTCATAAATTATTAAAACATTTTAGTTATGAATATTTTAATATTAAAATTGTGTTTTGTAATAATACTTTTTAAATAAAATAATATAAGATTAATATTATTTAAAATATTATTTAAAAATAATTTTTTAAATAAATATTATATATGTATATGTATATATAATTTAATTTATTATATATATATATATATATATGATTATGTTATAATAATTGAATGTGTTTTATAAAGAGTTGTATATATTTATATATTTTATTAAATATATATTTTATAATTGTAAAATGTATGAAAAAAGAAATAAATAAGAAACTAATATAGTTAATTTAGATTTCATATTTCAATTTTAATTAAAAATTTGAAAATTTCTTTAAGAGTAGTTTTAGAGATAAGATGGATTAGTTCTAGAGATAAAATGGATCTAGGCTGGTTTAATTTCACCTTTTAAATAAGCTATATTCCACATGAATACCCATATGAATATCATAGGTTCAAAATTTTTATTATTTTATTTTTCTAAACAGCTATATTCCACATGAATACCATAGGTTCTCCAATTTTTATTATTTTAATTTTCTAAGCTATTTTTATTTCATTATTTTTATATTCATTTTTTATTTTATTTATTGATCTTTATAAGGTTAATCTTTTCATACATTACATTAATATTTTCATTTAATTTAATCTGAATTATTTAATGTTTACATAAAGTTAATATTTTCATACATTACATCAATATTTTCATTTAATTTAATTGTTTTCATTTAATTAATTTTTTAATGTTTACATTACATTAATCTCTTAATTTAATTTAATTTAATTGTTTTTAAGACATTATACCATATTAAGTTGGAAATACTAATTTTTTTAAATAATATTTAATAATTTAATTTTCATTTTTTCAAATAAATGTTTACATATTTTAAATTTCAAAAACAAATAATAATAAATATTCGAATTTATTTTATTTAATTATTAAATAATTAAATGTGAATAACAAATATAATAACATATTATTATTATTTGTATTTATATTTTTTTTCCAAATTACCTTCAAATATATTTTTATTTTATTTTATTATTATGATTTAATAATTAAATGTGAATAATAAATGTAGTAATATTTCATTTTTTTTTAAATAATATTTAATAACTATTTTTTTTGATATATTTTATGTATTTCAAATTTTAATAAAAAAATAATAACAAATATTCAAATTTATTTTATTTTATTAATATGATTTAATAATTAAATATGAATAACAAATGTAGTAATATATAACTTTTTTTCTTCTTAAACTTGTTCATATGTATTTTTCAAAATAATATATATATATCTATATATATATGTTTATTTTTATAATTAATATAATTGAAAAAAATGTTGTAAAGTCAAGTAACTAAAAAAATATATTTATTTTATTTTTAATTTAAAATTATATATATATATATATATATATATATATATATATATATATTTTATAGTTATTTTATTGTGTTATAATTTCATTAAGATGATATATTTATATGTTTTTAAGATAATAAAAAAGTCATTTAAATATTATTTAAAAACCATTTTAATTTATTGAAGTTAATGTTATGTTTAAAATAAACAACAAAATATTATATAGAAAAACTCTTCTTGGCTTGGAGATGTAAAATCTCTACTAACAGGGTCAACCACGTGAAGGTGAGAGCTTATATGACCCCAAAAACGATCCATCATTGGCATGGGACTAACCACTGACGCGCACCCACACAATCCATTTCCAATGAGGCATAATCACTCACATGCATACATGCACACAACAAACATAGGGTGCAAACAACCATACACATACCCACAAACATTACACATTGACTCACAAATTGACATGTTCAGACACATCACACTTACTATGAACTTTAGAATTAACATTATTTTATGTATGAAATGTAGAATTAACATTATTTTGTGATTAAGAATGAGTATAAATAATATGATGCTGATAATTATATTTATTTTATAAGTTAATTAGTATGATATTAAAAATAATATATATTTGCTTTATTTATTATATTTAAAACACTTATTATCATTAACAAAATTTAGATTAATATCTATAGTTTATGAAAAGGAAAATTATAAATTATCAAAATTAATTAAACCTTTTAAATAAAAATAATTGAATTTATTTATTATATTGATTTTATTTTTAAATAATTAATTTATATGTGCCATTACAAATTAAATCTATTATAAATATTATGGTATTGTTTTTTTAGAGGATTTAAACCTTGAGTATCATGGTTTGCATAACAATTTATAATATAATAATCATTAATTGAGTTATACCCATTTGCTAATATTATGGGCTTTTTAATATTATTGTAAAGCATATTATTTTTCATCTGAAAATTATAAATTAATATTATCCATATTTAAAATTTTAATAGAAAAATAAAAATAAAAAATAAAATAAAAAATAAAATAAAAATAAAAATAAAAAATAAAAATAAAAATATTAATAATAATAATTTGATAAATATTTAAACAAATGTATTTACAAGCTAATATTTTAAATAATATATTTATATATAGAAATAATAATAGTATATTTATAGTCATATAAATAAATATTTAGAAAAATATATTCACACAAATTACATTCATATATCTACAAACAAGTAAATAATACACATACAATTGTAACAAAGAAAGATTCATACACACATAAAAAATAAATTCACACATTCAAAGAATACATTCATACACATACATAGAATACAAGTCAATCAAAGAGTACATTCATACACATGCAAAACATACAAGTACACGAGACACATACTAATATAGCAAATAATAGATTCATACACACATAAAGAATACAATCATACACATACAAAGAATACAAGTAACAAGACACATACAAAGAATAAAAGTAATTAAAACACATACAAATGTAGCAAAGAATATATTCATACACATACAAAGAACACAAGTAAACAAGACACATATAAATGTAACAAAGAATAGATTCATACACATACAAAGAATAAGAGTAAAGAAAAAACATACAAATAATAGATTCATACATACTTAAATAATACATTCATACACATACAAGTAAACAATATCCATACATAAGAATACATAAAAAATACAAGACACAAGCAAATAAAGAAGGAAGGAATACAAGTAACTATGAAAAAAAAACATTTATATATACACAAACAATGAAACCCCCTCTCTAACATTCAAAGAATACACTCATACACATACAAATAAACAATGAAAGAATACTCAAAAGCATGCAAAATGAGACATTCATAAACACAGAAGAATAAACACTCCAAACAAGTAGATACAAGTAATGCAAACACTCTCAAAAATACATTCACACACATCATATAGAAGTAGATATCTTGTTCATTGATGCATACCAAAATAAAAACCTCAACAAATAAATTGTAACTATCCAAATGCAACTAATAAAAACACCATTTCCATTCTCAAAATAATACATTTATATACATATAAAATAAATAATCCAAAAGCACAAACATTTATATATAATAAGTTTATACAACCAAATAATACACAGATTTAAATATTTACAAACACTCTAAATATTATATATAGTATTTAATCTAAATATAAATTAAAATATGAATGTAAATATTAAATTATATTTATTTATATATGTGAAATGAAGAAAAATATAGTATAAATATCCTAATAATATATTTATAATAAAAATATATAATTAAACAAATAAAAAGGTCAAAAATCAAAATCAAAACAAAAACTTAAAAATTCTAAATCAAAGTTAAAAAAAAAGAAAAATTAAAAATTTATATAAATATATGTTATAATTGTTATATAATTTATGTGAATAAGAGTGATTTTGTTATTTGTGTGTATGTGGGGAAGATGTCTAAAATATTGAAAAAATGTTAAATAATTTATGTGAATAAGAGTGATTTTTCCATTTGTGTCTATGTTGGGAAGATGTTTAAAACATTGAAAAAATGTTAAATAATTTATGTGAATAAGAGTGATTTTTCCATTTGTGTGTATGTTGGGAAAATGTTTAAAACATGTTTATAAATTACTATTATAATAAAATAATATAGTTGAGTTTGTGCATATTGGAGTTATCATAAACTAAAGATCATGAAATCAAGAGCACAAGGAACACAACTCAAAGGAGGGTTACAATTTAACCTTCTCCTAAGAGCCTTTTGGAGGGGATGAATTCCCCTCCACACAAAAAAAGGCCTACTCCTTTTATTAATGATATTTTGTGTTCATGTACAATTCTTTGATGAGCCCATCTAAAAAAAAGAAATATAAATCTTTTTAACTACAACATTACAAAACATGAAAAAAAAATTGATAATGTCTTCAGCTGGCTCATGATCAACTTGGTATTGATAAATTTTCTGCAACATACAACATTGAAATGATATTGTTAATATACAAACACTTCATAAGAACTAGTAAAATAATTAAATGCACAATTCATAATATGTATATAAAAAACATTAATACAATATAATTATGCAAAGTCATACAAATATAATTTAATTTACCAATTTAATATAATAACAATTAAATTGTTCCCATGATACTTGTTTAGCTATTTGAAAGAAATCTGGAATAGTCCTGTTGGTGGATGAAAATTAGAAATCAGTGGATGATAGTCCCGTTGGTGGATGAAAATTAGAAATCAGTGGATGATAGTCCCGTTGGTGGATGAAAATTAGAAATCAAACAAGGCTGGGACCAACCACCTAGATTATTAGAAATCAAACAAGACCGGGTTAGGCTTTGACATCGACATGAGTGCTCGGGCGCATCGCTATATATATATATATATTCAAATTCTAAATATACAATTTATTCATACAAACTTCTATTTTAGATAGGAATTAGAAATGTCGCCGGTTTAGGAGCACAAACACTGCGTCCCTTTAATACTGAAAAAAACACATCAATATATGAGTATCCAACGGTTTACTAGGAGAATGCAAACAAACAACAAACGTTACGTTTGCTTTGTTGTGAAATTTTTCGGGTTAGAGTGTAAAAATAAATCAATTGCAGCATTGCTAGGACTTGAACCCGTGTCTCCCAGGCAAGAGAGCTGACCAAGTAGACTACGCAGGAAGTAACATTGTAATTTTTATCTCTAAATTGTAACTAGTTGGAAAGGACAAAATAAAAACATAACAGATTGGAACACTGGTATTAATCTAAAATTAGAACAGATTGGAGCATTTTGGTTTTAGTATTAGTGTGGAGGCCGCGCGAACGGACCACGAGGTTATTATGCTATGTTAGGGCTATCCACCACCGGAATGCTGTCAGAGTAAGACACCTTAGAAGATCACATCTCTGCACAGCAGAAGATGTTTCGAATTGGCTTCTTGTGAAATAAATTGAGGTACATGACTACATCGAATGGAAGTGTACCTCAATTTATTTTCTTAAGGGTACCTCTTGTGAAAAAATCCCATTCGATGCTGCTCCACTCGTCATCTTATGTTTGTTCTAAATTGGGCAAGTTGGAATAGATTAATAGGTTTATTTTAGATGGGTCATGACTCTGTAAAATGTCGGGTAGTCAGTCATGAGTCACGATTCTGTAAAATGTCGAGTCATGAGTCAGGGATAGTTTAGAAAAATGAAGCAGAAAGTTAAGTGCATGATGTGGAGGACAGTGGAGACACATTTAAAGTTAAGTGCAATGATTCCCTCATATCTTCCTCTGCAGGTCCAAATAGCCATCAGCACCCAGATCACTCTGCCCTTGATATTAGGGTAGGGTTTCCATGACCTAAAAACTACATCAACTGTGGATTTTAGTGAGTACATAACACACAATGGGACGCCGAAGGATTGAGTTAACGAGGATCGATAATGGGGCATCTAATTGGCTTCTTGTGAAATAAATTGAGGTACCCTTAGAAAATAAATAAACAGGACAAGTCATTCATACATATACATTTACCTCTTTCTAACTATTCACACAGCTTAGCCCTTGCATAAAGAAGAACAGAGCCATCAATCAAAGAATACTAACAGAACATGGCCATGAACAAAGTTGAATACTAACCTTAAAACTCCTCATTCACTGCTGCTGCAAAAGCACTGGAAATGCTGCTCTACCTCAACCCCCAATGCATATTCTCCTCAGCCATGCCTTTCTCTCTCAATTAGCACAGAGACAACACAAACACTTGCAGACGCACAACAAAAAAACTACACAAAGCACATTGCATACAACAAAACTGCACAACGCATACAACAACACTACACAGTACAACACTAAACTGTACATTTATGGAGCGCTCCATAAGACAAGACACAGTGCTTGAGAGAGAAAGGAAAAGCTAACAGCGCCAGATGATTAACCTGTTGAATGAACAGAAACAACAGTTTATCAGCTTACATTAATGTCCATGTCCCTCTGGAACTAATTAAAGGGATAGACAAACAAAAAATTACCGTTCCTATGAAAATCCGCTTGATCGCCTCCTCCTGCCTTTCCTGAATTTCTTGTGCGGAACCTCTTCTCAATCGATCATTCTTCATTGAGCAGAATCAGGCGCTAGTATATATAATCACTCATGAAAATTTAGGTCGAGTTTTAGGTTTTTTGGACCGTTGAGTTCAAAGTCAAAGTTATCTTTTAATTAAAAGCTTAAACCATTCTTTTAATCACCATTCTTTAAACAATCTTTTAAGTGAGTATTAGTGCTTTGTAATTTACGATGTTTCTTAAAATTGAACTCTTTTGTATTTTCAACGTTGCAGCTCGTTTTTTTTAAATTATGTACGTTGCAATTGTTTTTTTTAAATTATGTTTGTTTTTTTTAAATGTTACACTGATTCCAACCTTTTTACTTAATAATGCTTTAGTTAAAATCTTAAACTAATTTTTTAATTAATCTTTTTTAAATTAATCTTTTAATTACTATGTGCTTTGAATCTTGTCATATTTTGTGATATTCTTGAAAACTATATTTTAGTGTGTTTTCGAATTTGTTTTTTTTAATTGTTCTTAAATTAAAAATATTCTAAAAATTTCTTAGATATAAAATAAATATATTAAATATCTAATATTTTTCTCATTTAAAAAAGTAATTATAAAATTTAGAATATAATAATAAATTAATAAAAATAATGATAATGATAAATCTATTTAAAATTTATGTAATATTTTAAAATTATATACAGAATTTCTCTTAAGACTTGATTAAAGAATTAAAGTATTGTTCTTTCTTATGTTTAAATGGACAATAATTGTTTATATATATTTTTGGCAACCTCGTACATTTCTCTACTTAAAACTCATACTTGTTTGAATTTCCAGCTCCTATGTACAACCTCCTCTTAATCACATATTCATGTCATGATTCACTCACCAAACAAGACTATATTCAATGCATTCCTTAAAGGACAAGTCCTCTATTAGGCAATTTTTGGACCATTAGTTAGCTTTTTATGGTAGAATCCTATTAAAATCTTAAACCCATCTTTAATTACCATTCCTTAAACCAATCTCTTAATTACCATTTAAACTAAGTTGAGTTGTCATGTGCTTTCAAATTTGTTTTTAAATGATATTTTTCAAAACCTCCCTTTCATTAGTTTTCAATTTTGTTTTTAAATGAAAAAACATTCTTTCAAGTTTGTGATATATATGATATATAGACTAGTAATTTTAGCTTAATTATTATAAAAAAAATGAATTTTATATGCTCCAATGTAATATCTAATTTTAATATCACATATAAAATTAAATATTAGCTTGAAGAAAGTAAATTTTATTAAAATTATAAAACATACAAATTATTTGAAAAAGAAAAAAAAAACACTGCAATTTTTTTGTTGTGATTAACTTGGTATTATTTTTTTCAAAATTGAATGATAAATGGTTTTAATGAATTATATGTAACTTATCTTGATATAAAAATTTATATATGTAGACTTTTATTTTTAATTGAGATTAGTTTGGATGATTGAAAATTTTATTTTTACATTCCTTTTTCAAATTTAAATCTTACTTCTTACTTTTTTTTTAGTTTTGTGAGTTGATTGATGCTAATAAAATACTTAATCACATTTTTTTTTTTTTAATGATTTGAAGAATGACAAATCAATTCCAAACATAGGTCACCATGAGACCCTCTTGTTTGTGGGACAAGGGACCCACCACCAAGTGGATGTATGAGACCCCCTTGTTTATGGGACAAGGGGGATCCAATGCTAAGTCTATCAAGGCATACATAATCTACCCCCGTTTGGTTTTGAACCTGTGACCTCATAGGAGTAAACACATGCTCTTAACCATTAGGCCCACTCAAGCTGTATATAAACATTCCAATAAAAGGAATAAAATATCATAAATATTTCCTTAGAAGAAGAAATATAAAAACTCTATTAGGATGATAGATGATTATTTATTGTGTTTGTTTATTTTAATATTTCTTTTCTTACTCCTTGAATTTCAAATTAGTATTGAAAATACTTATTCAATGAAAATTCATAAAAATATTCATGGGTTTATTAATATAATAGTTAATTATTTTAAAATATTCAAATTATATAAAATTAAATCAAAGAATTTAATTTGTTAATAATTTATTGCATACTATATTTATTATTAGTGATTTTTATTTACCATATTTTATTTCATAAAATCAAAATTATAATTATATTAAGGTTTTTACTAATATTTTTCTTTATCTTCAACTGGGTGGGCAATGGAGATATTGGGGTAAACTATGAGAATTTTTTCTTAATTATCTCTTCTTAATCCCATCCCCACCCTCATAAGTTTTCTCTAATATCTCACCCCATCTTTACTCATAATAAGGGCATAGATGGGGAAAATACTCGCAAAAATAATAATTCTCAAGCGGTGGTGGATATTAATTATGAGAGTGAGTAGGGGGGAAATGTTAGGGAAATCATAAAAAGAGGCGAGAGAAAGACATATTAGGGAAAAATTATTAGGTGAAGGGTGAGGAGATATTATTTCCCTAATAAAAGTGTGGAATTGGAGGGAGAGTTTAGAGAAACATTTAGGGGGTGGGAGTATATAGTAGGGAAAAATTAAAACATTTTATTTAATTTTTCCTTTTCCCCATAGCCTCCTCATATTATTTTTTTCTTAATATATACCTTCATAATCACCATCATTATGAAGTTTCTCTAATATTACCCCCCAACCCCAAATTCCCCTCATATTACATTTTCCCTAACATCTACCCCGACCCACACAATCCCCTCATATTATGTTTCCCTAAAGTATCCCCCCACCCTCTCCCTCACCTTCGTTATGAGTTTTATTTAGTATGTCCCCCTAATCCTACACCTTCTCATATTAAATTGTGTTAATTTTTCCTTAATATTTTAGTCAACCAAACCCTCCTAATCCATTTTTTTTCACACATCCCAATGCCATATAATATTTTATTATGTATGTTATTCTAGTTTATCATTTATTTATGAATATTTCAATTATTTATAATAATAATATTATCCATTAGGATTCAAATTATACAATATCATATGAACATATTGTAAATCTAAAATACACAATAAATAATAAATATAATTATAAATTTTTTAATAATAATAATAATTTAACTTTAATGTCACAACCAAGCTAGACACAAAATTGGTGTATGATACCCTCTTGATTGTGTGACAATGGACTTGCCTCAGAACAATGATTTTTCTACTAAAGTTTATGAAGGTCTACATACATATTTATTAAATATTCTTATATTAATAAAGGTATGAAAATTATTCTAATATTATTATATTATTAATCTAAACATATATAAGATATTAAGATTAATATATAGAACAGAGGAACATGGCCAAAAATCACACTTTTCTCCTGGCTGGTCCTGCATAACAGGGCACTCACATGGGACAATCTTCATAAATGAGGTTTCGTAGGCCCTTCTCGATGTATGCTCTGTAAGAATGGTCCGGAAACGCTCAATCACCTGCTCAATACCTATCCCACGACTTGCTTTCTGTGGGATGACATGGCCATGGTCTTCAGACAATCAGATAGAGACAGAAACTCCATCCAAATCTCACTAAGCAAGTGGAGATCTTCCATATCCTCCAATCCCCTGGTCAACAGTGCCTGGAATCTACTTCCGGGTGCCATAGTTTGGATCCTATGGAAAGAGCGAAACGCAAGAATATTCAAAAACACAGCAATGGCAGAAAACAAGCTGACAGGGAAATTTCGACTGCTCATCACAGAAACGGTCAACGCCATGGGTATATAGAATATAGAGGGAAACGCATCTCCAAACGAGGCAAGAATTATACAGATCCTGAATCTTCAAACAAGAACCAACTTTGCTGGAAGAATCCAGGCCTCAACAGGAACAACACAGGACAAATGGACTCTGCCCCCTCTTAACACATACAAACTCAATTTCGACGGGGCTTCAAGAAAAAACCTGGGCATGGCAGGCTATGGGGGAGCAGTAAGGGATCACACAGGAGCAATTCACCTTATCTATCATGGAAATCTCGAAGTGAACACCAATAACGCTGCAGAACTAATCGCTGTCCTCCACGGCCTCACTCTGGTTGGTCGATACAAACTCCTACCTCTGATAGTGGAGGGAGATTCAGAGATCATAATAAGGCTGATCCGGAAACTCCAGATGGGCGCACAGGTGCATAAGGTAACCCCAAGCTGGAGGCTATCGACAATACTGAAAGACCTCCAAGGCCAACTCTGCAACATGAAAGGGATCACCTTCCAAGCCGTTCGAAGGAAAGCAAAAAAGCTGCCTGATGCACTGGCAAATGAAGGGATTGACTCCAATCTGGCAGAGTACCACAGCCTTTGGCATGATCAGGAGGAGGGAGAACTCAAAGCCAATTGCCACAAAATCCAACAATCGGATCTGCAAGCACAGGCCTAGGCCACAAGGCACCCGATGGTCTTCGTTACAGGAAATATATGGCAAACTCAATCAATGCCCGATTGAATATGAGCAAGTCACACCCAAGGGAGAACATAGCCACCAGGCTCGGGCAAAATCAAGCAGCATCCCGTCACACCGGTCTCTAAAAACTCAAAACCACATTGAAGAATGCTCGCTCACAATCTTCAGACAGCGCAACTCCGTGTTGACCGGACTTTCTGGGCGCGCCAGAGCCTATCGAGCTCCAAAGACAGTTCTATTGGCCAGCGACATCCATCTTCAGCAAAATGTATCCATTGGAAGCAATGCGAAGGCATGATACAAAACCATCTCCGGGAGGTCACATTGACTCCCAGGAATCTCTGTATTTTTATACAACAAAACTAATATAATCTGCTTAACTTTACAAAAAAAAAAAGATTAATATATAACAATATGTTAATAAATATAGCACATGGGGAGTCCCCTATGGGGGTGTGTATTGAGGATATTGGTGGACTTGGTGGTTCTGTCTACAACCTCGCGGAGGCGATTACATTAAATGGAGGGGGTGGCATGGCCACCCTCGTGTATGTAGAAGAATGTGAGTATACTACATCTAATCAAGCATGATAAGTAGCATTGATAGGAGGAAAGGGGGGAGGCGGGTTTGTGTCAAAAGAATTATACAAGGGAAAAATATTGAAGCCTTTAGAAATGAGGTATGGCCTACATTTTGGGAGAAATATACGTTAAATGGAGGCAACTCGTAAAAAATAATATGCAAGTATAATTTCTTTGCATCCTTGAGAGCGGCTTCGAAGGGAAAGGATATGAGAGTGAAGCTATATGCAAGTTGTGTAGGGGAAAATTGGGGATCGGTTCTATGTAGCTCAGGGCTAAGGAATTATGTTGGGAGTTCATACCATATTCTAGTTTCATACCAATTCCTTTCAATTTCTCTCAATGTAATTGGTACGCAAGGACCCTTGCTAGTCTTCCCTTGATGCACAAAGGTCACTACGTCTTTGGTAATTCTTAAGCCTTCTTATATTTATAATTTAGCTCCTAGTATTTTACTTAGCTTCGATTGTTTGATTTTGGTGTTGCTTTTTCATATGGGCTTAGTCATTCTCTCATTTTTGTCTTTTTAGTAGTGGGACTATATCCATGCATTGTGGTGTATTTCATTTTACTTTTTCCAAACCTTACATGTACCAGTGTTGTTTTAATATCTATTACTGGATTCTCACACTTTGGAGTTGGTATGGCTGTTTTTGGGTTTCATCATCCCAATCATGTTGACAAATGTTACTTTGCCTTATTTCTGCACTCATATTTTTGTTCTAGGCCATTTATGTGTTGATACCAGAAGGACATGCCTATTTGACAATATGCAGTTCCAAAGTATGAGAAGTAGGCATGGGGGGGAGGAAACAATCCATAGGGTTGAAATTAAACCCCCAAAAAGGCCTAAGATGCCGCTAAACCCTTTCATTTGTTTGTATGCCTAGAAACCTGTAATGAAATTTAGCAATTGGAAATCCTAACAGCTAGAGATAATTATTCCTTCTCAAATTTATAGATAATGGATGAAATTGGGCAGTGGTTTCCTAAACCTAGTCATACCAAGGGAAGGAAAAATAAGCACTTCAATACCTTATCACAATAATGAAAAATACAAACCCTATTGGGAAAGGTTGTTACTAAAAACAAGGCTGAAAGATATAATTATTTGTATGTCTCAAGGACGTCAAATGTATCGAGAGAAACCAACGGATATGTCTTAATAGAAGGGATATGTCTTGAGAGAAGGGACACTTGGGTGGCTCATATTGAGTCCCACATTCCATGTATTAATGTTACTTCAACTACTTCAACATCCACTTCTAAGGATATGAAACTTGTTACCTCTTCTGATTCCTAACTTTTGAAATGTTTATTGGTAATTTATTATTATTATTATTATTATGTAGATACTTTAATTATGCTTTAGTTGTTAAAAAATTTGGATTTTTAAGCAAATTATTTTATAGGTAGGTGGTAAAAAATATAACTTTTCCCTCCACGAAAATTGAGACTGCTTACTAACAGACATGCTTAAGATGTTAGGATGACTAATTTACTAAAATTATATTTGTTCCTCGCATCCCCCAAATATATTTGATTTAGAGAATGCTTTGTTTCTATGGGTGGGTGATTTCCATGATTGGATTGACTAATTAATCCCTTGTTTTCATTAATATCTTGACTAAAGTCCTCATTTATAGTGGTTTATCCCAGGCTGCATACCTCACTGACATTCCCTGGCCAAATTATGCTCCCTTTTGTAGTGCAATTCTGATGAGGATAAGCTCTCTGATTCCTCCCATTGTAGTAGCCTCTATTGTAATTATTTATCTAAAAATTACTCCTTCCTTACCTTCTCATTGCTCCATAATATTTATTTTGCACATTTTTTGATGGAATACCATCAGTGGAAGTTGAACCAGCTCCATATCCATAATGACCTCGACCTAAATTTCTTTCAGCCCTAAAGCCTTTATTGGGGTTAGGATAGCCATTGGATTTCCTTGTTGTGAGTTTATTAGGTTTTAATACCACATATTGTGAACTTTTATCTTTATTATTGTTGATGGAAATTGTGGTATCATCCTGTGTAAGCACTATAATTTTTTAGCCTTCCTTCTAAATACGCCTTTATTTGTTTCCTCTATGACCCAATGTTGACAAGCCATGGAACCACCAATCATGTGCTTCACCTTCAAAGTGCAGCACTGCAATCTTGATAGCTTCCATCTCTGGGACCTTGTTCAACTAAAAATAGATATCGATCTTTTCTACCCATGCTTTGGCAGAACATTTGGATGACCCATCAAAATTGGGTAGAAATAATCTTCCCATATAGTGATGTTGATCATGATTCTTAGTGAATCCACTATCTCTATGCTTAAGTCTTGGTCTTATTTTATCCTTAAGGTGACAAAATTATTGAAAACTCAGCTGATCTTTGAATCTCTAATTTTGAGACTCATATTCTTCAAAGTAGTCTTCAAGGGATTCTTTCTCTTGTAACCCTTCCTTTCCCACAGCCAAAAAGGTAGGCATAGTGGAGCGTTCGGAAACTTGTGGCTGATTCACTGGTTGATCATTCTAGTGGTGAGATATGCCAGAGCTTTCTCCAAGATGAAATCTATGAGGATATTATTTGATTCTGTCCATTCTCATCTCTTTGATCTCTCTAGCAAGATCTTGCATGGGTTTCAAAAGAGTTTTTGCAAACTCCTTTCCATCTTCATCACTTCCAGATTGGTGTAATCAAACTTCTTTTGTCTTATTCTAAGATACCTCTTCTCTCTATCAGTAAGAGACTCCCTTTCTTTTGAAGACATATTGGCTCTTCAAGAAAATCATAGGTTGTGCCAAGAAATTTGCTCCAATACCACTGTAATATCCACAAAAGGGAACAAGCAGTAATATTGAACAACACTGCTCAGAAATAACGCAGTTAAGAAAAATAAGAGAAGGAGGCCAATATGGAGGCTCAAAATTGACATATACATCAGCAAATTAGATTTACAACAAGGCCCATACAATGTATAACAGGAAATAGAAGACTGATATAGAAGAAAATCCTCAAAAGAGGTGCTGCAATCACATGTATTCACTGCAAAAAGGCTTGACAACGTTATTTTATAGAGCATACAGCAGCTAGAGATTACAACTTAGATCTAGAGAAAAATAATGCATTAACAGTTAGATCTGTGACAGATCCATACACTATAGTGTCTCTACTTTACATACCGCTTGGGGTTTTCAGCAATACATGAAGCACATGGAGTAGATATGAGATTTTCTGCAGCAGATCTGCAGAATGATTCAGGATTTCTGAAGAAAATATAGGAGTATTAAAATCAGATCTGAATATGACATGGAATAGATCTGAAATCCATGGATCACCACTGTGAGGGCAGATTCCCGACACCAGAGATCTCTCCTCCAAAAGTCTGCCAAAATACCCTGCAAATTTCTTCTTGCAAATAACACAGTACTGGAAGAGGGGCTGCACTGTAGGCTTTAAGAATAGTTTGGCCTGATGCCAAGATGTAGATCTAAAGCTCCAATGGTCCAGAAAACTCTTGCCAATGGGATAGAAGACTTTCCCACTGAAAAGGGGCACTAGATCTGCCTATATTTGATTAGATCTAGCCTCCACTTGCTGCAACTTACAAGGAAAACCAAACCCTCAATAGGATCTGCATTGTAGTTGAAATATGAAGCTTGGAAAAATGCATGATAGTGGACAAGATAAGAAAGACTCTTCCAAGAGGCCTCTCAAGGAAAGAGGTGGGATTCCCGATGAGGAACACCTAATGCTAAACAACACAATTCTCTGCTAAACAACCAAGAGAATGATATATGTCTAAACAGATAATATATTCAGAAATATCATACAATAAACAACCTTCTCATGTTGTTCTCCTCTTCCTTTTATAAGATAGAAATCTTGCCGAACCCTAAACCACTTCAATGATTTAGCTTCTTTCACATGTGCCACCTCCAACTAAGACTACATTGTGCATCAATGAGGATCATCCCTTCTAGACAGTGTTGTTGATCTGGTCAAGGTTGACTTAGTCAAATGTCTCAATCCCTTTCACACATAAGGGTGTTTATTAATATAGCCCAGATTTATCTTTGTTCTTATGTGGCATTGATTTATTCTTTGTTTTAGGAGTTTTTATTGTCCTCCTTTACACATTTATTCATGCAACAAGAAAATGAAACAAAATTGTATATTCCCATTAGCTTGGGCTAATTGGGAATATTACAGTCCCACATGCTTATTGGGATGCCATGTGGCATGATGTGGGCCCCACTTCTCTTACCTTAGCAAAACTTAAAACTACTCTAACTTTCTTATACGAGCTCGGATTTACACGTCTTTCACACCGTTGCGATCGGGGAGACGAACTCTTCAACTTGAACCTAGTTTGAGAGCAATCCAAACACTTATTTTCGATCTTTCATCAGCCCTCTTTGTCTGGTGTGTGTCTCTGGAGCCACCTGGATCAATAGCGAAGGAATCTTCCATTGATGAATATAAACACTAAGGTACTGACAAAAGGACTCTACACCTTATTTCTAGAGAAATGTGTCAGAGTAGATGGGAAAATATCTCTTGGAAGGAAGTCATTAAGGCATCCCACACCAATTCAGTGCAATTGTAACCCATAGGCAAAAATTTGGAATGAATCGGACAAATAAAAGTGAAGCAACCAACTTTAAACCCTCTGAACCAACCAATAATGAAAGCTAATAAAGAGGCAAGGAATCCATCGATAGGGTCAAATGGAAATTAAGGTACTACACGAATCCCAGGTGTGATAATGAAAGTTGAAGTCAAACACAAGGGAAACCACTCAGTCAAAGACCCATGTTGTTGATCAAATGCTGATCATAAGGCCACCTATCAATTATGTAAATGGGGCCAGGTTGCGGCTCTAGGTTTACTCTTAGAGAAATTTTTTGAAGTTGATAAGAGAAAAACCCACTGGTAATAATTCAATGGAGAACTTCTCAAACCAGTAGGAGAAAAGGACCAAATAACAAATGTGATAGAACAAGAATTTGACATACTGGGTATGGCTGACTAGAAAATGTGTCAAGAGACACCGCAGAAAGGTCAACTCGGGTTTACTTCCCTTGAAAAAAATCATGACTCATTGTGACTATGGAAGCATATGATAACATTGTATAAGTTTTTCATGCAAGAAGCATGAACAAACCCTCCATATGATTGGAAGAGATAACCAACCGGGGAGTACTAACTCCACAAAAAGGTTATGGATCTCCTATTTCAAACTAAAACCCATGCAAAATGGAGAAAAGACTTAGATTTTTTGTGCTTTGTTCAAGGGCGACACAACTAACTCTTAGCTACCATAAAATATGAAATTAATGTCCCGATCCCGCTCTTTTTGGGATATTTTATTTTTTGTCTTTTTCATATTGAAAGCCTGAAAACGAATAAAGGAATTCTTATAATATAGTTGATAGAACGAGTTTCGGTGAAAATATGCACTAGTTCCTAGGATAAGAACAATCCTATGCTCAATGCAATGTGGCGAAACTGGTAAATGACACTCAAATGAATGTTCTTCCCATGGGAAAAGGTGTCAAGTTGCAGATGCTAAGTGATTGCAAGGCTGACTTTACAGAAGGACATGGTTAAAAAGTTGGCTTATACACGAGTCCAAGTGAAGCCATCTTAATTCCAAGACATAAAAATGCTCAATATGTAATGTAGTAAAACAACTCAACAATCAAATGGGATCCTCTAAGGTACAAAGCCAGAAAGGTAGCAAAGAAGAAGAATAATTAAACTTCATCGCACAAGTCATGGTAGGCCTAAAGAGGACCCCCGAGCCTACACAATTTGCAGCATGGGTGACATATTATAGCGAGGATCTAAGTAGGAAGCCCACGTAAAGGATGGATCTACCATCATATCATGATTTTTATAAGTCAACTAGTGAAAAAGGTTTAATAGTCATAACATGATGGGATCAACCCTATAGCAAGATTTCAGTATGGAGGCTAGTATGCATAACTGCAACGGAAAGTGAATTCCCTAACCTCTATGTTAGTTCTGAACACAATACCTGCCATGACAGGTCAGCGGACATGGAATTGAAGCGGTCAAAATTATCTCGAAATCATTGAAATGTCCTAAAAACAACCTATCCCATCACTTACAAGTCAAAAGGTCATAAAGTCTTGGACAAATTCAAAAAGTAAACACAAAACTTTAGACAAGTGGGTTTTGAATTTTTTTTTTAATTTTGGGCATAAATAGGCCTTTTGAACTCACATTTGGTTATTTGTGCATTGGTGAATTTGAGAAAAATATCTGGAGTAAAAAATCCCCAACATCAATCCAGACAAATTATCAGCCGAATCAGCTCAAATTTTCCAGGTAATCCTCCCAATCAGCTGATGGACCCTTAGCTAAACTGAAAGGGGGCGTGAATCATTTTAGTACATTCATGGACATTTAAAACTCTTTTCTTTAAACTTATTTACACCTCCATTTCATAAGCAACTTAATATATAATGAATCAAAAAAATTAATATGTGGGAAACAAGTAATAAGAAGATTAAACACAATACATCAACACATAATCATCATGCACGTAGACAACAGATATAAGTGGAAACCCATAAGGGAGAAAACCACATCCTATTATTGTTGTGATGCAAAGCCAAGCTCCAAATCCCTCTCACCACTAATTTTCTGTAGGCTCCAACCTACAGGAGGCTACTACCTCAAGTTCTACAAGCTAAAACTTACAAGGAAGCTCCAATTCCCATCTATTTTCTGTAGGCTACAACTCACATGAGGCTCCTACCTCAACAAGCTACAACTGGCCATCTATCGAGCTCCAAATTGAAACGAAAGCACCAACTCCCATGTATTTTCTGCAGGATACAACCCATAGGAGGTTCCTACCTCAACAAGCTACAATTGGTCATATATAAAGCTACAACTTGATGTGGAAGCACCAAATCCCTCACACTACAATAAAATCATATGCTGATTTACCTGGATATTAACTTTTTTTTACTCTTTCTTTATTGTTGCCCTTTCAGCCTTCATATATGCTTCATATCAGCTCTGGATGTGCACAACATCTCTATCTTATCACACTCATTCTTCCACTCACTAACCTCTCTATGGACATTGCAATAACATCATTTATAGAGATAACTTAATGGTTGTTTGCATTCTATATGGGAATATGAAGTGAACTAGCATGACTCTTTTCCTTCCACCCATTTGATTCCTTACACTTCAGTTCAGGTTATTACATTAGTCATAATCATTACAACACTCATTGGAGTTTTTTCTATGCCTATGGAGACTTAATTTTGCATCACAAACAATATAAAATACTCGATCAATTTACATTTACAGTTACAACAATATTTCAATTCATCCCTTTCAGCTTCTTGCTTTGTTGTTCATTTTGTCTTCTCTTCATGTTGTCCCTTTTTCTTCTCTGCCTATTGTTATATTTCCAACTATGCATCCTAATTGTCTTTGCCCAACTTGACCCATGTCCTTACATTTTACATAGCCTCAGCCTATTGCATATATTACCGGAAGCATTCTATGCTCTTCTCTCTGTGTTGGGTCACTTATACACCCGATTACTTCCTTCACATTCAGACTAATGTTTTAATAGGCGCACTACCATTTTCACTACAGTCGGGTCACTTGCCCCAGTCTTTTCTCTTACGTTGAGCCTTTCCTTTTAAATCAGCTGCAATCACATAACATTGTTATGCATGAGCGTCGGGTCCTTTTTCCTTAAGGAAGGTATAACCTCATATGTGTGTGTGTGTGTGTGTGTGTGTGTCTATATATATATATATATCGTTGAGCACTTAGAGTCAGGTCTTACACGAGTCCTCTTTCTTGTGTTCCATATTTTTTTTAATTACCTGAGTCAACTTCGCGTTCAGGATTTTCTTCTAAGAAATGGCACAAACACATTAAACCTTGGACCTTGATTATATTGGAATTAAACTTTGAAAAGCCTCACATCTAGTTTCTTATCGCAATTTAGCATTCCGCTATGTTATATGTTATATATGCCTTTCTTTCTCCCAATGCAATTTCATAACTCAATACACATACATCCAAACTTTTAAATGTATTATCACTTACCTTTGGAAGTTATCACATCCGGTCTCTCATCGCAGTTCGACACTTTTCACTGTTATCCGTTGTACTCTATTCCTTCTAAACTCCCAATATACGATATGCGAAGGGGTCCCACCTGTCTTATCGCACTTTCCTATCACAGTTTCCTCATCACAGATTCTTATCACAGTTTCACTCAAATATTTGGTTATAACCTCTTGCGTCATGCCATTTGCGATAAAAGTTTCGGGTCCCACTAGGGTGCCACGTCACTGCCACATCGTTTTCCATGTCATCAAGATGTATTTGCGATTTTTGGGGTCAGGTCCACGTCATCTGCCACGTCGCAGCCATGTCACTTGCCATGTTAGCTGCCATGTCATCTCCTACACTTTGCAACTTTAAGAATTTTGCAATATTTGTGATTTTGTGATTTCGAAAATCGGCCTGAAAACCTTATCGCATGTCACACCTTTTAGAATTTACCATAATGGACTTTCCTTATTTTGTGTGGTATTTGATATACTTCACATCACAAATTAAAACAATTTAACTTGCAATTTCTTAAGATGTAAATATAAAATTCACCGATTTTGATTTGCGATATCTCTGAACATTGTTCTGTACATACATTTGCACGAATTCACCCTAACCTGTGCACTGTTCTTAACGTAAATAAGCATGACTCTGCCCTTGGCCTGCACACTGTTCTGAACGTAAAATAAGCACAACTCTGCCCTTGACTTGCGCATAGTTCTGAATGTAAAATAAGCACGACTCTGTCCTTGACCTGCACACTGTTTTGAACGTAAAATAGCACAACTCGACCCACTCTTCACAATTGTTCTTCATTTTTGCACACACTTATTACTTTACTTAGGCACGTTCATGACTCTGCCCACTCGTGCACGACTTGACCCAACACGTTCATAAATCGACCCAAACTTGCTGCCTTTGCTGCATTTGCTCCTTGATAAATATTCTAACGTTTCTCCTCTCTGCTCCTTTTCCTTATATAATGATATAATGTTGCTCCTTGCCTATCTGCTACTCCTCTGTCTTTATTTTACTCTTTGCTACTCCTATGCCTCTCTTTTATGCTTATCCACTTAACTTTTGCCTTCTTTTCCTTATTTCTCCTTTATACTCCAGTTGATCCTGATCTGCTCCTTTGTTCTCAATGATAATATTGGTGTTGTTACTTTCTGTTCCTTTGCCATAGGTAATAACTCTAAATATTCTCCATGCTTCTTTTCTTCTTCTCTCTACTTTAGATTATAATTCTAATGTTTCTCCTTTGCCTTTCTCCTTTTCCCCTTCGCTGCACATTGCTACTGCTTGTCTCCTTTTTTCATTCTCACTGCATCATTGCCTGATATGCTCCTTTGCCTTATTGTTGCTACTTCTCTACTCCTTTTTCTTAATGATAATTCTGATGTTAATCCTTTATTTTCCTTTTCCATCAATGAAAATATTTCCAATAGTCTCCCCCTTTGGCATTGATGGCAACACTTCCTCCCCCTTTCATTCTGAGAAGTGCCTTTCTTCCTCTGCTTGCTTTTCCTCCCCCTTTGACATCAATGGCAAAGGGTTGCACATTTTCCAATTTAGTTTTCATCGTTGCATTACTTCTCTTTGAGTTGTGTATAAGCATTCTTCATTTTTTTCTTTTGATATGAAGTGAATATAAACACTCCATCCATTCATTACACACTTGATGAATCCTTTTTTATTTGAATGAATACACCTAATTTACCATAGTATTGCTACTTTGTGATCTTCTGGATACATAAAGGGTGTTGTTTTATGTTACACATAAGCATTTATTTATGTTCCCTTAAACATTTCAAGGGTGTAGTAGACCATCGTTGTGACTGCATTGCATAATTCATAAGATATATGAGCATTGTTGCGGTAAAATTTTGAAAATCACAGAGATTACATGAATATGATTCAAATTGATGCTATCCCAAACTCATGAGAATGTTGTAAGGCATATCACCATAGAATTTATTTTACCTTTTTCCCTTACTGCTTGATAGTGGTGATATGTGCTAGACTTCTGAAGATATACTCACTACAACCCAAAAGCCCTTGATTGTAATATTCCCAAATGGGAAAAGTAGAAATATAGAACACATTAGGGGAATTTTGAGGTCTAAAATGGCCCTCCTAAGGAAATTATAAAATAATAGTGGAAATAATAAAATAATATTTGATTACATCATCAAATTTTGGAGGGAAAAAAGAAAAAAAACTACTTTTTCAACTCGTATTTTCAACTTATCTACCAAATGTTTTACTCAAATTTCTAGCGGTATTACTCATTGGATGCAAAATTTAATTCCTCAGCCAAGGAGTACCCATGTTGCATACTTTCTATGGATCCTACTACATGAAAAATGAGAAATACATGGAAAAACATGATTACAATCACATTTTTTCATGTATTTCTCATTTTCTGTGTAGCAGGGTCCATCGAAAGTATGCAACATGGGTACTCCTTGGATGAGAAATTAAATTTTGCATCCAATGAGTAATACCACTCGAAATTTGAGTAAACACTTTGGGAGATAAGTTGAAAATACGAGTTGAAAAAGTAGTTTTATTATTTTATTATTTTTTAATATTTTTACCCTTTTACTTTAAAAATGATGAATCATCCCCCATGGCTGACATCATCATATTGAATCCTATTGGTTCTTATAAAGTTTATTTTGGTTGTACATTTTTCTTAGAAGGCTCATTTTAGACCTCAAAATTCCCTTAATGAAATGCTGGAAATAGCAGTGGAAACATCACATCAAAAGATGAGACCAATATGGAACCTTTCCATTAATCATAACAGCAGAAAAATAGTACAAAATAATGGGGCATAAACCATTCAACATGAATCAATAAGCCTCCAATAAGTAAAACCCTCAAGAATGAGGTGCTGCTACTATATCAAAATGTCGGAAGACTACTACAGTGCAGCCATAGAAGCACTGCTACATAAAATGAACATAAAAAACATTAATGGCTGATATATGCCTCAAAGATAATGTACAATGAAGATAAATACTCTATACAACCTCCAACAAAGAACCCAAGAGGGTTTTTAGAAATACACCAATATGCAAGATATGAACCAAAGCCCTAGGGCTGGAGATTCAATGCAACAACACATTTGGAAAGGTGTGCCTAATCTGATATGATAAATAATATAGCCTCCTCCAGTAGACTTCCTAGATGAAAGGCCGATCCTTTCACTAGAAAACCTCCTCCCTAGATGGTGTATTGAAACCACCCCTACAACTCCTCCCTGAAATAACGTAGTCCAACACAGAAATTGCACTGTAGGGGTAAATGATAAAGTGGTCTGATGAAAAATGTAGCAATAAAACTCAAGGCCTTCCTCACTAGCCTCCCAATGGAAGGAAACCTTCCTCCACTGATAAATAGCTCAAAAATCACCCAAATCAACTCTCCACAACTTCTGCCCTACAACACAACACAACCTCAATAGGAACTGTGTTGTACCATAAGACTGAAGCTTTGGCCTAATGCCTGAATGTGGAAATATAGTGCAAGTACTCTTCCTGAATGGGCATTAGAATTCCCCCAAGGATAGAGGTTGGATTCTCGATCGGGAACACCTTGTGCTAAACAACACTACAATCTTAGCTAAACAGCTAAAGAGAGAAACAAGTCTAAATAGACCATAAAATCCAAAATATAAAACATAACATAATGATCTATGGTTGCCATCCTCTTCCTTATATAAGTGGTGAGCTTCCTCACCATTTTCCCCACTCATTAAAGGTATTACTTCCATGCATGGAATCTCCCTCCAAAACTGCGTTGTCCCATAATGAATACCACTCCTCCAGACAATGTTATTGATTTGGTCAAAGTTGACCCAGTCTATGTGCTCCAGCCCCTATTCACACATAAGGGTTATTTATCAAGCCACTAAAGTTACCTCATTTCACATTAGCAGTGATTTTATTCCTACTAAGGAGATTTATGGGTCTCCATACACTCTTATTCAGAAAATTAAGAAGTAAAAGAAACAATTAATATTCCAACTATGTCATGGATAATTGGGAATATTACAGTCCTCCCCTCCCAAATGTTGCTTGTCCTCAAGAAACTGTAAAGGTGAGTGTTGCAACTCTTCTCCTCCTCCATTGGTGATACCTCCATGTGATAAAATCTCCTTATAAGCCAAGTGTCTCCCAATCAATCCCTCCATGAAATTCTCCTCCAAAGTTCTCATGAGATGAAAGTGAATCATCCCAAAAGGAAGCAAAATATCCAATGTAGCAATCATGGTTTTCCCAATGTTCTCCCTGAAACATGAAGCATAAGAAACATGGAGAATATCTCTCCCAAAGGGCACATCCAATCCTTCCATCCTTCTTCCAATCATTCCCATAAAAAGAATAAGGACATGATCAAAGTATGGGATCAAAACCAATGATACATAAACATCCATATGAAAAAATGGAGGTGGATCATAGTCCCACATGTGGAACCAATGCAGTATATCTCCTGACTGCCTCATATAATTATATGGTAAGTGGTTTCCCCACCACTTACTTGCTGCCATATTCTTCTCACATGCTTTGAGAAGGTGAGAAATGTTTGGTGCCTTTGGAATGCACCCTGAATGGTAAATCATCTCCCTATATCCTCCTAGGGAGTGGCCATGCTCAACAATGTTTATGGCCCCAAGTTGGCCATGAATTTTATATGGAAGAATGCTCCTACTTGGAGCAAAGGCCTGCACATATATGGTAAAGGGATGCAAATAATCATCAAGTAAATCATTATGCATATAAACATGATCCTTACCATAAACTCTACTCATACAGATGGGGTGGCTCATAGATAGGCCCCCTCTCATTCCTAAAGAGCAAAGAGGTGGTTGTGATAACTCCCTCAAAGAGTTATCTATCTCCTCCATCTCCACATGGTCCATGCATCTCCTCAAATGCTAATATATCTCCTCTTCAAAGCCTTCCCAAGTATATCCCTTCATGATGGTGTGGTATGCTCTCATGGAATAAGTATGGCTAAAGAGAAAATCTTCATGTGCTACATGTAGTAACTTCTACTTGATCTTGGATGCTATCGATAAGAAGATCCTACCATGATATTATATGGCCTCATATTTGACTTAATATCCCTCCTCTAATAGTTGGTCATCAAGTATCATGCAAGTAAAAATATCCTTGGAATAATCCACCAACAGCTTGGATTTCCAATATGGATCTATCCTCCATAGTGACAACATTGATGATCTGTCATGTAAAACACCTGTCATGGTGGCTGTCCTCCCCTTTGACATCTCCCATGCACAAGTCACATACCGGGGTGCTGCTATCCTCCCTATGTTGCTCCTCTTGTAGCTGCTCATGCTCAAGTAAAGGTTGAATATTTTGGAGGTTAATCTTACATGGGAAGCTATCACCTATCCAAAACTTCTTGAGTTTGGCCAAAGAATGTATTAGTGGCCACAATCCTCTACCATGTGTGGAAGATTTATCCCCAAGTGAGAACATATTCTGAACCTCCAAATTCAAAGAGTAGTCTCCTTACACCATGATAGTGTCATCCTCCATCCTAGTAGCATCCTCTCTCAGTGTAAGATGTGGTGTGAGAGCAGGTAATGATGATGTTGGGAGAATGTCTCCCTCCTCCTTGAGTCTACCCAAGACTCTCTGCGTTGTACCATGAGCTCCCAATTCCCCCACTCCTCTTGGATCTATAAGTGGTGCATCATGATGTGAGACATTCCTCACCAACTTCAGATCTGGTAGCTTCCCAGGTGGTTTGCCACAAAACAATAATGTCTCATGGGCCAAAGTCATGTGCATAATAGATGGGAATATTAGGTCCTTTCTTCCACTGTGCAAATCCATCTATGTTTTCGATGTGGAATTTGTTTATAAATGATATGTGTGCATGCCCTTAATCATCTGATTTTTGCCACTTTTTCAATCCACCCATTCCATCTTCAAAGTCTCCCATTCTATGGTGACCTTCCCCAAAGTAATCAACCACTACACACACAATATCACATTGGTGTCAGGTATTTCAACCATAAAGAAGTGATCAGTCAATGTATATGTCCCCATGGTGACAGATAAATATGGAACGTAATGCATGCACTGCATAGTTCTAGCTCCTAGGACCAAAACAGAAAATCTCTCAAAATAATCAGTGGGTATTGCCCTCCTCTGCACTAGTTGGGAATCAATAAAGTTGTGGGTAGCCCCACTATCAATCAAAACTAAAACACTCTTATCTAATATGGAACCTCGAACCCTCAAGGTCAAGTACTTGGGTACTCCTCTCAATGATTAATTAGGAGCTCAAGTCCAAGCCATGGAAAAAGCTCAAAATTGAAAGTGTTCAAAATCACTTGAAACCTAAACGACTGGATAGCCCTTAGTGATACGATCCTAACACCATGTACGGCACTCAAATCTAACACTGTATGTGAAAGTTATTCAATTTTGAAAATTCACAATTTCATGCAAAAGTCCATTTTGACTTTGTTTGACTTTGATTAAAAAATATTAAAAAAAATATTCCTTGGAATATTCCCTAGAATATTCCCCAAAATATTCCATTCGGGTGAATGAGTGTTTGAAAAGTGGCATATGTTTATTCGACATTGGTTTGACTTTTTGATGTTTTGACCAATTACGGGCTGCCACGTGGCAGACCCAGAGGGCGCCACATGGCCCCCTGGTCATTGAAATAGTGGCGTATCAAAAAAAAAAAATTTCTCTCCTCGAGATTTGAACACAGGTCTAGCGACCACTAGCCAAAGCACCCCACCGGTTGAGCTGTATGTTAGTTCTTAACATACAAAGGGCATATGTTATATTTAAACTTTAACAAGTTCATGTTTGGGCGGAAAGGGGGCTAGCCCCCTATACATAGAACCAAGCACCCAAAACCTTGGGCCATCTACTAGTGGTTATGTGAAATTTCGATTATTTCATTTGTGTGCACATGAATCACAGCGGAGGTTACGTGGAGTTAAATGCCATGATTTTTATAACCGTTGGCTCAAACAATTATGCCTGCGGTTAATCCAGAAATGAAGCCATGTGACCAGAGCCCATTCAAAATTTAATTTAAAAACTAGTTTTCCCAACTGTTAAGGTTTTCGGCTCTGCCGTTTGGGCATTTGGGCCAAATTTATCGACCTTAACTCCAGTTTCTCCACAATTAGTGAAGGTTTTCAAGGGTAGATTGGGAAAAAATTCTTTTGGCCATAACTTTTGATAGGGAGAACCTTTTTGGATGATTTTTTTTTTTTATTTCGGGTATTCAGAGCATTATGAATTTATTGGAATAGGTTGCAGAGGCAGTAGTGGTGTTATATAGCCATTTTAACTTCAGAGAATATTTTTGAGCCATTAGGGTCATTTTGGTAATATAGTTTTATTGGGTTGTACCATTTTGTTTAAGGTAAAACAAAGACCATTCTCAACTACTTTCCACCTTTGGAAACCAATAGAAGAGGTTTTTGAACTGTTTGAAGACTTTTAGAGGCCTAAAACCTTCAGGAGAGTTTTCAGGGCCACTAGGGCCATAGGGCCATTTTGGGGTTGGAGCTGTTTTGGGCTATGGTTAACCATTTGAGTGATCCAAAAACTATTTTCAGATAATTTTGACCTTCTGAACCTAATGGAAGAGGTTTCAGATCTGTTTGAGGACTTCTATAGCCCGAAAAGCTACTGAGGAGTTCAAAGAGCCATTAGGGCCTTATTTCAAGAAGCACTGTTTATGGTAATTCTTCATTGTTAAGTGAATTCGGAAAGGAATTCTTAGCTTTTCCATGTCTTATGAATCAGTATTTGTATTTAGATTTGTCTATTGAGACACTTTTAAACTTGTATTAGCATTTGAAATCATTTTAATAAAAGAGGACAAGCTCATTTTGGGAGGCTTGATCCAGCAGACGTAGCCCAGGAGGGGTGAACTGCTCATCAAACATTTGTGTCATGTTATGATGAAGTTATCTTGTTGAAAATTTCTGATTTAATATGTTAAACATCAAATTAAATTAACTTTCCTTCACACATAAACTCTTATACAGTTTCCATAAACACTTTGTTTCAATTACAAGAGATGAATAACAGTTTGCACATATAATTTTATGGAAAACAGATCATGAGTGTTAATTTCTACAAGTTCTAAAGACAGAGTCTGTAAAGGGCTAGGTAGCCTCTGGATCTCATCCTTTTATCAAAGGTTACATATCCAGTAAATTCCCCTACACTCAATCTCTGGAACAGATCTAAGAAGTTGCATTTTCAGATCAGTTAATACATGGAGAATTTTGCACACCTTTAATTAATGGAAATGGATACCTTGCACACATTTTCAAGTACTTCCATTTTCAGATCATATGATGTTAGCCACCTATAATATTTGATTATAGCAAAAGGTGGCTAAGACTTTTTGAGCCTCCAAGGAACAAATTTTATTACTGAAAATTGTTGGCTCTTGAAGACTCTTGAAAGGCCTCATGCCTCTGTCCGAAATATTCATTGTTGTTCCCATTTTATACTAAAACATTCTGTTGATTTCATGAGAAGAAACTGCTGGAAAAACCATCATTTTTCCCTTCCCCCTCTTTCAAATTTACCTTCATTTGCTCCCCTTTTCCTCCATAAATCCCTTTTGTTTTCATGATTCCAATTCTTCCCCTCATGAAAATCACTTTTATAAAGTTAAAGACTCACTCTTTAGCTTTACCGAAACCTCCAAAATCCATTGAAAATTTTTGAAAATTTCATAAAAAACAAGTTTTTATTACTATGGACTTAAGCCCCCTTGGGCTAAGTCCTAAACCACTTCCCCATCATACGCTTTGGGGCCAAAACCACGTGCTAACCTGTTTTGGCGCTTATCGCATCGCAAAATGTCAAGTACGCAAGTCTTTGCCATGGTCTGAAAGTTTCGATGTGATTAGCCTTTTTGTGTTTAAAACCCTGATCGCATTGTCATTTTCTTATTAAACGTGGGCCCGCCTCAGCACTTAAAACCGTGTAATATTCCATCTCCGATCGTTTTTTTTCTTTTTCTTTGTAAAGTCTTAAAACCCATTTTTCCAAAGTTTAAACTAAAAAACCATAACCACGTGTTTAATATAAAATGGGTAGATTGAAAGACCGATCGCACAATCACAATCGGAGAAAACACAAATGGGTTGATTAAAAAGACCACATCAAAAACTTCCGATGCGATTAAGTCTTTTATATATATAACTCCGCCCCTCTGATTGAGATGACCCGATCACATCGGAAACCTTTGAAAGGCCCCTCCGATTATGTTCGTTTGAAAATTCCGATTGCGATGTTCCGATCGCACCATCGCATCAGAGTTTTTTAAATCGCATCGCGCAGTTTTCATCGCATGCATTTTTTTCTTCCCCTGACCACTTTTCCTCTGATTCGCTCCCCGCCGTTGATCTCATTCTCAGATCCAAAGGCCATCGCCTAATCGCTTCTGCCTTCCCGATCACACAATCGCATCGGAGTTTTTTTCATCGCATAAATTTGTTTCTTCCCCCAACCGCTTTCACTCCAATTCACTCCCCGCTGTTGATCCAATCCTCAGATCAAACGGCCATTGCCTAATCGCTTCTGCCCTCCCGATCGTGAAATCGCATCAAAGATTTTTCATCGCACCCCTTTCCTCCTCCCGCTGATTGCGATTCCCCGATTAGATCTGGACCGTCCACGTGTCCAGATCCAACGGCCACGCTTTTTTCCCGCCTTCTAAGCTGTTTAACCCAAAAACACAGGATTTCTTAATTGTTTTATGTTTTATGCAGGTTTTAAATGGTTTCCTTTGTTATATTAAAGAAAGGCCAGGGGATGGGAATGACGATTCCCGTGCCTTTAGTCCTTAAAAGAGAACCATTCACAGGGTTGGATTCAATGTTTTATCAATGTTTCATGGGAATTGATGCCTCTAAATCCCAGCGCGGCTTGCACATCGACAAGACACTACGTTTAAGACACATTTAAAATACTATCAGTTTTCTGAAGACAGAGCACAATGGGATGAAGATTGAAGACAGATCTAGAAAAATACAGCTAAAGATAATTATTAAAGGCTTAATTTTCTGGTTTAAAACACAGTCAGAAGAAATCATAAGTGTTTAACTGACAGAAGAGACCTCCACCATTGTATTTGAGGTGAATTGATTCCTCAGCTACTACAAGAGCCACCTGTTGCCTCAAACCTTTCAAAACAGAGGCCGAAGTTATTGTTCCAAATCTAATAGTCCACCTCCAGCGCAGCCAGGGAATTTCTGTTGCAAGGAACTTAAATGCCACAAATATCTGCAGTGTTACTCCCATATTACGCAGAGCCTTAAAGTCAACAAAGCTCCCACGGAGCTTTGATATTAATTGTGAAACATTAATACAGCGGTCCACCTGTAAATTTCTTTATCGAGCCCTTCAAAGGCCGAGAAGTCATAACTTTGTATTAATTATCCTTGAAGATCTTTTGTTAGGTCTCACCTCCTCACTCTTCTATAAATACTGCAGTAGAAGATGAGAAATTGTTGGTTGACTACGTTGTTGAGCATTGTTATGTAATTGAGCTTGAAACTTCTGATTGTAAATATTATTCACTGGCCCTTGAAGCTCTGTTTGTAATAGATAAGTTAGGCTAAATAGTGAAGATGATTTCTGAACTGAAACACTGGACTTGAAGACTGTAACTGGTTTGACATCAATAACAAGTTGTTTCTTGGGATCCTGGTCTATATTACTAGTGAAGTGCCCCTTTCTTTGTTATTTTTTTTCCTTCTATGTATGCCATATTGTTCACTATTATTTGATAAAGAACAACGTTTGCAGAGTTACGATTTACTGTTTATCAGTTCCCTTCTCTAACTAAAAATATGTATCTTAATGTTTTCCTCCTTTTTTTTTTTTTAAGAATGATTCAATACAGTTTAAGCAGTTAGGAATGCTGGAGTTCCCTCATCCTACTGTTTTCTTTAAACATTGTTCTTGAAATTTATTTTCCTTATTTGCTTATTAAAGTTAGACTAGAAAGTGATGGTTTTCCCTGTTTCTAGCTTCTATTCTCCAAAGGCAAATTCTGAAAGTTTCCCTTGGTGTTGTCTGAAAGCAGACTAGGTTTAAAAGTACTTTAGCTAATCTTAAGATGCACTTTGTTTTCTCTTATATGTTTTCACACTTTCTGAAAGTAATCATGTGGATTACTAGATTTTTTGTCAATTAAGCTGCTTTAATACAAACTTGCCCAAGAATTCAATGGTTGGCCCTGCACTTGGTTGGTTTTAAAAAGTTACTTAAGAGGCTTTTTCTTGTTTGGACTGACTATAAATCCCTTGTGAAATTATTATCAGTTTCCACCCCTCCAACACTTTATTGTTTCCATTCCATCACTTCAATCTCAATGATCTTGTGACATAGATGACTTGCCCCTTGGATCACTCTTGATGTTGTTGTTCAATTAAATCCATGATATGACTCCATAGCCCAATGGACTAAAAACCAGTGTTATATATATATATCTTTTAACCTAGCTGTTCTATCCACTTGCAACTTCTCACCTTTTAAACTCTTTGCATTTGGGACTTTCCACCTCAAACAGTAATCATGCTCAACCATCCAAAAAACAAACAAAACCCTTGGCCTTTATAACTAGGCTAATATCATCACCCCAAATTTCAAAGACAAATCCATCTTTGCACTTATTGGAGAGATCCCTCTCCAGATTCAGGAGTGCTAGATCCTAGAATCCCAAAGTTGGTTGAAACGATGTTGTTTCTGCAGTTTTAGTCTCACCAATCTGCTAAAATTATAGATTCCTAACATTTCTGGCGACTCCCCTGGGGACGCATTTCCCTTAAACACTTTATAAAACCTTGAGAGTAAAAAGCAGCCTTTTCAAGCACTACCAAGTCATGGTAATCATGGTAAAACTTGTTTGAATCAGTGACAAACTAGATAAGACCTAGGATTCTCTTAAGACTTTATCTAACCTTGAAAGATCAGTTGGCTTAGCCATAAGAGTAAACTATTTTTGTCTCATAACCGTAGCTAAGTTTTGAAACAAAGTTAGGATATTCTTAAAAACCATACAACTGAAAAATAACTTAGAAAAACCTAAAAATATTTCAGACTGGTTCTCAATAAACATGGTGGTGGACCATAAAACGTTTTACCTCCTTAGGAGCTAAAAACTTCCACTTGGCAACTCCACAATCCTTAACAGACCTTAAGACTCCACTGGGAAGAACCCTTCTCATTATAACATCTTTCAAACTCAGTTAGAGGACTGTAGGATTGAATTTCAGACAGACTAGTTAACCTTTTAAAGATTTTCATACCTGGTTGAACTTTTCTTGTTTATTTGGGTCTAAAAAACATAGCATAGTGGCTTCTAGAAAGATTCACACTAGAGCTCATCCTGACCCTGATCCACCTGAGGTAGTTGATAACCTAGAGAGTATCCTTTGGAAGTCTCCTAGGATTAAATTATCAATTATTTTCAGATCACCCATGAGAACTAATTCAGTCCCCGAAAATCTTACAGCTCTACAACAATCACAACCTGACTTAGTAAATCCATTCAGAACTAGGTCATTTGATGATATAACTCAGCTAGACTCTGAATTTTCGCTTTCTTCCCGTGAAACAAGTGAACATCCTGGTAATAGAGAAACAACACCCCATGATTTTCATTTCCTCCACAATTTAGGTGTCTCTCATCCATGATCAGCTCAGCAGTCTATTCCTGGTCCATCCACTTCTATGCATCCTACATCCACTATCCAAACCACTCCACTTCATCCCACTTTCCCTCTTGTAAATCCACCTCCACCTTCTGTCATGGCTGCATGGTATGCTCCCCTAGTCCTCCCTGTACCACTAGTCAATCTTCCACAGGACTATCAGTCCAAAATTCGATTATATGATGCTAACAATGCCACAACTGCATCACAGCATGTGGATAAGATGAATGAATACTTTGAAAGAAATGAAATTGATGATGATTCTGTCAAGCTTAGATTATTTTCTCAAAGTCTAGGGGGAGAAGTAATAAAATTGTTCAAAATTCTAGCCCCCCATAGTATCAATGATATCCAAGCCTTCCATCAAACATTCTTAAACAAATGGGAAGTAAAGAAGAATCCGCTCCAAGTCCTTTCTGATTACAAGAACCTCCATAGAAACACTGGGGAAAGTGTGAAATATTACTGCACTAGATTCAATAGTGTATACAATGCACTCTCCCCTGAACTAAAACCTCCACAAGGCTCAGCTTTAAACAAATTTCCTGAAGGGTTTGACTCTGACATGACCTATCAACTAAGAGAAAGAGATTTTGCAACTCTTGAAGATATGCAAAGGGGTGCTCTTTCTGTGGAATTCAACTTAATGGAGAAGAGAGCAATAATGAAAAATGAAAAGAGAGTGTCTTTTAGAGAGGAGAACACACCTTCTACTTAAAACTCAAAGATGGAGAAAATGATGAAAGAGATGAGCATAATTAAGAAAGCACAAGCAAATCAAAACCAAACTGCTCCTCAAAATAGAAACCAGAACCAAAATCAGAATGTTAGAAGGAACCAGCCTCCGAACAGACCTAGGGAAGATGATCAACAGATCTCTCCTCCCTTTCATCAAAACTATGTGAGTGAGGTTGAGGAAACATATGAGATAACGGAGGAAGATAATATCAACATGCTTGGTGTAGATAATGATGACTTCGAGATTCATTATGATAGAAAACAAGGTCTATATACACCTTATGATGAAAAAAGAGATAATGGTGAAAATGATTATCAAGACATGGAAAATGTCATCATTGAGTCTCAAAGAGAATATGACCTTAGAAGCAAAACTAGTCAACAAACTTCCAACACCAAAACCTCTGACCTATCTTCACAAAACAACACTACAACCAAGCCTAAAGTTGTCAAATAGAAAGACAAAACAGTAGTTGTAAATTATGATAAAGGTAAAGGGAAAAGCACTCAAAACAATGAAAAACAGAGTGCACACACTAGTATTACTAACACTTCAGCTAGTACTCCTGTTAAAACTATTGTGTCAAGTGTAAATAAAACAAATTAGCAAGCTGATAGTGCTGATAGAGTGACAGTTAATAAGGATGAAACCAGCATTTTTAAAAGCCAAATTCCTTTCAGCCTGGAGCAGGAAATTTCCAAAATCAAAATCTCTGTTCCCTTGACTAAGTTAGCTACCCAACATGTATATAGAACCCAAATTTTGAAGGCTTTAAATATAGAGGAAAATGGGGATACAGTCAATCTTAGTGATGACCAGCCAAAGCTTATTTTTGGTCCAAAGATTGAAGGTAAATATCAAGAAGGACCCGTTCCTCCCTTTTATGTAAGTTTAAACGTTCATGAATTTTTTTTACACAATTCTATGCATGATTCTGGGGCTTCTCATAATTTAATGCCTAAAGCTGTGATGGAGAGCCTTGGTTTAGAAATTACCAGGCCATATAAAGACATGTACTCCTTTGACTCCAGCAGAGTAAGGTGTTTAGGATTAATCAAAGACCTCTTTGTTAACTTAGCCCAGATTCCAACCAAATGCCTTGTTATGGATATTGTTGTGGCTGATGTCCCCCCCAAGTATGGAATGTTACTATCAAGGTCTTGGGGAGATAAGTTACAACGGACTATGCAAATGGACATGACCTATGCGACTATCCCTGTTTTCAATCAGAATAGAAGACTTTACAGGGAGTCTCATATGCAATACATGGTTACAAGTCAAGACAGACCGCAGAACTCCCCTTTATACTCTGTAGATACCGGCCTTGATTCATTTATCCTTTTTAACGAAGAAACATTAGATGAAAAAATAACTTTAACAGAGTTAAAGGCCGATAGGGAGGAGGAGGTAAATACCACAAAACTGACAAAACAGTTTGCTGCGTTGGAAGACATTAGCAAATTAAACAAGAGTCTTGAATTACAGGTCATACGTCCTTCACTTTTGAACCTGGACACTAAAGAAAATGACCCTCAAATGAATGCAAATCCTGGTGAATCAAAAAAAATGTGACTAAGTGCTGACATTCCACAACTGTTAAGCACGTTAGTTGAAGAGGACGGTAACCGAACAATCGAAACCAAAAAAAGTCCTCTATGGAGTATGTTTTTTGATGGATCCTACACTAAAACTAACGCAGGTGCAGGTGTTTGGATTACTAACACTAAAAACAATCACATAGAAAACATTTCTTGTAAACTAAATTTTCAGTGTTCCAATAACATAGCAGAATATGAGTCCCTGATTTTAGGCTTACGTTTCTTAAAAAAGATAGGATCCAAAAGAATTAAAGTTCACGGGGATTCAGAGTTAATCATTAGGCAAGTCAACGGGGAGTATAACGCTCATCATCCCAGACTTCAGGCCTACCAAAACGATGTCGTGGACCTTTTGGAAACTTTTGAAGAGTCCCAATTGATTTTTGTCCCAAGAAAGAAAAAAATTGCGGCCCACATCTTAGCCTACGCAGCTAGAACATGCTTGACGCCACATAACACCAAAGACTACACAACTCAGATAAAATTCAGACCAGTTGTGCCTGATAATGAGAAATATTGGCAGGTGTTTGACAATGACAAACAAATAGAAGACTTCCTACAATTCAAAAATGAATTCGAACTAAACAGTTCAGACTCAGACTATGAAACAGACTGCAAGGAAGAAAATTTTCTTGATGAAGAAGAACCGTCTCCTGAACTTGCTAATATAAATCTGTTGCCAAGCAAACTTAAAAGCGAAACAGAAATGAATGCAGAATCCGGAACAGAGGAGTTAGAAACTCTGCGTTCTAAATATGAAAGTTTGCCTAAAGGTTTGGCTCCTTTAGAAGAGTTGTTCGATTTTAATGATGTGGCAAACAAACCAAAACTAGAACCTGTAGAGACTGAGGTAGAAGAGTGCAATATAGGCAGTGAACTTAAACCTATGATGATTAAACTGTCTAAGACTTTACCAGCTCACATTAAACTTAAATATATTGAGCTGTTTAAATATTTTTCTAATGTTTTTTCCTGAAGTTACGAAGATCTTAAATCCTATGAAACTGAAATAATACAACACAAAATTCCCCTCAAGGAGAACCAAAAACCATTCAAACAGAAACTGCACAGAATAAACCCTGTTCAGTTACCGCTGGTTCGGAAGGAGATCATGAAAATGAATGATGCTGGTATTATTGTCCCTATTAGATATTCTGAATGGGTATCTAATCTGGTGTCTGTTAGGAATAAAACAGGATAAATTAGGCTTTGTATAGACTTTAGAGACTTAAACAAAGCTTCATTAAAAGACAACTACCCTTTGCCCAAGATGGATCATATTTTACAAAGGGTGGTAGGTTCTAAAAGAATTTCTTTGCTGGATGGCTATTCAGGGTACAATCAGATCTTAGTTCACCCTGCTGATCAATTAAAGACAACCTTTACTAAACCATGGGGCACTTTCATGTATGTGAAAATGCCTTTTAGTCTAATGAATGCTGGAGAAACTTTACAAAGAGCCATGGACATAGCTTTCTCGGAAGAGTTTAGCTATTTCATCATTATCTATCTTGATGATGTTACTGTGTTTTCAAAAACAGATGAAGAGAATTTAGAACATTTAAGAAAAATTTTCGAGAAATAAAGAAAGTTTGGGATATCTTTAAACCCTAAGAAGACACTATTTGGTCTCCAAGAACGTAAACTTCTTGGGCACATTATTTCTAAAGAGGGTATAAAGATAGATCCAAAGAGGATTGAGGCCATATTGCAAATCTCTCATCCTCGAAACATTAAAAAGTTGCAATCTTTCATTGGAAAGATTAACTTTTTAAGAAGGTTTATCCCCAACTTGGCTGAGCTCCTTAGGAATATCACAAACATGTTGAAGAAGGAGCAAAGGGTAAAATGGACCTTGGAAGCAAGGAAGTCCTTTGAGATGGTGAAACAAGCATTAACCAAAACACTGGTTCTAATAAGTCCTGATTTTTCAAAAGATTTTTATATCTTTTCATTTACATCGGAGCATACCATAGCTGCTATCCTTTTACAGAAAAATACACAAGGACAAGAGCAACCTATTGCATTTTTTAGCAAGGCATTGAGGGATGCCCCTTTGAAGTATAAAATTATGGAGAAGCAAGATTTTTCTTTGGTTAAAGCTTTGAAAGACTTCAGAGTATACATCCTTCATTCACACATCATTGCCTTTGTCCCAAACTCAGTTGTTAAAGACATTCTAACACAGGACCCAGATGGTAAGAGATGTAAGTGGATTGTTGTTATTCTTGAGTATGATTTAGCAATAAAACCCACTAAACTCATCAAAGGCCAAGGTCTGGCTAGATTAATGGCTGAATCCAACTGTAAAGTTCTTGACATTAATATGATTAATGCTTTGGATGACCAAGAAAAATTCTCAACTCCTATAGTTGAAGATCATTTTATGAATTCTCCTTGGTATGCTAATATTATTTATGTTTTTCTTAAATTGAATACACCCCCTGGTTTGATAAAAACAAAGGCAAGATTTCTTAAATTGAAAGCTGTAAACTATTACATTATAGATAGATGTCTTTATTGGAAAAATGCAAGTGGTTTATTGCTTAAATGTTTGCCTGAGTTTGATGCAGAGAAGGTTAAGCACGAGTTCCATGAAGGAGAGTGTGGAGGTCATTTGTACTGGAAGACAACAGCCAACAAAATTTTGAGGGATGGTTTCTATTGGCCTACTCTTTTTCATGATATCCACAAGATGATCATTGCCTGTCATAAATGTCAACTTTTTGAAGGCAAAAGAAAACTCCTGCCCCTGCCTCTACATCCAATCACTGTTGAAACCCCATTTCAATAGTGGGGACTTGACTTCATAGGAGAAATCCATCCCCCATCTTCTGCCCAGCATAGATGGATTGTCACTACCACAGACTATTTCAGTAAGTGGATAGAGGCCATACCTTGTAGACAGGCCAATGATTCAGTTATTATAAAATTTATGGAGACTAACATTCTCTCTAGATTTGTCTGTCCTACCAAGATCATCACTAATAATGCAGCAGCATTTGGATCAAAGAAGATGGTTGAGTTCTGTCATAGATATCAGATAACTTTGGGGAATTCCATGGCCTATTACCCTTAAGGTAATGGACTTGCAGAATCCTCAAACAAAAGTCTAGTGAACATAATCAAGAAACTGTTGAAGGATAACAAAAAGTCTTGGAACACAAAGCTTGTTCATGCACTTTGGGCTGATAGATTGACTTTGAAGAAATCTATCGACATGTCACCTTTTCATGTGTATGGTACTGATGCAATTTTTCCAAACAGCCTTGGTGTACCAGTAATGAATTTGATTCAAGAGTTGCAAACTAAAGATAATGACATGATCAGAAGAATAAATCAGACCATTCATCTTCAGCAAACCAGAGAGGAAGTTTATAACAAAGCATTGCAGAAACAGGACAGCATTAAAAATATTTTTGACAGGAGAACAAAGGCCAGCAATTTCAAGATTCAAGACAAAGTTTTAAAGTGGGACTCAAGGAGGGAAGACAAGGGAAAGCATGGGAAGTTTGACAACTTATGGCTTGGCCATTACTCTATTCATTTAGCTGCTGGTAACAATGCATTTTTCTTGCAAGAGTTGAATGGGGCAGAATTGTTTAGAGGTCCTGTCAATGGCAGGATGCTTAAACATTACTTCTCTTGATCCTTGACATGTTTTGAAGCCTTTCTTATCTTTTTTCATTATAAATATCTCATCCACCATTGCATTCAAAGTTAGAAAAATTAAAAATACAAAAACAGTGAAAGAAAGAAAAGAGGGCAGATTGATAAAACAACAAAGGTACATCCCCATACCAAAAAGAGAAGAAAATATGAAAGTGTGCAAGCTTGAATGCCACTCTTGAATGACACACTTCTAGTTATTCAAATAGCCTAATCTTGACTAATTAGTTTTAAATTTTCTGTTGATAGGATAGTGAAATTGATTTGCCAAACTGTTTAATCTTGACTTATCAATAGATAGTTTAGGATAGAAATTGAAGGTTCAAACATGATCAAAATCTGAACCTAATTTTCCAAAGAGAAATTGACTCAAATCTGTTTTATTTTTTGAGTAAAAAAAGATGTAAATTTGGTTCTAATTAGCTCAAAATCTGAACTTGAGAACAAAGAAAAATAGCTCAAACAAGAGTCAAAACAGAGCTGTAGAAAAGAGGAAGGAAATGTTTTCAATTTTCATATCTTAAGCCTTCCATTTTTGGTTTAATTTTCTGCAAAATAAATGTCTATGTGCAGCTTGTTTTTATGCCATAGATCACAGCAAGTCAAACAGCTTAATCTTGACTTGACTGTTTTTAAAATTTATGTTTTAGAATTTAGAGAATAAAAAACTGTTGGATAGTTTAATCCCAACAGATAGTAGAATAGGTAGAGAAGCATCTGAACTCAACTATTTAATCTGAGTCCAGGGAGAAATAAGGAGTAGAATTAGATTAGTTTTCCTGCTTTCAAAAGAATAAAATGTAGAGAAAAGATTTTTCCAATCCAAGTGCACTCTAATGAAGAAAAAATGTTAGATCAGTAGGATTGGGTAGGTATAAAGTTTGTATTGATGAAGGTCCATTGTTTTTATGGCTGCTAATATGTTTTCAAAAGAATATCATTCAAGCAAAAGGAAAGCATCCCAATGGATCAGGCACAGGTCAGCCTCCTAGAGAACAATGGATGAGGCAACTGATCAGCCTCCCAGAGAATGCAAGTCTGGAATTCTTGATGCCTTCAAGAAGGCATCATCCCCAAGTGGAGCCACTGTTAGCCACCTATAAGATTTGATTATAGAAAAAGGTGGCTAACACTTTTTGAGCCTCCAAGGAACAAAATTTATTACTAAAAATTGTTGGCTCTTGAAGACTCTTGAAAGGCCTCATGCCTCTGTCCGAAATCTTCATTGCTGTTCCCATTTTACACTCAAAAATTCTGCTGATTTCATGAGAAGAAAATGCTGGAAAAACCATCATTTTTCCCTTCCCCCTCTTTCAAATTTACCTTCATTTGCTCCCCTTTTCCTCCATAAAACCATTTTTTTTCATGATTCCACTTCTTCCCCTCATGAAAATCACTTTTATAAAGTTAAAGACTCACTCTTTAGCTTTACCGAAACCTCCAAAATCCATTGAAAAACTTTGAAAAATTCATAAAAAACAAGTTGTTATTACTATGGACTTAAGCCCCCTTGGGCTAAGTCCTAAACCACTTCCCCACCATACGCTTTGGGGATGGAACCACGTGCTAACCCATTTTGGCGCTTATCGCATCGCAAAATGTCAAATACGCAAGTCTTTGCCATGGTCCGAAAGTTCCGATGCGATTAGCCTTTTTGTGTTTAAAACCCCGATCGCATTTTCATTTTCTTATTAAACGTGGGCCCGCCTCGGCGCTTAAAACCATGTAATATTCCATCTCCGGGTCGTTTTTTTTTTTTTTTCTTTGTAAAGTCTTAAAACCCATTTTTCCAAAGTTTAAACTAAAAAACCATAACCATGTGTTGAATATAAAATGGGTAGATTGAAAGACCGATCGCGCAATCGCAATCAGAGAAAACACAAATGGGTTGATTAAAAAGACCACATCAAAAACTTCCGATGCGATTAAGTCTTTTATATATATAACTCCACCCCTCCGATTGCGATGACCCGATCGCATCGGAAATCTTTGAAAAGCCCCTCCGATTATGTTCGTATGAAACTTTTGATTGCGATGTTCCGATCGCACCATCGCATCGGAGTTTTTTAAATCACATCGCGCAGTTTTCATCGCATGCATTTGTTTCTTCCCTGACCCAGCTTTTCCTCAGTCCGCTCCCCGCCATTTATCTAATCTCGAGATCAATAGCCATCGCCTAATAACTACCTTCCGTCGCGCGATCGCATCGCAATGTTTTAATCGCATGCATTTGTTTCTTCCCTCGACCGCTTTTCCTCCGATTCGCTCCCCGCCATTGACCTGATCCTCAGATCCAATGGCCATCGCCTAATCGCTTCTACCTTCCCAATCGCATCGGAGTTTTTTCATCGCACCCCTTTTCTCCTCCCGCCGATTGCGATTCCCTGATTAGATCTGGACCATCCACGTGTCCAGATCCAACGGCTACGATTTTTCCCCGCCTTCTAAGCAGTTTAACCCAAAAATGCAGGATTTCTTAATTATTTTATGTTTTATGCAGGTTTTAAATTGTTTTCGCTGTTATATTGAAGAAAGGCCAGAGGCCAGGAATGACGATTCCTGTGCTTTTAGTCCTTAAAATAGAACCATTCACAGGGTTGGATTCAATGTTTTATCAATGTTTCATGGGCATTGATGCCTCTAAAAGCCCAGCGTGGCCTGCACATTGACAAGACGATGTGTTTAAAACACATTTAAAAGAGTATCAGTTTTCTGAAGACAGAGCACAGCGGGATGAAGATTGAAGACAGATCTGGAAAAATACAGCTAAAGATAATTATTAAAGGCTTAATTTCCTGGTTTAAAACATAGTCAGAAGAAATCATAAGTGTTTAACTGACAGAAGAGACCTCCACCGATGTATTTGAGGCAAATTGATTCCTCAGCTACTACAAGAGCCACCTGTTGCCTCAAACCTTTCAAAACAGAGGCCGAAGTTATTGTTCCAAATCTGATAGTCCGCCTCCAGCGCAGCCAGGGAATTACTGTTGCAAGGAACTTAAATGCAACGAAATATTTGCAGAGTTACTCCCATATTACGCAGAGCCTTAAATTCAGCAAAGCTCCCACCGAGCTTTGATATTAATTGTAAAACATTAATACATAGGTCCACCTATAAACTTCTTCATTGAGCCCTTCAAAGGCCGAGAAGTCATAACTTTGTATTAATTATCCTTGAAGATATTTTTTTAGGTCTCACCTCCTCATTCTTCTATAAATACTGCAGTAGAAGATGAGAAATCGTTGGTTGTAGAACTTTGAAATACATCTGAGCTTAAAATTTCTGACTGTAAATAGTGTTCAATGGCCCTTGGAGCTCTGTTTGTGTTAGTTAAGTTAGGCTGAATAGTGAAGATGATTGTTGAACTGAAACACTGGACTTGAAGACTGTAACTGGTTTGACATCAATAACAAGTTGTTTCTTGGGATCTTGGTCTATATTACTGGTGAAGTGTCCCTTTCTTTGTTATTGTTTTTTTCCTTCTATGTATGCCATATTGTTCGCTATTCTCTGATAAAGAACAACATTTACAGAGTTAGGATTTACTGTTTATCAGTTCCCTTCTCTAACTGAAAATCTTATCTTAATGTTTTCCTCTTATTTGTTTGTTTAAGAACGATTCAATACAGTTTAAGAAGTTAGGAATGCTAGAGTTCCCTCATCCTACTGTTCACTTTAAACATTGTTCTTGAAAGTTATTTTCCTTATTTTCTTATTAAAGTTAGACTAGAAAGTGATGGTTTGCCCTGTCTCTAGCTTCTATTCTCCAAAGGCAGATTCTGAAAGTTTCCCTTGGTGTTGTCTGAAAGCAGACTAGGTTTAAAAGTACTTTATCTGATCTTAAGATGAACTTTGCTTTCTCTTATATGTTTTCACACTTTCTGAAAGTAATCATGTGGATTACTAGATTGTTTGTCAATTAAGATGCTTTAATACAAACTTGCCCAAGAAGTCAATGGTTGGCCCTGCACTTGGTTGGTTTTAAACAGTTACTTAAGAGGATTTTTCTTGTTTGGACTGACTATAAATCCCTTGTGAAATTATTATCAGTTACCACCCTCCAACACTTTATTGTTTCCATTCCATCATTTCAATCTCAATGATCTTGTGAAATAGATGACTTTCACCTTGGATCACTCTTGATGTTGTTGTTCAATTAAATCCCTGATATGACTCCATAGCCCAATGGACTAAAAACCAGCGTTATATCTATCTTTTAACCTAACTGTTCTATCCACTTGCCACTTCTCGCCTTTGAAACTCTTTGCACTTAGAAATTTCCCCTCAAAACAGTATTCATGCTCAACCATCCAAAAAAAAACAAAACCCTTGGCCTTCATAACTAGCCTAATATCATTACCCCAAACTTCAAAGACAAATCCATATTTGCACTTATTGGAGAGATCCCTCTCCCGGAAGTGGAAGAAATTTAGATCCTAGAATCCAAAGTTGGTTGGAAACGATGTTGTTTCTGCGATTTTAGTCTCTGTCTGCTAAAATTCTGATTCTATGAGATGGTATCGAGCTTTGGTTAAAGCTTGGTTTACTCATCTGAGAATTTTTTTTTGTGAAAAAGGTGTTAAAATAGTGTAAAATATTGATTGTTTTATTGGTTGCAAAATGGTTAATTGTATGAGTTTGCTTGAGTTGAAAAGATAGTTGTTGATAGCTAAGTCTTGGAAAGAGTTGTAGACAATTTCCTTACCCCAAAGTACCTCAAGATTATCTTTGGAAAACAAACCCACTTGATTAGTGTTTGCTACAAAAGCTATTGGAGTTTGTGTTTTATGGCTGCTTGAATAAGAAGGGGTCTTTACAGACATTTGGTTAAAAGCTTGTCATTTGTTTGAAAGCTTTGAGAACTTTTCTTTGGAAGTTCCTTTTGTTAATTTTACCATTTACATAATGTCAACTTCTTCTACAAGTGAAGTTTCCTCCTTCACGAGATTCTTCAATGATGACATGAAGAATGAGTTCATTAAGGTGAAGGACATGGTGCAGATTCTCATTGAGGATCAAAGAGAAAGTGTTAAGCTTCATGCACAATTGTTGGCTATGAAGGAAGAGAAGGAAGCAATTCTCCAAAGGTTGCATGACATGGAGAAAAAACTCCTTCAAGCTCAAGAAGCTTTGTCCAAGAACAAGCATGAGGAAGAGGTAAACCATTCCAACTTGTCTTCAATTTCCTCAATTGAAAAGTGTGTTGGTTCTTTTGAAAAACATACAAGGGGGATCCTTTCCAAATTAATGCTTAAGATGGGTTATCATGAAGGAAAAGGTTTGGGCAAGCATGCACAAGGCATGGTTGACCCTATTTCAGTTGTGGAGCGACCCAAGAATGTTGGTCTTGGTTATGTGCAGTTTAATGGCGAAGACTCCAAATCCTTGAATGCATGTGATGCAAATTTAAAGAGAACCTTTATTCCAAGTTCCAAAATGCATATATGTCAAAATTGTTTTAAGGATGATTGCCATTGTTTTAAGCCATCATTGCAGCAAGTAGAGGGTAAACATGTCTCTTATGGCGAGCATGCAAATTTAAACAATTTTCAAGACAATAACTGTGATGTAAGTCTGAAAAAGAAAGTTGTCTCCTCTACTAGTTCATTGTCTTTCGAAGATAAAAAGGATGGACATTCCATGCAGCAAAAGAGGTATAATTATTCACATGATCAATTTGATTATGTTTCAGCAAAGAATGATAATTTTTCTTGTTCAAATGAAAGAAATTTTTGTTCCACATTTTGTGGTGGATTTAACCATGTTGCTTCAAGATGTTGGTTGAAAAAGAAATCACACAGGAAGCAGAAGAGGCAAAGAAAACTTTCACAGAAAGTTCTTAAGAGTTGCACATTTTGTCAAAATAAGGGACATGATGTCTCTCATTTTTGGACTTTGCATCCAACAAATCGTCCAAAGCACATGAAGCTAGAGGAAAAAAATAATTGGCGCAAGTGGATCTATGGATTCCATTATTGATGTGGAAATGGAAGATTCACATGTAGAAATGTTGCAGTAGGAAAAGACGCCATGGAGTTGGCTTGGTAGGAAGTGGATTAACTTCTTAATGCAGTAAGTCATCTTCATTTTGTACATGCAAATTTTAGATTGGTATTCATGTATTTCAGTTGAAAATTTGATGCAAGATTCCATGTAAATGCAGTTGCAGTTGAAGGAATTTCTTTGTTGTTGCAAAGTTTCACCATGGAGGTGTAAAAGATGAGTATGATACTCACTTATGTTGCAGCAATGTTTTTTAGTTTCAGCTCTTAGTCACCCACATGTGTTTTTGGGATGATGTACTTGTTGGTATTTGAAAAAAAGAGTTGAAGTTGCACATGTACATAGAGGATTGTATGTGTAATTAGCGAACTGTATATAGTTCATTGTACATGATACATACACATGTGTTTGTCAAGATGTATCTTGTTGTTTATCAACTTGTGTCAATTGTGTCACACATGATTGTCGACTTGTGACCTGTGTCGGTTGTGAGCACACTTTTTACATTGATGGTTGTGTCAATTTTATATCACATTTCATTGTCAACTGGTTATTGATGTCGTATGTTGCACAAGGTGCCTTTGGTGTTGATTGGTGCAGAGAACGAAGTGTCAGTGCAAGGCGGTGCAAGATTCCATGAGAAGGAAAAGCATGCAAGCAAAGAGGGCACAAAGATTCAGCAAAGGTCATTGCTGGTTTCAAAATGGCAGATTTGTATGGCGAGAAAACTTGGTTGGGATTCGGAGCAAGTACATGGTTCATTGAGCAAAAATTCGCCATGAGAATAGTTGGAAAGTCAGGACAGTTTTTAAAGGCTGAAGAGAAGAGGATGTTTTTATTCTCTCATTTTCTGTACAGTTCAGTTCAATTTCAGCATTTCAGTGAGCTTTTGGGGTCCAAAAGCTTCTCATTTGGGAGGTGTGATCATGAGCTCAAGTCTAAGCCATGGAAAAAGCTCAAAATTGAAAGTGTTCAAAATCACTTGCAACCTAAATGACTGGATAGGCCTCAGAGATACAATCCTGACGCCATGAACGACACTCAAATCCGACACTGTATGTGAAAGTTATTCAAGTTTGAAAATTCACAATTTCATGCAAAAGTCCAGTTTGACTTGGTCTGACTTTGATTAAAAAAATATTAAAAAAAAGAAAATTCCATGGAATATTCCAAGAATATTCCTTGGAATATTCCCCAAAATATTCCATTCAAGTGAATTAGCATTCGACAAGTGGCACATGTTTATTCGACATTGGTTTGACTTTTGGATGTTTTGACCAATTACGGGCTGCCACGTGGTGGACCCAGAAGGTGCCACGTGGCCCCCTGGTCGGTGAAATAGTGGTGTATCAAAAAAATTGTTTTTCTCTCAACGAGATTTGAAGACGGGTCTAGCGCCCACTAGCCAAATCGTCCCACCGATCGGGATGTATGTTAGTTCTTAACATACAAAGGGCATATGTTATATTTAAACTTTAACAGGTTCGCGTTTGGGCGGAAAGGGGGCCAACCCCCTATACATAGAACCAAGCGCCCAGAACCTTGGGCCATCCATCAGTGGTTATGTGAAGTCACGGTTATTTCAGTTGTGTGCACATGAATCACGGCGAAGGTTACGTGGAGTTAAATGCCATGGTTTTTATAACCGTTGGATCAAACAATTATGCTGGTGGTTAATCCGAAAATGAAGCCATGTGACCAAAGCTCATTCAGAATTTAATTTAACAACTATTTTTCCTGATGGTTAAGGTTTGCGGCTTCACCATTTTTCATTTGGGCCAAATTTATCAGCCTTAACTCCAGTTTCTCCACAATTAGTGGAGGTTTTCAAGGGCAGATTGGGCAAAAATGCGTTTGGCCATAACTTTTGATAGGGAGAACCTTTTTGGATGATTTGTTTTTTTATTTTGGGTATTTAGAACATTATGAATCCACTGGAATAGGTTTCATAGGTATTATGGGTGTTCTACAGCCATTGTAGCTTCAGGGAATCTTTTTGGGCCATGAGGGCCATTTTGGTAATACAGTTGTATTGGGTTGTACCTTTCTGTTTAAGCTGAACCAAATACCATTATCAGCTCTTTCAAACCTTACGAAACCAATGGAAGAGGTTTTAGAACTTTTTGAAGACTCTCAAAGGCCGAAAACCTTCAAGAGAGTTTTCAGGGCCACTAGGGCCATTTTGGGGTTGGAGCTGTTTTAGGCTATGGTTAACCATTTGAGGTGATCCAAGAACTATTTTCAGCTAATTTATACCTTATGAACCTATTGGATGAGGTTTTAGATCTTTTTTAGGACTTATACATCTTGAAAAACTATAGAGGAGTTCAGAGAGCCATCAGGGCCTTATTGCAGAAAGCACTGTTTATGGTAATTCTTCACTGTTTAGTTAATTTGGAAAGGCATTCTTAGATTTTTCATGTCTTCTAAATCAGTATTTGTATTCATATTTTTCTATTTAGACACTTTTAAACTTGTATTAGAATTTTAAATCATTTTAATACAAGAGGACAAGCTCATTTTGGGAGGCTTGATCCAGCAGACATAGCCCAGGAGGGGCGAACTGCTCATCAAACATTTGTGTCATGTTATGATGAAGTTATCTTGCTAAAAATTTCTGATTTAATATGTTAAACAAAAAATTAAATTAACTTTCCTTCACACATAAACTCTTATATAGTTTCCAAAAACACTTTGTTTCAATCACAAGACATGAATAACAGTTTGCACATATAATTTTATGGAAAACAGATCATGAGTGTTAACTTCTACAATTTATAAAGAAAGAGTCTATAAAGGGCCAGGTAGCCTCTGGATCTCATCCTTTTATCAAAGGTGACATATCCAGTAAATTCCCCTACAGTCAATCTCTGGAACAGATCTAAGAAGTTGCATTTTCAGATTAGTTAAGACATGGAGAATTTTTCACACATTTAATTAATGGAAATGGATACCTTGCACACATTTTCAAGTACTTCCATTTTTAGATCAGATGGTATCAGAGCTTTGGTTAAGCTTGGTTGTGCTCAGCTTGAGCATTTGTTTTTGTGCAAAAGGTGTTGAAACAGTGTAAAATATTGACTATTTTATTGGTTGCAAAATGGTTGCTTGTATGAGTTTGCTTGAGTTGAAAAGATAGCTATTGATAGCTAAGTCTTGGAAAGGAAAAAAGAGTTGTAGGCTATTTCCTTATCCCAAAGTACCTCAAGATTATCTTTGGAAAACAAACCCACTTGATTAAGTGTTTGCTACAAGCTATTGGAGGTTGTGTTTTATTTTCATAAGAAGGGGTGCATGAAAATTTCAGATTGGTATGCATGTATTTCAGTTGAAAAGTTGATGCAAGATTGCATGTAAAAGTAGTTTCAGTTGAAGGAATTTCTTTGTTGTTGCAAAGTTTTGCCATGGAGGTGTAAAATATGAGTAGATACTCACTTATGTTGTAGCAGTGTTTTTTAGTTTCAGCTCTTAGTCACCCACATGTGTTTTTGGGATGATGTACTTGTTGGTATTTGAAAAGAAGAGTTGAAGTTGCACATGTACATAGAGGATTGTATGTGTAATTAGCGAACTGTATATAGTTCATTGTACATGATACATACACACGTGCTTGTCAAGATGTATTTTGTTGTTTATCGACTTGTGTCGATTGTGTCACACATGATTGTCGACTTGTGTCGATCGTGTTACACGTGATTGTCAACTTGTGTCGATTGTAAGCACACTTTTTACATTGATAGTTGTGTCAATTGTATAGCACATTTCATTGTCAACTAGTTGTTGATGTCGTATGTTGAACAAGGTGCCTTTGGTGTCGATTGGTGCAAAGAACGAAGTGTCAGTGCAAGGCAATGCAAGATTCCATGAGAAGGAAATCAATGCAAGAAAAGAGGGCACAAATATTCAGCAAGGGTCATTGTTGGTTTCAAAATGGCAGATTTGTATGGCGAGAAAAATTGGTCGGGATTTGGCACAAGTACATGGTTCATTGAGAAAAAATTCGCCATGAGAATAGTTGGCAAGTCAGGAAATTTTTTAAAGGCTGAAGAGAAGAGGATGTTGTTATTCTCTCATTTTCTGTACAGTTCAGCTCAATTTCAGCATTTCAGTGAGCTTTTGGGGTCCAAAATCTTCTCATTTGGGAGGTGTGATCAGGTGCTCAATTCCAAGCCATGGAAAAAGCCCAAAATTTAAAGTGTTCAAAATCACTTGCAACCTGAACGACCAGATAGGCATTGGTGATATGATCTTGATGCTGTGAACAACAATCAAATCCGACACTATATGTGAAAGTTATTCAAGCTTGAAAATTCACAATTTCATGCAAAAGTCTAGTTTGACTTGGTTTGACTTTGATTAAAAATATTAAAAAACAATATTCCTTGGAATATTCTGGGAATATTCCCTAGAATATTCCTCGAAATATCCCATTTGGGCGAATGAGCATTCGACAAGTGGCATATATTTATTCAACATTAGTTTGACTTTTTGATGTTTTGACCAATTACGAGCTACCACGTGGCAGGCCTGGAGGGCGCCACGTGGCCCCCTGGTCGGTGAAATCGTGGCATATCAAAAAACTTATTTTGCTCTCTGCGAGAACAAGGGTCTAGCGCCCACTAGCCAAAGCGCCCCACTGGTCAGACTATATGTTAGTTCTTAACATACAAAAGACATATGTTATATTTAAACTTTAACGTGTTCGCGTTTGGCGGAAATGGGGCCAGCCCCTAAGGGCCATCCCCCTATACATAGAACCAAGCGCCCAGAACCTTGGGCCATCCACCGGTGGTTATGTGAAGTCGTGGTTATTCCAGTTGTGTGCACATGAATCACGACAGAGGTTACGTGGAGTTAAATGCCACAGTTTTTATAACCATTGGCTCAAACAGTTATGCCAGTGGTTAATCTGGAAATGAAGCCGTGTGAGAAGAGCCCATTCAGCATTTAATTTAACAACTAGTTTTCCCGATGGTTAAGGTTGGTGGCTCTGCCATTTTGGCATTTGGGCCAAATTTATTGACCTTAACTCTAGTTTCTCCACAATTAGTGGAGGTTTTCAAGGGTAGATTGGGCAAAAATTCTTTTGGCCATAACTTTTGATAGGGAGAACCTTTTTGGACGAATTTATTTTTGATTTTGGGTATCTAGAGAATTATGAATCCATTGGAATAGGTTGAAGAGGTAGTAGAGATGTTATACAACCATTTTAGCTTCAGGGAAGCTTTTTGAGCCATCAGGGCCATTTTGGTAATAGAGTTGTATTGGGTTGTACCTTTCTGTTTAAGGTGAACCAAAGACCATTATCAGCTATTTTCCACCTTATGAAACCAATGGAAGAGGTTTCACAACTTTTTGAATACTTTCAGAGGCTGAAAACCTTCAGGAGAGTTTTCAGGGCCACTAGGGCCATTTTGGGGTTGGAGCTGTTTTGGGCTATGGTTAACCATTTGAGGTGATCCAAAAACTATTTTAAGCTAATTTAGACCTTATGAACCTAATGTAAGAGGTTTTAGATCTATTTGGGGACTTCTTCAACCCGAAAAGCTACAAAGGATTTCAAAGAGCCATCAAGGCCTTATTGTAGAAAGCATTGTTTATGGTAATTCTTCACTGTTTAGTGAATTTGGAAAGGCATTCTTAGCTTTTTCATGTCTTATGAATTATTATTTGTATTCATATTTGTCTATTGAGACACTTTTAAACTTGTATTAGCATTTGAAATCATTTTAGTACAAGAGGACAAGCTCATTTTGGAAGGCTTGTTCCAACAGACGTTGCCTAGGAGGGGTGAACTGCTCATCAAACATTTGTGTCATGTTATGATGAAGTTATCTTGCTGAAATTTTTTTATTTAACATGTTAAACAACAAATTAAATTAACTTTCCTTCACACATAAACTCTTATACAGTTTCCATAAACACTTTGTCTCAATTATAAGACATGAATAACAGTTTGCACATATAATTTTATGGAAAACAGATCATGAGTGTTAAATTCTACAAGTTCTAAAGAAATATTTTGTAAAGGGCTAGGTAGCCTCTAGATATCATCCTTTTATAAAAGGTGACATATCGAGTAAATGCCCCTATATTCAATCTCTGGAATAGATCTAAGAAGTTGCATTTTCAGATTAGTTAAGACATGGAGAATTTTTCACACATTTAATTAATGGAAATGGATACCTTGCACACATTTTCAAGTACTTCCATTTTCAGATCAATGATGCAAGAGCCCCTCCAATGGGATAAAATGCTCCCTTCCCACCTCCTGGTGGTGTTGGATCATCTCCTCCTATTCCAGCGCTGTGACCTCCTTCTGGTTCTTCTTCCTCATCCTCCTCATCATCTGAAAATAACTCTATATAGTGTGCCTTTCTTGTTTCACATCTATGTCCGTGTGCCCATGATTCTTGGCATGTGAAGAAAATCTTCCTTCTCCTCAAATATCTTCAGAAATCATCACTAAGAGGTAATTTTTTTACTCTCCTTTGAAAAAGGAGCCTTCTCATATTTTCCCTTTCATGGAAATTTTTTTTCTAAAATGTTGCCATTGCTTTTGGCAAGGCATCTTGTAGATCTCTAGCCCTCTCAATGGCATATTTAAGGGTAGTGGTTTTGGTAGATTTAACCAACCCATGAAGAGGTTCTGCTAGCCCATCAATAAACATATAGACCCTTCTTGCTACAAATAAATCAGGAACCATAATAGAAATTTTTAGAAATTCAGAAATATAAGTTTCTAGATTACCTGATTGTTTGAGCTTTGCTTGCCCCATTAAAGGTGCCTCGGGATCTCTTCGATCAAACCTCTCCACCAACCTCCTTGTGAAATTTGAATATGCAATCACATTAGCATGACCCATTGTAGACAAGCCATGAAAGCACCAATCATGTGCTTCACCATCAAGGTGCAACACTGCTATATTGATGGCTTCCATCTCTGGTACTTGGTTTAGCTGGAAGTATATGTCTAGATTCTCTACCCATGATTTGGTAGTTCATTTAGATGAACCATCAAATTTTGGTAAGAAATATCTTCCCATAGTCTGGTGTAGATCATGATTCTGTATGAATCCTCCACCTCTATTGTGATGTTAGGGTCTCCTATTGTCCTTGATCTAAAAGGATTATTGAAAACTCAAATGATCCTTGAATCTCTGAGATTGATACTCATACTCCATGAAATAGTCTTCAAGAGTTTCTTTTTCTTGAAACACTCCATTTCCCACTGCTAAGAATGTAGGAATTGTAGAGCATTGAGAATCCTACTCCTGCTTCACTATTTAATCACTCCACTGATGAGAAATGTCAGAGCCTTCACCATGTAGAAAAACTTTAGGGGATTCCTTGTGTCTATCCATCCTCATCTCATTTATTTCTCTAGCAATTCCTTGCATAATTCGAAGAAGAAGCTTAGGAAACTCCTTGTCATCCTCTCCTCCTGATAAAGGGGTTTTACCCTTGTCTTCTTTATCATCTGTATATTCATACTTCCGGTTTCTTCTTCTAAGATACCTCTTCTCTCTATCTATGAGAGGATCTCCTTCTTCTGATGACATATTGTCTTAATATGCACAGGCTGAGCCAAGATTATGCTCTGATACCACTGTAATATTCCCAAATGGGAAAAGCAGGAATATAGAACAAAATGCTGTAAATAACAGTGTAAACATCACATCAAAATATGAAACCAATATGGAGCCTTTCCATTAATCATAATAGTAGCAAAATAGTACAAAATAATGGGGCATAAACCATACAACATGAATCAATAAGCCTCCAATAAGTAAAACCCTCAAGAATGAGGTGTTGCTACTATTTGAAAATGTCAAAAGACTACTACATCGCGGTCATAGAAGCACTGGTATAGTAAATTAACATACAAAATACAAATGTCTAATATATTCCTCAAATATAATGTACAATGAAGATCGAGGCTCTATACAACCTCCAACAAAGAACCCAAGAGGGTTTTCAGAAATACACCAATATATAAGATATGGACCAAAGCCCTAGGGCTGAAGATTCACTACAACAATACAGCTAGAAAGATATGGCTGATCTGATATGGAAAAGAGTATAGCCTCCTCCAATATAATTCCTAGATGAAATGCCGATCTCTTCACTAGAAAACCTCCTCCCCAGATGGTGTACTAAAACCACCCCTACAACTCCTCCCTAAAATAATGTAGTCCAAGACAGAAAATACGTTGTAGGGATAAATGATAAAGTGTCCTGATGCCAAATGATACAATAAGGCTCAAGGGCCTTCCTCACTAGCCTCCCAATGGAAGGAAACCTTCCTCCACTGACAAACAGCTTAGAAATCACCCAAATCAACTCTCCACAACTTCTGCCCTGCAACAAAACACAACATCAACAGGAACTATGATGTACCATAAGGCTGAAGCTTTGGCCTGATGCCTGAATGTGGAAATATAGTTTAAATACTCTTCCTAAGTGGGCAATAGAAGTCCCATAAGGATAGAGGTGGGATTCCCGCTCAGGAACACCCTATGCTAAAAAAAACTGCAATCTTAGCTAAACAGCTAAAGAGAGAAAAAAGTCTATACAGACCATAAAATCCAAAATATCAAAACATAACATAACAATCTATAGCTTCCATCACCTTCCTTATATAAGTGGTGAGATTCCTCACCCTTGTCGCCACCCATTAAAGGCACTACTTCCATGCATGGAGTCTCCCTCCAAAACTGTGTTTTCCCATAATGAATGCCACTCCTCCATGATAGCGTTGTTGATTTGGTCAAAGTTGGCCCAGTCTATGTGCTCCGATACCTTTTCACACATAAGGGTGCTTTATCAAGCCACTAAAGTGACCTCATTTCACATTAGCAGTGATTTTATTCCTACTAAGGAGATTTATGGGCCTCCATACCCTCTTATTCAGCAAATTAAGAAGTAAAAGAAAAAATTAATATTCCAACTAGCTTATGGCTAATTGGGAATATTAGATTGATTCTGATGTGAACAATGAGTCCAAACAGAGCTTACAGTTTGTTGTAATATTAGACAATATCTTTCAATCTAAAAGGCCCAATGAATTTAATACTGAAATGTTATAGATTTAAACATAAAACCCTCAAGGCTTGATACTTTCCATGCATTGGAAAATCTTACTATCAACTATACACATTTATTTATGACACAAGGGGGTATGTAGTTCAATGATAAACTCTCTACAATGGTGAAATATCAGTTATTCCTTTATGCTGAAGTAAGATTTAGATGAATCAATAGTATACTCTTTTAACTTCAATAGTAATATTAGCACAACTATCCCATCATGTAGAAATTATACAATATGCATGTATATTACCGGATTCTCCTGATCTAAAAATTTAATCTTATGTTAAATACAGAATCCTTCCACTTAATTCTTTGCGGAAATTAAATCGCCAATTGCAAACACATGAAGAAAAATCAATCGCACATAACAAGATGTTTTTACTAGGAAAGTTTAAAGCTAAGAACCCCAACTATCATATATTATGTATATCAATGGATCATGAAAAAATCTCATATATCTCATACAAATCTTAGCTCATAGAGATCTCAGTAAAATATACAATCATCTCACACTGTCATTTAGAAATTTGCATATCTATGCACCAATTTCTTGCCTCCTCACAACCTGCCTCCTCTGTGCAATCCATGTTGAATAAGATCCCTAAATGAATTCAACCTTGCCTTGCATTGACTGCACAATACTCATATTCATCTCCAATGTGTGTGTGGATGCGTTGAATTCTCCACTATAGTCACAACTGATAGTCCATCACACCCTTTCACCTATCTCTCCACTGGGTCTCCACTGGATTTGACATGCAAGTAGTTAATTGTTGTATTTCTTCAGTTGCAAGTAAGAAACTACTTGTGAATTAATTAAATAATTAATTCACTCATCCATCACTAGTCTATGTTCAGTTACAACTAGCACAACTCAGTTTAACTCACTGAACTAAGTTAAACTAAATAACAACTCACATAACTACTCTTCCAACTCTGTTACAACTCGCCACAATCAGTTATAAAAAATTTCACCATGCATGAGTCACCAACCAACCTCTTCAACTCGAAATCCACTTAGCTAACTAATTCTCCACTTCAGTTAACTAGTTCTAAGTGCTCATTGAAAATAGACAATTATTTATTGTCTAATTTTTTTTAAGGGCTTAACAAAAATCGACATGCATTCTAATTTTAGACATGCATTTCACGAACCAAATTCGCACATGCATTCCAAAATTAGATGCCCATCCATCCATATAATTTTCTCAACCATATATAAATAGATTACTGCTAAAAATAGACTTTGATCCAAAATTATAAAAATATACATATCACCTAAAAATAGTCTGTGTGAGCCCCGCCTAGTTTAGGTGATTATTTTTCACTAGGATCAAGGATGATGTTTCTGGATGCCACTTTCCCTGTTTCTTGTTGCAATCTTCAACACTCCCTCTCAACAAGAAAGGACTATCTTTGCAAGCGACATGAAACTCCATGCATTCGCCCTACAACCTTTGCAAGCGCCCTACAACTCCATGCATCCGCTCTGCAACTCTTGCATGCAACACTTCTAAAACTTAATAGCCTCTAAAAAACTCAATCAGTATAATGCATCTGTCATCAAAGTATTCTAATTTATTCTTAGTTGCTACACATGTCTTAAGGAACCACTGCGTTGTTGAACTCTACACCCATGCACTCTGCACTTACTGTCAACTCTGATCCACGCTACAGTATTCGACACTATCACTTTGATTTCATGTCCTCACGACATTTGACTGCATCAATCCAACTGATACTCCTAATTTTTTACTGTGGGAACCTCGTAGCCAGGTTCAATTCATGATATCCACACCATCTCAATGAATCCTGCCAAGAAATTTCTTCTTAGGATTACTCATGCATGTCACCCCACCTCTCCCTTGGTGGTATAGCCACATGCACTCCCTTTGCCCATCTGGCACGAAATTTCTCTGCATGAGTGGTTGCTCCCATTCCATGATCCTCATATTGTGGCTACTCCACATCCCGAGGTTCACTCTTACCTGCATGAAAATCCATCTCCCTCTCAAGCTTCAATTGCATGTATTTCTTGCACTTCCCAACAGTAGGAAGCTCTATATAAATCCCATCTACTTCAAGTCTGTAGAGATTCTTAACTCGAATCCCAACCTTATTGGCTTTCCCTATTGCTTTGTGTCACAAAAACACTTTTCCTTCACTAAAGACAACATCATAGCCTCTATCCTCTAACATTGCGACTGAGATTAAATTCTTCTTTAAACCTGGAACATGCACAAAATCTTTTAAAAGAAGGAGTTTACTTGATGCCCTCTGAAAGGTAACAGTACCAATTTTGGTTGCACTTTATCGTCCATCATCGCCCAACTCAACATGCATCTTGAGATCTTTCTCCACCAATTCATTGAAAATTTTCACATCTCCCGTCATGTGAAAGGAAGCACCACTATCAAAGTACCACCTTGATCCCAATGCACTAGACATCATGCATGCGATCAATGAGAAGTCAAAATAAAATTGCGAGGAAAAATCCTCACCACCAGTAACTCCAGCAGCCATATTGCTCTTCTTCTTATGTGGACAATTTGTGGTAATATGACCAAACTCGTGACAGTGAAAACACTTCACTTTGGACATGTTGTGCTCCTTGCCATCTTCACCGGCCTCAGATCTAGAATGTAATTTCTTGCCCTCCTTCTTCTTCTCCTTGGAATCCAAAGTAGATTCCTCTTCATCATCATGCTTTGATGAAGATCCATCTCTATTGTTCCGCTTTATCTCCTCCTGCACTAGATCCAACCAAAGTTGCTCCCAATCCGACAGTTTTTCCTGTCCAATGACAGAGTCTTCATAACTATGCCAACTCTTCAAAAGTCCAAGGAGAGACAAGCTCACCCAATCATCATTAGCAGCACTGAATCCTACACACCCAAGCTCATCCCTACATTGGACAAACTTTGTCAAGTATACCGGAATAGTGTTGTTCTTCTCCATATTGATTTTTCTAAGTTTATCCTTCATCGCCAATTTCCTATGGTAGCTGTTGCTTTGAAAAATATCTGTCAAAGCCTTCCACATAGAATATGGAGTGGCTTTCCCATGAAGGCTTGACACAATATGGTCCTTCAGACCTTCCAACATAATCCTCCTTGCCCTTGCTACTTTATTTTTCCATCCGTTAAGTACTGCAGCATCCGTCGAAGTGAGCTTAGGAACATCTTTCTCGATGAATTCGTTCAAGCCATTATCTTCAAGCACCGCCTCCATAATATCCTTCCATGAAATTTATTTTGAGCTACCATCGAGTGCAAACTCTAACTGCAAACCATTGAAATCCATTTCGATGTTTACTCAACTGTTGCACCAAGAAATTCTTGCAGCAATTTCGAATTGTTTCCACCAACAAAACTCAGAACTACTTCACTATTGCAATCTCTTCAGCTCCGATACCATGTATAAATTATAAAATATGCATGTATATTACTGTATTCTCCTGATATAAAAATTTAATCTTATGTTAAATACAAAATTCTTCCACTTAATTATTTGCGGAAATTAAATCGCCAATTGCAAACACATGAATAAAAATCAATTGCACGTAACAAGAAGTTTTTACCAGGAAAGCTTAAAGCTAAAAACCCCAAATATAATATATTATGTATATCAATGGATCATTAAATAATATCATATATCTCATACAAAGCTCACTTCATATAGCTCTCAGTACAATATATAATCGTCTCACACTGTCATGCAGAAATTTGCATATCTATGCACCAATTTATTACCTCGTGACAGCCTGCCTCCACTGCACAATCCCTGCTAAAGAAGAACCCTGAATGAATTCTTACTTGCCTTTCCTTGACTTCACAATACTCATAGGCATCTCCAATGTGTGTGTGGATGCATTGAATGCTCCACTATAGTCACAACTGATAGTCCATCACACCCTTTCACCTATCTCTCCATTGGGTCTCCACTGGATCTGACACGCAAGTAGTTAATTGTTGTATTTCTTCAGATGAATGTAAGACACTAATTGTGAATTAATTAAATAATTAATTCACTCATCTATCACTAGTGTATGTTTAGTTAAAACTAGCACAACTGAGTTAAACTAAATAACAACTCACATAACTACTCTTCCAACTCTGTTACAACTCGCCATAATAAGTTATAACGAAGTTCACCATGCATGAGTCACCAACCAATATCTTAAACTCGAAATATACTTAGCTAACTGATTTTCCACTTCATTTAACTAGTTCCAAGTGCTCATTGAAAATAGACAATTATTTATTGTCTAATTTTTGTTAAGGGCTTAACAAAAATCGACATGCATTCTAATTTTAGACATGCATTCCACGAACCAACTTCGCACATACATTCCAAACTTAGACGCCCATCCATCCATATAATTTTCTCAACCATCTATAAATATATTACTGCTAAAAATAGAATTTGATTCAAAATTCTAAAAATAGACATATCACCTAAAAATAGCCTGTGTGAGCCCCACCTAGTTTAAGTGATTATTTTTCACTAGGATCAAGGATGATGTTTCCGAATGCCACTTTCACTGTTTCTTGTTGAAATATTAAACACATCATACTTAAAATACTTCAACTATTATATCATAATGATGTTCGGAAAAACATCTTCAATTTGATTAATTGAAGTCTTAGCAAACAAACTTCACACAACTTTATGAATGATCTTGAATAAATGGGCCTTGAATATATATCCGTACTGACTTGAAGAGGGCATGCAATTATATCTAAGAATAGATATTGCTTCAATTCTCAATAAAAAACTTCAAAGGAAAGCAAGATAATGATCCTTTGGCACTTTTAATGACCTTTCCATTCCTTAATAATGAATCTTGACATTCTCCAGCATTTACAATCAGAGGATACTTTGCAATAATCAGAGCAACAAGAGCTTAATCCATAGATACTATAATGCTGATAACACTGGGACTACTTCCTTGATGTATTTCTTCCATACCACCACCATGAGGCATACCATGATATTATTATCCTAAGGACCTATACCATACTACTGCTCCACTAATAACACTTGGTGTTCTAGTGATAGGCAGGCTGCTTGCTCCAAATACCAAGTGATGAATGATGTAATGATATAATTATGATAAAAATTTCTCTTATTCATCCTTCTTATGAACATTTTGTTTCATTATTAACACTTGCAGTGAGACACACAATGTAATCATCCTTTTAGTTTCCAAGTTTATGAATGATGTTCCCTTTATCACCATGGCTTCTTGTTGATTTCTCTTCTTCCATGAATCTGCTGGCTATTGAATACTTTAGGTGTCCTTCTTCCTCTATAGTTCTATGCCAGATGAATTGTCCTTTCCCATATTGAACTTTTAGTTGTTCTTATTCCAAGTAGCTCTTCTTTGAAAATTCTTGTGGGGAATTTTTATGAACTTCTCTCCCCTTGGGATGTGGATTCTTGTCTATCACTAAATGGATATATGCATTGCTTCATAGAGAAGCTACCCCTGAGACTATGATGGATTCAAAATGTCATTAAAGTAACAGGCTCCCCCTTTTTCTTCTTCTTCCATACTTTGTTGGGGTTCCTCATAATGTTTGCGTTTATTTTTTATTCACAGTTTGGTCTGATTTGATTTGGTTCCATCATCTGTCTAGAGTCATTTAATGTATATGGCATCCTGTAGTCATTTTCTTTGTGTCCAAGCTTGTGGCACACATAACATCTTATTTTACCAAGATACGTTTGAGCTGATGTATAGAATTTTGTGCTCCTTTTTTAACATAGTTTACATTCAATAGATTTATGTCCAAATTCATAGCATGAATAACAATAGTCTTGGAAATGATTTGTGTACCTGGTGAAAGCTTGTCCTTTCCATCTTCTTGCTTGAGGAATTCCTCTTATTGGCTACATCTTTTGCTGGCTGCACTGGATTTGCTTTGTCTTATAGTATGCTGCAATATGTCCCGGTTTGTGGTAGGAAAAACAAGTGATCCTTCTCACAGGAGGAAGGAACCTCCTTTGACATCTTCCTAATTTTTTCGATTCATCCTTAGCGTATGAGACTTTTGCAGTTAACTATTTCTTCATTTCTTTATTTTTCACTTGAGGTTTTTTCTTGCTTCTATTTGCTTTATTACACATCATGGTCTTGCTGGCTTCTAATTCTATGGGTTCCCTTTTTCCTACTTAATTATCCTTTATAGATTATTAAAAAATGATATTATTGTTATCTTCTACCTTGGATTTACTGGTTTCTCCTTCATAGCCTATCCTGAATTTTATGGGAGTAGATCTTTGAGCATTTAGAATCTGGTCCAACTTTCCAGAGCTTTTCATTTATGGAATATTCATAGTTAATTCAATTTGGGCCTTCTCTGATTTCTTCCTCAGGCTTAGTACTTCTTCTTCCAATTTATCATGCTCCATATTTTTCTCCTTTTTTTCCTCTTTAGAATATCCTCTATTTTCTTTGATTCTTCTAGTTCAACTTTCAATTTAATAAGGTCTTCTAAATCTGGTTCTTTCTTTTCATATTTTAGAGGAATATCTTTTTGTTTCTTACTATTAAGTTTAAGCCTTTCAATTTCCTTTAGGGCACTTATCAACTAACCCTCAAGGTCCACCTCATATTCTTCATCACGTTCCAGGAGATCATCTTCAAGCTTTTCCTTGGCCATCAAGACAAATTCATAGGTTCCTTCTTCATTGGAGGATTCATCTGAGCTTTTAGATGCACTGCTGTCTTGCTGAGGATAAAATGATTTTCTATTAAATTTCTTCGCTTTCTGCATGTTATAGGAGCTAATTTTCTCTTTCCCTTCAGATTGATTATATGTTATCTTATTGGGACATTTTGAGGCATAGTGCCCCACTCTTCCACAATTAAAGCACTTGAATGGAAGTTTACCTTTGTACTTGCATGTTCCTCTATCCAATATTCTGACAAATTTGGCTTCTTCTTCATCAGAGCATGAGCATGTACCTTCCCTCTCTTTTGTGTATTTGTTTGCCTTAAATGAAGCCTCCCTCATGTTTGACATCCCTTTAGGAAGTCTCATCTCATATGCTGTTAGGTTCCTAAGTAATTGGTTTCTGGTTAAGGTTTCCCAATTTTTTTTTCTTCTATGGAAGAAAACTTAGGATTAAACCTAGATGGTAGAGATCTCATTATTTTCTAGACTACAACACTTGCTTTAATATCTTCTCGTAGGCCTATCATGATATTCACAACTTCTACAACTCTTAAGAAGAATGCAGCTATATCTTCTTCTTCATTCGTTTTTAAGTTTTCAAACTGAGCTCTATGTGCTTACAGTTTGGCCATCTTCACCTTTGTATCTCCCTCATGAAAGTTTCCTAAAGTATCCCAGATATATTTGGCAGTCTTATGGTGCATTACTTTGATAAATTTTGACTCACTTATACCGCTCAAGAGTGCATTCATTTCTTTTGCATTAGCTCTGAAATTTTGTTTGGCTTCTTCCTCACTGTTTGTATCCTTTGGTGCATATTTGACTTCCAATACAGCCCAAACTTCTATTCCTAGAGACATTAAGTATGTCCTCATTCTTATTTTCTAGAAATAATAGTTTGTGCCAGTAAAAAATGGGGCTTTATTTGTTGAGAATCCTTCTAGGCTAGCCATTTTGGGGACATAGGACCTCCTTCGATTTGTTAAACTGTTACTAAAGGAACCGACTCTGATACCAATTGATGAACCCTTAGAAAAATTAAAGGGGGGGTGAATCAGTTTAGTACATTCATGTACATTTAAAACTCTTTTCTTTAAAGTTATTTACACCTCCATTTCATAAGAAACTTAATATATAATGAATCAACAAACTTAATATGTGGGCAGCAAGTAATAATCATGTTAAACACAATACATCAACACATAATCATCATGCACATAGACAACAGATATAAGTGGAAACCTATAAGGGAGAAAACTACATCTTATTATTTTTGCGATGCAAAGGTAAGCTCCAACTCCCTCTCACCACTGATTTTATGTAGGTTCCAACCTACATGAGGCTACTACCTTAATTTTTGCAAGCTACAACTTGCAAGGAAGCTCCAAGTCCCATCTATTTTCTATAGGTTACAACCCACAGGAGGCTCCTACCTCAACCAGCTACAACTAGCCCTCTATCAACCTCTAGCTTGAAACGGAAGCACCAACTCCCATGTATTTTCTGCAGGAAACAACACACAGGAGGTGTTATTGCTTAAATCTACCTCAGGATGAAGGAAGGCAGAGTCTAGGGTAACATCAAACCACGCTTAATCTAGTAGCTAGCCCTACCAGATCAGGAGAGGGCTCTCTCTGTTTCAATCTCAGAAAAAATAATCAATGAGGCTAGAGATGACTTGAAATAAAGGTTGATTTTAGGCTAGGTATATATGTAAAAGGGTTTGATTTGATTTTAAGGGTTTTTGTTGGATCAAAGGGAAAGGCAGATTTTGGGTCTGGGGAATGATCAATCTTGCAGAGAGCTGAACGGGGCAAGAAAGGAAATTGTTTTGATGCTTCGAATTGAATGAAATGGATAGCTCAAACTGGGGAGGAGTTGAAGAGGGAAATAGGGTTTCAAGAATCCTCTTCAGACAGTTGAAAACATGGAATATTAAACAAAACTCAAGGTAGAGCATTGCAAATCTAATGAATTCCACCTTTATTACTTGTTTGTTTAACTTAAGAAGAAACGAGAAGGAAGATGATACACATGAAACATCAGTAAAATTACAATCATAGAGAGAAAAACACCATCAAAACATAGAGCCACATGGATCCCAAAGAGTGCTGCAAACCCTGGTCTATTCCTTTGCCAAAATGCAGAGATGAAATGTACAATGAAGCTCAAAGCAATCCCAAGTGTTCAACCCTGAAAATGACTAAGAAACTACAAGATATAGACAATAATAACTCATTCCCATGCCTCTAGGGGTCAAGATCACTATTTTAGGAGCTGTTTCAACAAGATCTAAACTAAGAACTAGAAAATAGGTAGTGGAACAGCTTGCCTCTATAAGATAGGAAAATGATTCATTCAGTTACAATTCACTTTTTGGTGAATGAATCTACTTACATGAGTGAAAATTTGTCAAAAATACATCAAAAACCATGGAATTACATCAAGTTACATCAAGATATTTACATTTGGATATAAAAAAGTCAAACTGGCCAAAACTAGGCAAAAAACTGAGTTACTGAGTGAAAACTGAGCCAAAATTCCCAATGCGCCGCGCTTGAAATCTCTATGCGTCGTGCCAATTTGAGGCCGATTTTGAGGGCCTTCCCAAAGTCCAAATTGAGCGCAGGATAGCTCGTTGGAAATATCTACTTGTATAATTTCCAACCCAAGTGGAATTTATGAATTTGGTTTCCATTTACCCCTCCAAAAATGAGTTTTCCCAACACTACTTCCTGTGTGTCCAAAAAGTGGCAGAAAGGTCATTTTTAGGGTGTTTTTGACCCTTCACGCAACCCAAAACTTGTCAAAATATTTAGGTAATGGGTAGGAATGCATAAAGTTTCATGAAAAATCTAGAAATATCAATTTTTATCCAAGAGCAGCTCCCAATCATAAGTCGAGCAGGAAAATCTGTGTTAAGGCCAAAAAATTCAAAATTGACAAAATGTTTCCCAAATTTCTTGAAATTTGGGCTGAATGTCCACCATCATGTGCTATGCTGGGCCAATGAAGCCTTGGCCAAAATTTGGAGTCTATCATGCCTTTTGCGATGCTTTAATGCCCTCTTTAACTTTTCCTTCGGGATCTTGATTCGTGCCTTGCAAACATGATTTCTCGCCCAATAATGATTCTTCATGTGCCTTAACATGTCCTTTTCCTTGTTGGCCTTCTCCAATAGCTTCTCCAAATGAATATTTACCCTCTCAAACCAAGTCTCTCGATCAGCCTCAATCTCTCGCTCAATGGATGTCATCTCGGTTTGGCTTCTTTGGGCAGCTTGCCAGTTCTCACAGATATTTTGCAACTCCATGATAGTTTTCCAATCTTCCAACTATTTGTTTCGCTGCTCAAGGTAGTTGATAATCCATTGGGCCCTTTTTAACTTGATGGAAAAATTTTCTATCTCCGCCTTCTGCTTCTGAATAGTCTCTCTCAACTTTGAGCTTGGAGAGCTCAAATCCTCATCAATGAGTATAAAACCTGTATCCTGGCCTCTTGAAGGCCCCTCATCCTGCATGGGCCTCTTACCTCTGTCTTGTACCTGTACCTATGCTGCTGATGATGGAAGCGATACCCCTTCCACCCCAGGTGGAGATAATACTCGTCGGGATGTTACAAATAATCCTCTAGTGCCTCTCTGATAAGTGAAATACGTCGGCACACTAGTAGTCTCTGTCTCCTGACCCTCATGCTGATATGAAGGTTCACCTGCATCATGAAAAACATCTGGAGGAACCTGAGGAGCTGTGAAGAAATCATTAGAAATGAAATCCTCCCATAAAATACCCTGCAAGCCGAGCTTATGCACAACCACAATCTTAATGAGTGCATAGTGATAAATATTGTTGTACTGTTGCTCAGGAGTTTTCCTTTGCACGAGAGTGGTCATTCTCTCGATATTCTGGCACATGAAATAAGGGAGGTTCATCATCCTCACCCTGGTAAATGCATCAATAACCTGATATGATAGGCATAGAGTCGTGAAAACCAGCCCTCACAACTGAAATATCTGATAATAATTTTCATCAAAGGAGCATAGGAATCCTTTAAGAACCAGAAAGGAAACACTCTGTTGAGTTGTTTCACAAATCTAGCCCTAATATATGGTTCATAATGTACTCTGTCAACCTGTTGTCTTTTGTTCCATTCTTCTCCAACATTGGGTATTCCAGTTTCTTGAGAGATAGTTTCCGGTGTTAAAGTGAAAACCACACCGGCAAGGGTGACCTGACCATCATGTAAATGAAACACAAACAAACGAGCCAGCTCTTGATGATAATGGACCCTAGAAATCATTTCACAAAATTGATAACATGACTACTGTTGAAAACATGACATGGCAAGTGGACAAGTCTGTAACTCAGCCAATGAAGTGGGCTCCTCTCTCACATGTCTGCCACTCTTATGAGGCCTTCTAGGTGCACGTAGTTTAGTGGTGGAATCACTGTCTCAGTCATAGGATGTATCAGTATCTGTCTCCATGATGTCCAAGGTCTATGAAAAGTCTATGTTGTCTTGTATGAGAATTTTGGTGTTTTTTATTTGATTTCCAAATATGTGGTAATATAGGAGGGGGTATGGAGGAATAGGGTAGTGGGAATAATGGGTTATTACCAAGTGAAGATTGAAATTGTCACTTGAAATCTATGTGTTAAATATTTAGGGACAACCACTTAGTTTTTGGGATAACTTGGGATTTGAGGGAAATTTACAAGTGGTATGGGGACAATTGGAATGGGATAGGGATGATTGACTTGGGGATATAAGGTGAATAGGAAAAGGGGACTGTGGTGAGAAGATAAACAGTGAGGAGGGGAAAAACAAAGTGAGGGAAGTGGAAATGTTTGACACCAAAACCAATTTTAAAACCCTAGGAGCATTCTTAAACAAGACACTAGGGTTTGATTTTTTTGCATTTAAATTCTCATATCAACACCAAACACTTGTTAAGAGCAATGGGGAAGTGACTTTGACCTACTCGAACAAGGAGAGACCGAGCAAATTTTGATGATTGAAAGGAATGGCAAAAAACTAGTGTTTCGGTCCAATGCGCCGTGCAACCAACCTAGTGTGCTGTGCCCTTCCAATGTGCCACGCAGGAGAAAATCTACACACAGGGAAATGACCCTATGCGTCGCGCTTTCCCGATGCATCGCGTCGGTTGCCCAATGCGTCGCGCTTGGAAAATTGACACAATCCGACCTCCAAACACTTGCTTCGCTCCTCACAACTCTTCTTTTTCTTACTGCTATCTCTTTGGCATACAAATGGAGTGTTGAAACATAAAAATCATATATATACCAAAGACTTTGATTTTTCATTTGAACAAACCCACTTTATAATGTTGTAAACTTTGACATTTCACTTTTAACTCTGTTTTGTTTCCTTTGTGATTTGGACTGAATAATGAGATTTTCTCTCTGTCTTGCAGGGAATGGGTGGCATGGAGCTTTGGAAAAGGTGAACAAGGTTGCGATTGGAGTGTTATTACAACTGAAAAACTTGAAAATTACATTGCATTTATTACATAAAGATGAAATAGACTGTTTTTCTTCAAAAAAGTGTTTTGAAGAAAAATCATTATTAAGCATTATGATGATGAAATTTTTGCACTGAATCCTTATTTCAAGCTTCCTCATGTGCCTACTGACCATTATTAGGCATTATGAAGACTGGATTAACTAAAACCTAGACCTAATGAGACTAAAACCCTAAAATGAGTCTTTGCCAACTATGAGACCAAAAATGACTGTAAATAATTTTAATGAACAGAAATAGGCCAGGAGGTATAAGTCATGAGGGACATGAGTGACAAGCCCCTACCGTCATAGGATCTATGATCCTAATGGAATGCAGCTGACTGAACTGAGTGAGACACCTAAAATGAAATGCAACAAGAGAAATTTGATCTCTGACAGAGGGATGAAGATACCGACTCTAACATTGGCTCCAATGGGGATGGTAGCTCCTTGGAGGTGCCAAGAACTACAGATCTCTAGGAAAGTAGGTAGTTCCTTCGTCCATTGGGCTATGGAATCAATAACTTCGACAAACCAAAACAAGAATCTTGACTCATTTTCATGTCTGAAAATTGACTCAAACTGACTCAATTTTGAAACCAAAAATGACTGAAAGACCTGACTCAATAAACCAAACCAAAGCTGAACTCAACCTTCAGTTTTATAGCCTTCAACTCGGGCCCCAAACTGAAAGAATGATGACAACACACACTTGCAATGAAACTTAAACAAACCGGTATCTACAGTGATAATGTATAACAGCAGAAAACATTTCAAAAATGATACCACTTGAGCAGCCGACCATTGACCGACCCTCCTGGACAATCCTCCCCATTAATTTCCTTCAAAAGGAAAGCATTTTGACCTCGATATGCAACAATTTTGAAGGGTCCTTTCCAGAGATTTTCGAATTTACCATGCTTACCTTTTTCTTCGTTTCTTGCATCCCATTTCAGCACCACTTCTTCTAATTGAAACTTGTCCGCTTTTGCTTTTCTATCATATATTTTTGTAATTCTCTCTTGCAGCTTGAAAGTGTCTTGAAAAACCTTCTCTCTAGTCTGATGTAAATGGATCATCTGATTTATTCTCCGTTTCATATGATCATCTTCGCTGCCAGCTTCCTACAGAAGTTTAACCACTGGAACTGCGAGAGAGGTAGGGAATACCGTGTCAACACCATACACGAGCTCAAAAGGGTACATACCTATATATTTCTTCTAAATCACTTTGTCTGCCCAAAGTGCATTAACCAACTTCTTATGCCAACTTTTCTCGTTTATTTCCAGCAGCTTTTTGATAATGTTGACCAAAGATTTATTCGAGGACTCGGCCAATCTGTTGCCTTGTGGATGATAAGCAGTTGAGTGCCCCAAATTGATTTGATACTTATCACAAAACTCAATCATTATTTTAGATTTGAAAGCTACTACATTATCAGTAATACATTTATTTGGACAGCCAATACGAGACAAAATATTGTTCTCAAGAAATGAAATTATTACCAAATCTGTGGCATGGCCTAGTGGGGATCACCTCAATCCATTTAGTGAAATAATCCATCGCTGTAAAGATCCATTTATGCTGAGTTGAATAAGCAGGATGGATTTCCCCAATGAAATCCAAACCCCACTGCTGAAAAGGAGCACTTACTTCAATGGGCTTAAGCGGCAAAGGCTGCAATTTTTTCCTCCCTTCAAAAATCTGACATTCATGACAGCTTTTAACAGTTTTTTATACATCAACAAAAAGAATCGGCCAATAATATGCTGCTCTCAAAATTTTGTTGGCCGTTGTTTTCTAGAAAAGGTGACCTCCGCAATCTCCCTTATGGAAATCCTCCATAACCTTCTTTACTTCTTCTTCAACCAAACAATTCAGCAAAACACCACTAGGATCTTTCCAATAGAGTGCATTATTCCTGATACAAAACTTGGCAGCCTTCAATTTCAGAGTCCTACTTTTGTTTTTAGCCATGCCTGGTGGTGGTGGCAAATTTTGGAGCACATATACAATATCTGAATACCAAGGAGAAAGAACAAAGATTTCTGATACCTGAATTAGCGAACTTTCTTCATTTTCCTCGGACATAGCAGCAATAATATTAATGTCCAAGGCATGAAAATTTGACTCAGCCATTAGCTTAGCCAGCCCTTGTCCTTTGATAAGCTTTGTAGGCTTTATCTCCACATCATACTCCAACAAGGCAGCAATCCATTTGCCTCGTCTCCCTTCTGGATCTGTTTGCACTAAGACATCCTTAATAGCAGCATTAGGAACATAAGCAAGAATGTGAGAATGCAGAATATATACTCGAAAATATTTCAACGCTTTCACTAAGGCAAGAGCTTGCTTTTCAATAATGTCATACTTTAAAGCTTCATCTCTTATGGTTTGGTTGGAAAAAGCAATTGGTTTTTCATGTTGATCTCTTTTCTGCATCAAAACTACTGCCATAGTATGATCCGAGGCAAATGAGAACAATATAAAATCGTGAGTATAGTCCGGGCTTATCAAAACCAGAGCTGAAGAAAGAGCCAACTTCACTAAATTGAAATACTTTATAGCCTCCTCAGTCCACTTCACTACATTATCTTTCTTGATCATGTTTTTTATTTCCCTTAAATGTTCTGCAAGATTGGGCACAAAGTGGCGTAAGAAATTCATCTTACCATTGAATGATTGGATCTCCTTTTTGTTTTGGGGAAGATCAATTTGTTGAATAGATTCTGCTCGAGTTGGATCAATGCGGATGCCATCCTTTGAGATAATATGTCCAAGAAGCTTGCCCTCATCCATGGCAAACAAACTCTTCTTCCGATTGAGAGACACATCATATTTTCTACACCGCTGAAAAAAAATCTTCAGATGGTAAAGGTGCTCTTCATCTGAATTAGAAAAGACTGTCAAATCATCAATATACACAACTAGAAAAACATCTTTCTCATTTTCAAATTCCATATCCATTTCTCGCTGAAAATTCGCACCAGCATTCTTCAAACCGAAAGGCATTTTAGCATAATGAAAAGTTCCCCACAGAGTGGTGAACGCTGTTTTGTCTCTATCATCCTCATGAACCAGAATTTGGTTATAACTGGAATAACCATTGGGTAGTGACATAAGAGATGCTCCAACTACTCACTGAAGTATGTGATCCATTTTGGGCAATGGATAATTATCTTTCAAAGAAACCTTATTCAGATTCCTAAAATCAATGCATAAACGAATCTCACTTGTTTTCTTGCGTACGGGCACCAAATTAGAAATCCAATCTAAAAATATTATGGGAACGATGATACCAGCCTTGTACAACCAATTCACTTCTTTCTCTATTGAGGGCAGCAACTTTGGATTTATTCTTCTCAACTTCTGAGGAAAAGGCTTTTGATTTGGCTTGATTGGAATGGTGTGTTAAATTATGTTGGTGTCGTATGTCTTCAAATCTGAATAGTCCCAAGAAAATACGTCAACAAAAGAAGATAATAAACTGATATACTTTTCTTTTACCTTTGGGGGCAATGCTTTGGAAAATTTCACCATTTTGGATTTTCCGCTGATCCAATGTTCACATCCTCAACTCCTTTCTCGGTTGGCCACAGGGTTGGTTTTCAAGCTACGTCATCTTGGTCGAAAGGCTCCTCTAAAGGTATTAGACCTTTAGGAATGACATTATCCTTCAGCTGCAAAACTTCCATCTGATTTACTTGCACATCCACCTCACCATCATCATGCTCAACATCAATAGAAGTGTCTTTGAATTTTCCTTCATTTTGCAAAAATTCGTCAATTTCTTCATCATCTTGAAACACTTGCCAATACCCTTGATTGTCCAGGATATTTGGACGATGCTTCACATGAATTTCAAATTTGTTACTTGAGTTCATCAGAATTTTCAAATTACTTGCTGCCTTTGCAAGTGCATCTGCAATACCATTCTGAATACGAGGGACACAAGTCAAAGTATAATCTGAAAACAATCCCAAGATATCTAGTACCGCATTTCGGTAAGCCCGCATTCGAGGATGCTTAGCTTGGTATTCACCTTTCACTTGCTTGATAACTAACTCGGAGTCACCATACACTGCAACCCTCTTAGCCTTCAACTTTCTAAGAATTTTCAGACCACCAATTAAATCTTCATATTCAGCCTCATTATTTGAACAAGAAAAAGCCAATTTATAAGAGCAGACCCTTACGTTACTCGACACTTTGTTTGGGGCAGAAAAAGGGCTTCGTACCCAAGTGCCAATTCCAGCGCCATCATTTCCTACTGCACCATAAAAATCCATAGTCCACAAACCATCTTCATCCTCTTCCAAATGCTGAAATTATGTCTGCTCTGTTATTTCTGCTTGCTGTCCATCAACTTTTTGCAGTTGTCGGAAGGCTGATTGCTCAGCAGTACTTTCAATTTTTTGTCTCTCTTTCTTTAAGACCTCTCTGAAATTCTCAGTGATTTTCGAAATGTCTTCTACTTCAACTAATTGGCTATTTACATCATTGAAACTATCTGAGTATAAAACAAACGATTCTAAATCAGTATGTACATATTTGATTGGATGATTTACCGGTTTCTCCTTGCTGGTGATCATATAATTCATCTTTTGCTCCCGATATAATTTCCTCATCTGACCGAACACAGGAATATTAGCATAGGAGAAATTAAGATGCAATGTCCCTTTAAGTTTCGCTCCCCAAGATCTAGAAAGAAGCATGCCAAATCTAGGAGGAATATCTACCACAACCACATCCATCAAAACATTTTTAGTCAGAATCTGATCCAAACTGACCACCAAATATTTGATAAGCCCAATGCATCTTACTCTACTAGAATCGAAAGAGTAAAGATCGTGATACTTTCTAGTGATATCCAATCCCAATTTCTCCATGATTTCCCTAGGCATGAGATTATGATAGGCTCCAAAATCAAACATAGCATTGTGTAACACATAATCATGCAATCTAAGGCTGATATAAAAAGGAGGTACATCACTATCTGGAGACTCACCATCCAATGCTGGACCAAAAATCAACTCAGGTTGATCATCTTCCACATTTACCATATCAAAAAATGGATCTAAATTTAAAATCTTAGACACCTGACCCTTATAGTTGTTGTTCTTCATCAATTCAGTCAAAGGAATGGATACTTTTAACTTAGAAATTTAATTTTCTAAGTTAAAAACTGAAATTTTCTCTACCTCTTTAGCTGAAACATCCTTCTTTTCAGTTTTCTCCTTTGATACAATTGGCTGATTGGATCTTTCATTTGCTGATGGGGATTTTCTAGTACTGGGATTAGCTGTCTGTTTTCCCTTCTTCTGCACAACAGGTGAATCATTATTTGGTGCTGAAACTTCCTTTCTCTTTCGAATTGGATTAATGGGCACATCTCTGTTTCTGAGTGAATATTGTCTCTGATGGGCAGCAGTCAAGGCATTCATGTATCCCCTTTGATACTCATCAGACTCTTCTTCAAGAGCTGTCTCATTTTCCAAGATGAAATCTTCGTCTTTTTGTACAGCTGAGCTTTCGAAATACTCCTCATCTTCAGTGATAAAAATTGGCATATCATCAGGTGCAAAGAAATGATTCTCTTCTCCTATTACATTCTCTTCATCATCTGATTCCAGACCAACAAAATTCTGCTGTAAAGGTATCTTCACCTGCTATTGTACTACCGATTCTTGTGCTCGCTGCTCTCTTTGATTGATTCTGAATTGCGGTTGCTACTGGCCACGGAAGTTAGGATTTCTGATCTGTGGTTCATGCTTATCAAGTTTTAATCTTTAAAACATCTTTTCCATCTTCTGAAGCATTTGATCTGACGTGGAAACCTCTTCCTTTATTTCTACCTTCTTTTCAGCTTTCATTCTAGCTCTCCTAGCCTTCAAATTAGCTTCAACGCTGACTGCAGTCTTCTGCATATCTTCTAAAGTGCCTGGATCTCTTTCCCTCAATTGATAAGCCATGTCAGGATCGAAACCATTTGGAAACTTAATCAAAGCTGACCCCCTAGGTAGCTTTATATCATCAGGAATTGCATTGTAAACAGTATTGAATCTAATACAATAATCTTGGATAGTCTCACCAACATTCCGCTTGATATTTTCATATTCGGAAAGGATTGAAAGAGGCTCTTTCTTCACTTTCCATCGATCCAAGAATTGTCTCTGAAGATTAGGCAGTGTAGCAATACTTCTAGCCGGCAAAGCTCTGAACCACTTTCTTACTTCTCCTCCAAAGTTTTGTACAAACAATCTCATTGTCACATTTTCCGCATCAATCTCATGAAGGTCAAAGAAATTTTCCATCCTATCCACATGTTGCTGAGCAGTGAAACTTTGAGGAGTTCCATCAAATAATGGAATTTTCCTTTGATAATCAGCATGCATGTCATCTAAGTTTTGAGGTAATACGAGGGGTGCAAATCGGGTGGCCATTGCTCTGGGTGGATTTACAACCGGTCTTGTGGATATAGGAGGAGTCAGAGCAATTGATGTACGAGGTGTATGTGGTGTGGATGGAGGTGATACTATTGCAGATTTTTGATCAGAAATAGATGGTTTCATGGGAATGGTAGGAATGAAAGGAGGCTCGGTAGGAATTTGTGAACCAGATGTAATTGCCGATGACCCAAGAGTTGCAGATGTAGAATCTATGAATTCAGGCATGTTTGTTGCCACAATGGAGTTCTGAATATTCAAAATGTAACTGTCAATGGATATATTAGCCTGTTCAATTTCGATATATTTGATAAACTCGGGATTTAGGACAGTAGAATCAATAGCACTTTCAGACTTAGTCTTAAACAACGACAACTCAAAATGTTCATCAAACTCAAGATCTTCAAGATACTCAAAAACAGGGGGACATGAATGAGATTTGAACACAGGAATCACAGGAATTTCTCGATGAAGGATTCTCAAAATAATATTGGGATTTTCATACACAGGAGTGGATCGGGATCCAGATTTTCTCTGGTATGTCGTCTGGAAGCTAGTGTGTTGAATTATTCTCAAAAATCAAATGGAAAAGACCAAATTGTTTAGCCTATCAAATTCTAAACTCATCATCCAAAAGTCTAGAATGATATGATATACTAGGGCAATTTACAAGTCATATGTTATGTTTACAAACTAGACCGGAGATTCACTGAAGCAACGTTTATCTACTTTCGCTAATGCAAAGCGAGAGCGTTTCGAAGGCTACCTAGCATAACTTCAGGCTCCGTCTGTAGCTTATAAAACAAATAACACTAACAAGCATACCATTTTGTGCATCCCCAGTATGGTCGCCACTATGTTATTGCCTAAATCTACCTCAGGTTGAAGGAACGTAGAGTCTAGGGTAACATCAAACCACGCTTAATCTGGTAGGTAGCCCTACCAGATCAGGAGAGGGCTCTCTCCGGGTCAATCTCAGCAAAATAATCAATGAGGCTAGAGATGACTTGAAATAAAGGTTGATTTTAGGCTACGTATATATGTAAAAGGGTTTGATTTGATTTTAAGGGTTTTTTGTTGGATCAAAGGGAAGGGCAGATTTTGGGTCTGGGGAATGATCAGTCTTGCAGAGAGCTGAATGGGGCAAGAAAGGAAATTGTTTTGATGCTTCAAATTGAATGAAATGGATAGCTCAGACCGGGGAGGAGTTGAAGAGGGAAAGAGGCTTTCAATAATCCTCTTCAGATAGTTGAAAACATGGAATATTAAACAAAAATCAAGGTAGAGCACTGCAAATCTAATAAATTCCACCTTTATTACTTGTTTGTTTAACTTAAGAAGAAATGAGAAGGAAGATGATACACATGAAACATCAGTAAAATTACAATCATAAAGAGAAACACACCATCAAAACATAGAGCCACATGGATCCCAAAGAGTGCTGCAAACCCTGGTCTATTCCTTTGCCAAAATGTAGAGATGAAATGTACAATGAAGCTCAAAGCAATCCCAAGTGTCCAACCCTGAAAATGACTAAGAAACTACAAGATATAGACAAGCATAACTCATTCCCATGCCTCTAGGGGTCAAGCTCACTATTTTAGGAGCTGTTTCAACAAGATCTAAATTAAGAACTGGAAAATAGGCAGTGAAACAGCTTGCCTCTATAAGATAGGAAATTGATTCATTCAGTTACAATTCACTTTTTGGTGAATGAATCTACTAACATGAGTGAAAATTTGTCAAAATTACATCAAAAACCATGTAATTACATCAAGTTACATCAAGAGATTTATATTTGGAGATAAAAAGGTCAAACTTGCCAAAACTAGGCGAAAAACTGAGTTACTGAGTGAAAACTGAACCAAAATCCCCAATGCGCCGCGCCTAAAATCTCTATGTGTCACGCCACTTTGGAGCCGATTTTGAGGGCCTTCCCGGAGTTCCAATTGAGCACAGGATGGCTTGTTAGAAAGCTCCACCTGTCTACTTTCCAACCCAAGTGGAATTTTTGAATTTTGTTGCCATTTGCCCCTCCAAAAATGATTTGTCCCAACACTGCTTCCTATGTGTCCAAAAGAGGGCAGAAAGGTCATTTTTAAGGTGTTTCTGACCCTTCCTGCAACCAAAAAATTGTCAAAATATTTAGGTAATGGGTAGGCATGCATAAATTTTCATGAAAAATCCATAAATACAAATTTTTCTTCAAGAGGAGCTGCCAATTATAAGCGCGCGCCAAGTGGTGCGATGCGTCGGGCAGGAAAATCTGTGTTAAGGCCAAAAAATTCAAAATTGAAAAAATGTTTCCCAAATTTCTTGAAATTTGGACTGAATGTCCATCATCAAGCACTATACTGGGCCAAAAAATATTCGGCCAAAATTTGGAGTCTATCATGCCTTTTGTGATGCTTTAATGCCCTCTTTAACTTTGCCTTCAGGGTCTTGGTTCGTGCCTTGCAAACATGATTCCTCGCCCAATAATGATTGTTCATGTGCCTTAGCATGTTATTTTCCTTGTTTTCTTTCTCCAACAACTTCTCTAGATGAATATTGACCCTCTCAAGCCAATTCTCTCGATCAGCCTCAATCTCTCGCTCAATAGATGTCATCTCGGTTTGGCTTCTTTGGGAAGCTTGCCGGTTCTCACGGATGTTTTGCAACTCCATGATAGTTTGCTGATCTTCCAACTCTTTGTTTCACTGGTCAAGGTAGTTTATAATCCATTGGGCTCTTTGCAACTTGACGGACAAAGTGTCTATCTCCACCTTCTGCTCCTGAATGGTCTCCCTCAACTTGGAACTTGGAGAGCTCAAATCCTCATCAATTAGTATGAAACCTGTATCTTGGCCTCCTGAAGGCCCCTCATCCTACATGGACCTCTTACCTCTATCCTGTACCTATACCTATGCTGATGATGATGGAAGCGAGACCCCTTCCACCCCAGGTGGAGATAATACTCGCCGGGTTGCTGCAAATAATCCTCTAGTGCCTCTCTGATAAGTGACATACATCGGAAAACTAGTGGTCTATGTCTCCTGAACCTCATGCTGATATGAAGGTTCATCTACATCATGAAAAACCTCTGGAGGAACCTGAGGAGCTGTGAAGAAATCATTAGAAATAAAATCCTCCGATGAAATACCGTGCAAGCCGAGCTGATACACAACCACAATCTTAATGAGTGCATAGTGATAAATACTATTGTACTGCTGCTCAGGAGTTTTCCTTTGCACGAGAGTGGTCATTCTCTCAATATTATGGCACATGAAATAAGGGAGGTTCATCATCCTCACCCTGGTAAAATGCATCAATAACCTGATATGATAGGCATAGAGACGTGAAAACCATCCCTCACAACTGAAATATATGATAATGAGTTTCATCAGAGGCACATAAGAATCCTTTAGGAACTGGAAAGGAAACACTCTGCTGATTTTTTTCACAAAGCTAGGCCTGATATATGGTTCATAATGCACTCTGTCCACCTGTTGTCTTTTGTTCCATTGTTCTCCCACATTTGGTATTTCGGTTGTTTAAGAGATAGTTTCCGGTGTTAAAGTGAATGTTACACCGTCAAGGGTGACCTGACCATCATGTAAATGCAACACAAACAAATGAGCCAGCTCCTGATGATAATGAAACCTAGCAATCATTTCACAAAATTGATAACATGACTGCTATTGAAAACATGCCATGGCAAGTGGACAAGCCTGCAATTCAGCAATGAGGTGGGCTCCTCTCTCACATGCCTACCACTCTTATGAGGCCTTCTAGGTGCATGTAGTTCAGTGGTGGAATCACTATCTCGTTCATAGGATGTATCAGTATCTGTCTCCATGATGTCCAAGGTCTATGCAAAGTTTATGTTGTATTGTATGAGAATTTTGGTGTTTTTGATTTGATTGCCAACTAAGTGGTAATATAGGAGGGAATATGGAGGAATAGGGTAGTGTAATGAAAATGATGGGCTATAATCAAGTGAAATTGTGAGTTTACCACTTGAAATCTGTGTGTTAAGGGTTTAGGGACAACCACTTAGCTATTTGGGATAACTTCAGATTTGAGGGAAATTTACAAATGGTATGGGGACAATGGGAATGGGATAGGGATGATTGACTTTAGGGATGTCAAGAGATAGGGGAATGGGCTACTATAATGAGATAAAAAGTGAGGAGGGACTGACAAGGTAAGGTAAATGGAAATATTTGACACCAAAATAAATTTTAAAACCCTAGGATCATTCTTAAACAAGACAATAGGGTTTGAGTTCTTTTTGCATTTAAATTCTCATATCAACACCAAACACTTGTTATAGCAATGGGGAAGTGACTTTGACTTACTCGAACAAGGAGAGACTGAGCAAATTTTGATGATTGAAAGGAATGGAAAAAAACTTGTGTTCCGGTCCAATGCGCCGCGTAACCAACCCAGTGCGCCGCACCCTTCCAATGCGTCGCGCAGGAGAAAATCTACACACTGGGAAATGACCCTATGCGTCGTGCTCACCCGATGCGTCGCGTCGGTTGCCCAATGCGTCGCGCTTGGAAACTTGACACAGTCCGACCTCCAAACACTTGCTTCGCTCCTCACAACTCTTCTTTTGCTTACTGCTATCTCTTTGCTATTTCTTTGCTTATTTCAAGCTTCCTCATGTGCCTGCTGACCATTATTAGGCATTCTGAAGACTGGATTAACTAAACCCTAGACCTAATGAGACTAAAACCCTAAAATGACTCTTTTCCAACTATGAGACCAAAAATGACTGTAAATGATTTTAATGAACAAAAATAGGCCAGCAGGTATAAGTCATGAGGGACATGAGTGACAAGCCCCTACCATCAGAGGATCTATGCTCCTAATGGAATGCAGCTGACTAAACTGAGTGAGATACCTAAAATGAAATGCAACAAGATAAATTTGATATGTGACGGAGGGTTGAAGATACCGACTCTAACAAGAGGCTCCTACCTCAACCAGCTAAAATTGGTCATCTATAAAGCTACAAATTGATAGGGAAGCACCAATTACTTCACACTACAATAACATCATATGTTGATTTTCCTGGATATCAACTCTATTTTACTCCTTTATTGTTTGCCTTTAAACCTTCGTATATGCTTCATATCATCTCTAGATGTGCACATCATCTCTATCTGCTCACACTCATTCTTCCACTCACTAACCCCTCTATGCACATTGCAATAACATCATTTATAGAGATAACTTCATGGTTGTTTGCATTCTATATGGGAATATGAAGTGAATAAGCATGACTCTTTTCCTTCCACCCATTCGATTCCTTACAGTTCATTGTAGGCTATTACATTAGTCATAATCATTACAACACTCATTGGAGTTTTTCCTATGCCTATGCAGACTTGCCTTTGCATCAAAAAAAATGTAAAATACTCAATGAATTTACATTTATAGTTACAACAATATTTCAATTCAGCCCTTTTAGCTTCTTTCTTTGTTTTTCATTTTGTCTTCTCTTCCTACTGTTATATTTCCAACTGTACAGCCTAACTGTCTTTGCCCGATTTAACCCATGCCTTTACATTTTACATAGCCTCAGCCTATTGCATATCTTACCCATGTCATCTTATGCCCTTCTCTCTTGGGTCACTTATACACTCAAGTACTTCCTTCGCAATCGGAATTTTTTTTTAATAGACGCACTACAATTTTCACTACAGTCGGATCACTTGCCCGATTCTTTTCTCTTCCATTCAGCCTTTCCTTTTAACTCACAATCGCAACTGCATAACACTATTCCACACAAGCCCCGGGGCCTTTTTCCTTAAGGAAGGAATAACCTCTTATATATATATATATATATATATATATATATATATATACATATATATATATATATATATATATATATATATATATATATATATATATATCATTGAGCACTTAGAGTCGAGTCTTACACGAGTCCTCTTTCTTGCGTTCCAGCTTTTATTTTATTACCCAAGTCAACTTCACGTTTAGGATTTTCTTACAATAAATGGTGCAAACAAATTAAACCTTGGACCTTGATTATATTTCAATTAAACTTTGAAAATCCTCACACCGTGTTTCTTATTTATAGTATCCCCAAAATGGGACTGCTAGCCAGGCATGCCTGAAAAATGCATTTTTCAGGAATGTATGCTATAGCTTTGGAAATCAGCCCTTGGATCCCTTAGATATGACAATCTAAGACCCAAATCCAAGAGGATATCAGAAAAAAATCCTTCTAGGTGGTTTAAACAGATCTCCCACACCTAGTACAGCTAGAAAATTGCCCAAAGAAGGGACTGCAACACTATGTGACAAAATTTCTAAGAAAATAACATAGTTCAGTCAAATATATGTAGGAGCCCAATATGTAGGCTAAATCATGTCATTTACATTAGCATTTCAATATTATATTGAATCCCATACATCATAGAACATAAAATAGGAAACTTTACATGAAGAAATGCCCAAAATAAGAGGTTGCAACCATATGATATGACTGTACAATCTTGAAAACGTTATTTTATTAGTTGAAAAGAAATATAAGTTACAGTTCAGATCTAGAGAAGATCCGTGTACAAAAATATAAATCTATATAAGATCTGTACACTATAGAGTCTCCTCTTCAAAAGCCCCTTGGGGTTTTCAGCAGAGAATGTAGTACATGGAGTACATATGAGATCTAATGCAATTGATCTGCAGAATGATTCAGAATTTCTGAAGAAAATACATCAGTATTCAGATCAGATCTGAATGGAACATGGATTAGATTTGTAATCCATGGATCACCACAGTGAAGGGAAAATTCCCAACGCTAGAGATCTCTCCTCCTTGAAGTGCCAAAAGACCCTGCAACTTTCAACTTGCAAATAACACAGTTCTAGAAGATGGAATGCGTTGTAGGCTCTAAAGCATGATTTGACCTCAAGCCAAGATCTGAAAATGAGCTCTCCTCATCCAATACTCTCTTTCCAATGGGATAGAAGACTCTCCCGGTGAAAAGAGGCACTAGAATGGCTTAGATCTAAAAAGATCTAGCCTCCACTTGCTCCAACTTACAAATACAACCAAACCCTCAACAGGATCTGTGATTTAGTTGGAAGAAGAGCTTAGCCAGATTCCTGATAGTGGTCAAGAAATGCAAGAATACTCCAAGAGGCCTCTCAAGGAAGAGGTGGGATTCCCGATTAGGAACACCCTAGTGCTAAATAGCACTATTCTCATCTAAACATCTAGAGAATGAGAAGTGTCTAAGAAGAAAAATCCTTCAGAAATAATATCATTAACAATGTTCTCATACTGTCCTCCTCCTCCTTAAATAATATGGAATCCTTGCCAAACCCTAAACCATCTCAATGATTTAGCTACATTCACATGATTAGCCTCCAACTAAAACTATGATGTGCATATAGGTGGTTCAATGTATCTAGACAACGTTGTTGATTTGGTCCAGTTGACCCAGTCAAATGACTTAATCCCTTTCACACATAAGGGTGTTTTGCTAAGGCAGCCCAGATTTATCCTTGTTCACATGGGCATTGATTTATTTTGTTGTTTTAGGAGTTTAATTTATCCTCCTTTACAATATTATTCTTGCAACAAGGAAATGAAAACAAAATAGTATATTCCTATTAGCTTGGGCTAATTAGGAATATTACAATCCTCCCCTCCAAAATGTTGCTTGTCTTCAAGCAACTGATAAGGTGAGTGCTGCAGCTCATCTCCTCCTCCATTGGTGTCACAAACAAAGGATAAGCTTCTCTCATAAGCTAAGTGATCACCATACCATCCATCCATGACTTGTTCCAACAATGTTCTCATGATATGAAAACAACTACTCCCATAAGGAAACAATGAATCACATGAAACAAACAGGGTTTGCCCCATGCCCTCTCTAAAATATAATATAGGAAGTATAGAGAGTGTAGTAATCCCATAGGGCACACGCATGTCTTCCCTCCTCCCTCCATACATCCCCATGAAAATAACAAGTACATCATCAATATAGAGGATCAAAACAATGTGAAAACAATTAGAAATTTGTGCACATGGAGGTGGATCATAGTCCCACATGTGGAACCAGCACAGAGCATCCCCTGCCTACATCAAATCAAGATGTGGTAAGTGTTTTTCCCACCACTTACTTGCTGCCCATACCATCTCACCATAGCTTAAAGTGTGAGATATATTTGGTGCCTTTGGGAAGCACCCATCATGATGAAAAATCTCCCTTGTTCTTCTGAGTGACCCAATTCAGAAATTTTTGGGACCCAATATTTTCCATGAGGCTTACAAAATATATTACTCCTCCTTGGAGTCATGTCCTGCAAAAACATGGTGTAAGAATGCATGAAACCATAATATAAAACACATGTACTAAGAGCATGCTCTTCACTAGCAATCCTCCTCCTATCAATGGAGTGGTGCATAGATCTACTCTCTTCTTCAAGGGGAGAAAGAGAGGGTTGATTTAACTCTTTCTTAGATTCATGTTGCTGCTCCAGCTCCACAAGGTCCATGTATCTCTGACAATGTTGATATAGTTCTCTTTCAAAGCCCTCCCAATAATATCTCCTCAAAATGATATTGTTGAGCTTCATAGAATAGGTGTGGCTGAAATTGAACTCTTCATAAGCCCTCTGTAGTAACTTCTCCTTAAGCTTGGAGGCTCTAGACAAGAAGATACTACCATGATTATAGATGACTCCATCAAGGATTGAATATCTCTATTCATGCAGCCAGTCATCAAGAATCATGCAAGTATGAATATCCTTGGAATATTCCACCAACATTTGGGATTTCCAATAGGGATCTAATGTGCCCAACAATGACAGTGCTGATAGTGTGTCATCTGAATTTTCTTCCATGTTGTGGTTCTTCTCCTTGACATCTCCCATGTCAAAGGCATATGTTGGAAAGCCAAGCTTCCCATTTTCCTCCTCCTTGACATCTCCCATGCCAAAGGTACAAGTTGGAAGGTTGCCAATCCTTCCTTGCTGCCCTCGTTGCTCATGCACATGCTCAAAAGAAAATGGAAGTTCTTGGAAGTTAGTCTCCCATGGAAGGTTATAATCTATCCAAAACCTCCTTGGTTTTGCCAAAGTATGCATGTGTGACCACCATCTCTCATATTGTATGGAAGAGGATCCTCCAAACAAGTTTGTCTCCTGATTCAAGGATTGCCTTCCTTGCTTCATGATGGTGTCATCCTTCATTCTTGTAGCATCTTTTCTCAGTGCAATATGGGATGAGAGAATGGATAGTGATGTTAAGGGAAAAATTATTTCCCTCTCCTTGTACTTCCCCCATACTCTCAGTGCTGAAGCATGGTCTTCTAATGCTCCCTCCCTCCTTGGATCTATGAAAGGAGCACCAATGCATGAAAAATATTTCATCAAATCTGAATCAGGTGGTCTCCCAGGTGGTATACCATAAGATAATGATGTCTCATGGCTCATTCCCATGTGAACAATAGATGGGAACATAATATGACTACTTCCATTGTGCAAATCCATATCTAATTGTTGTGTGGAAGTATCATGGTAAGGAGAAGTTGGAGCAACTCCCCCATCTTCTTCTTCATCGCCCACCTTCTACAAGATCTCACAATATAAGGTGCTCCATTTAGATGCAGTTAACTCATGAACACCCATCATATCCTTAGTGTCAAGTGTCTTGACCACAAAGGACTGATCCATCATAGTATGTGTTCCAAAATTTGGATGCAGTGTTGGAACACATTTCCTCCATTTTTTTCTCTCTTTGTCTATCATCATAGACACATGCTACTCATCCTATTTATGTATAGGATCCTTGGTGCCTCCTTGCAAAGATACAAGAGCCCTCTTAGTGGAATAAATAACTTCATCTCCATCTCTCAATAAAAAGGGATCTCCTCCTAATGTCACAGTGTTGGAGGAATCTTTCAGTTCTTCTTCTTTCTTCTCCTTATCAATGGAGTATGCCTCTTCAATAAGAGATTATTTCTCTTGATCTATCCTTGAAAAAGGAACACCCATGTCTTCTTCTTGAGAATAATGTTCTTGCTGAAGTGGGGCTTTTGCCCTTCGAAAATCATGTAGCAGATCATTAACCCCTTCAACAATGTTCCGAAATGGAGTTATCTTCATGGATATTTTGGCATCTCATGCAAAGGTTCTGATTTCTTGGGCTTAGCTTGTTTACCCAAAGAAATTTCAAATGGCATAGAATCAAACCTTTTCACTAACCTCCTTGTGAACTTTGCATAAGTAGAGATGTTTACATTTTTCAATGAAGAAGACTCAAATAACCACCAATAATATGCTTTACCTTGGAGGTGCAGCGTTGCTACTCTTATGGCTTCTTCTTCAGAAATTGGATGTAGCTGAAGATATGTGTCCAAATTCTTTACCCAAGAATTGGCTGAACTCTCAGGTGATCCATCAAAAGTAGGTAGGAAATTTCTACCCAAGGTGTGCTGCATGCACCCTCTTCTTCTCCTAATTCTGCTAGATCTTCTCTATTCTTTGAGTTGACAAAAATCTGGAAAGCTTAGATGCTCTTTGAATCTTTCAGACTGAAATTCATATTCTTGGAGATAGTCACCAAGAGTCTCCTCTTTTGGTGTCTCTCCTTCTTCTTCTTCTCTTGCAAGGAATGTAGGCATGCTACAACGTTGCAGATCAAATTGTGTGGCTAAATTCTCACACACATCATATGAAGTAGTGGGGCTTCCTTCATGTAAAAACCTCTCCAAGATATCTTTTGGTATGCCATTCCTCATTCCCCTGATTTCATTTTCTAGCTCATGCATGACTTGGAATAGATTTTTTGAAAACTCTTTCCCTTTCAATATTCTAGATGAAGGGTTTGGACCCTTGTCTTCTGTATCTTCAGTGTAACTACACCTATTCGTGAGTCTTATCTTTCCATGAAAATACATGTTGGCTCTTCAGTAATCAAATCACAGGCTGTGCCAAGGTAGATGCTCTGATACCACTATAGTATCCCTAAAATGGGATTGCTAGCAAGGCATGCTTGAAAAACACATTTTTCAGGAATGTATGCTACAACTTTGGAAATCAACCCTTGGATCCCTTATATATGACAATATAAGACCCAAATATAAGAGGATATCAGAAATAAATCCTTCTAGGTGGGTTAAACAGATCTCCCACACCTAGTACAGCTGGAAAATTGCCCAAAGAAGGGACTGCAACACTATGTGACAAAACTACTCAGAAAATAACGTAGTTCAGCCATATATATGAAAGAGCCAAATATGTAGGCTCAATAATGTCATTTATATTATCATTTCAATATTATATTGAAGCCCATACATCATAGAACAAAAAATAGGAAACTTTACATGAAGAAATGCCCAAAATAAGGGGCTGCAACCATATGATATGACTGTACAAGATTGACAGCATTATTTTATTAGATTAAAAGAGCTGTAAGTTACACTTTAGATCTAGAGAAAATATGTGTACAAAAAGATATATATATATCATATATGTACACTATAGAGTCTCCTCTTCAAAAGCCCCTTGGGGTTTTCAGCAGAGAATGTCGTACATGGAGTACATATGAGATCTAATGCAGCTGATCTGCTAAATGATTCAGAATTTATGAATTAAATACATCAGTATTCAGATCAGATCTGAATGGAACATGGACTAGATCTATAATCCATGGATCACCACAGTGAAGGGAAGATTCCCAACACTAGATATCTCTCCTCCTTGAAGTGCCAAAAGACCCTGCAACTTTCTCCTTGCAAATAACGCAGTCCTAGAAGATGGACTATGCTGTAGGCTCCGGAGCATGATGTGACCTCAAGCCAAGCCAAATAATATCATCAGCAATGTTCTCATGTTGTTCTCCTCCTCATTAAATAAGGTGGAATCCTTGCCAAACCCTAAACCATGTCAATGATTTAGCTACATTCACATGATTAGCCTCCAACTAAAATTGTGTTGTGCATCTAGGTGGTTCAATGTATCTAGACAACATTGTTGATTTGGTCCAGTTGACCCAGTCAAATGACTTAATCCCTTTCACACATAAGGGTGTTTTACTAAGGTAGCCCAGATTTAGCCTTGTTCACATGGGCATTGATTTATTTTGTTGTTTTAGGAGTTTAATTTATCCTCCCTTACAATATTATTCTTGCAACAAGAAAATGAAAAAAAAACAATATATTCCTATTAGCTTGGGCTAATTAGGAATATTACATTATCACAATTCGACGTTCCACTATGTTATCTATTATATACGCCTTTCTTTCTCCTGATGTGATTTCACAACTCAATACACATACACTCGGAATTTTAAATGTATTATCATTTACCTTTGGAAGGTATCGCGTTCAGTCTCTCATTGTAGTTCGGCACTTTTCACTATTATCCATTGTTCTCTAATCCTTTTGAACTCCCGATCTGTGATATGCAAAGGGGTCCCACCTATCTTATCGTAGTTTTCCATCAAACTTTCCCATCACAGTTTCCTCATCGCAGATTCTTATTGTAGTTTCACTCTGATATTTGGTTATAACATCTTGCGACATGAGAATTGCAATAAAAGGTTTGGGTCCCACTAGGGTGCCACATCGCTGCCATATCGTTTGCCATGTCACTTGCCACATCATCAAGATGTATTTTCTATTTGTGGGGTCAGGTTCACATCGTCAGCCATGTCAGAAGCCATGTCACTTTCCACGTCATCTCTCGCACTTCGAAACTTTAAGAATTTCACATTATTTGTGATTTTTAGATTTCGCAAATCGGCCCGAAAAACTTATCGCATGTCGCACCTTTTAGAATTTATCATAATGGGTTTTCCTTATTTTTTGCGGTATGCGATATACTTTGCATTGCAACTTAAAACAATTTAACTTGCGATTGCTTAACACGTAAATATAAAATTCACTGATTGTGATATCTCCGGGAACTGTTCTATACGTACATTTACACGACTTGACCCTGACTTTGGAATTTTTCTGAACGTAAATAAGCACAACTCTACCCTTGGCCTACACACTGTTCAGAATGTAAAATAAGCACGACTCTTCCCTTGACCTTTGCACTATTCTGAACGTAAAATAAGCAAGACTCTTCCCTTGACCTGTGCACTGTTCTGAACGTAAAATAGTAGAAATTGACCCGCTCTTCACAACTGTTATTCCTTGTTGCATGTGTTTATTACTATACTTAGGCACGTTCAATACTCTTCCCACTCATGCACAACTTGACCCAACACGTTCACAATTCAACCCAAACTTGCTACCTTTGTTGCGTTTGCTCCTTAATAAAGATTCTAATGTTTCTCCTCTCTGCTCCTTTGCCTTAGATAATGATCTAATGATGCTCCTTGCCTCTCTGCTACTCCTTTGTATTTATTTTACTCTTTTCTACTCCTCTATCTCTCTTTTATGCTTCTTCACTTATATTTTTCCTTCTTTGCCTTATTGTTCCTTTATACTCCAGTTGATCCTGATCTTCTCCTTTGTTCTCAATGATAATTCTGGTGTTGCTCCTTTCTACTCCTTTTCCATAAGTAATAACTCTAAAGCTTCTCCGTGCCTCTTTGTTGCTTCTCTCTGCTTTAGATTATACTTCTAATGTTTCTCCTTTGCCTTGCTCCTTTGCCTCTTCGTTGTACATTGTTGCACATTGTTGTTCCTTACCTCCTTTTTGCATTCTCACTGCATCATTGCCTGATCTTCTCCTTTGCCTTATTTTCGTTTCTTCTCTGCTCCTTTTCCTTAATGATAATTCTGGTGTTACTCCTTTCCATTCCTTTGCCATCAATGACAATATTTCCAACATAATCTTAGTAATCAAATTTTCTATCAATTCAAGTAATTTTAGGTTAATTTCACCACAGGAATTAGTTTTTTAGATTAACCCCGTGCTTATATGTGGTTTGAAAATTTTGATGTTGCGTATAGATGCGTCTATGTAAAAATAAACCCGCATATGTGCAGAGTAAAATTTGAAAATAAAAATCTAATGGATAATTTGTTGAATTGACTCAGGATGACCATCAATTAGAGAGAGAGAGGGAGCATAGTGAAATTGATAATGAGGTAATGGAGGACCAATTTTCCTTAGATATACTCCAAGGATGTGGATTGCTCAATTTTTTCAAAATTCCCAATATGAAAAAAAATACCAAATTGTTGGAGATGCTTGTCAATTAATAGGAGGCAAAGGAGGATTGCTTCATGATTGATCAAATGCCTCTGAGGATTGAAATCGAAGAAATATATTTTATTACTAGGCTTTCTCGAAGAGGAGAGGTAATGAATTTGCAGGGCAAGCCAATAGGAGGGCTGAATATTGAGGATTACATTCCCATATACTGTGTTGAGGGTACTTAGAAGGTTGTGACCCAGATCCCAATTAGATATTTACAAGGATTACACATCAAAATCATTGTTTTCACCATAGTCAGAGTATCTGGGTCATCTTCATTGCACCAGGCCTCACGTGGGAGCATGATTTTGGTAGTTGAATTCCTGAATACTTTATATGATTGGTGGACTGCATTGTTGACCAAGTAGAAGAAACAATTAACCTCCATCCAAAAGAATAAAACTAAACATTTCGGCTATGGGACCATTTTGTGTACATTATTCTTTGAGAGGATATTTTGGCTTCCACCCAAGGTGATATCTACCATCTGCAGCCCACGAGATACACGTATAGAATGATGGGTTGACCCGATGAAGAGATTAGGGGGTGCAAGGTCCCTAGTATTACCTGGGATGATGAGTTATTCCTGTGGTGGGGAGAACAAGTGATCGCCATAGAGGATTACACCTATGTTGGCATGGAATTCAGGGGAGATTCATCTCTACTCTTACCACCCAGAGTAGCATGGGGATCGATTGGTAAGATCACATTTAAATTATTTTTTGATTATTATATTTTTTAGATTTTTGATAAAAATATTTTTTATAGGACAACGTACTTACAAAATTATTGAACATATTATAGATGTTAGAAAGTCACACCTGAGGGTCTTCCAAGGCATAGGTGTTGCACAAGAGAGGCATATAATGCCACAAATGACCCTGGGAGAATCCTCCATGCCATATAGAGGAACTTGGAGGGTTTGAACTGTCAGTTCCCTATGGTTGCAGTAGAGGACCTCCCTTAGGCTATTCAGAGACGTGTGGTCGGTGTAGCATGTGATTAGGTGTGACTATTCCGCCTTGGTCTACTGCCATAGTGTTCTTCCATGATGCTTATCTAGGGCAGCGCCCACAGACATAGACTTTTAGGATGACTAGATGAATTTGATATTTTATGATGATGGACATGATCGGGCATAAGCCCTAATTTTGTAGGACATAATTGTACATTTTTTTTATATTTTTGAACATATGACTCTGATTTATATATACAACGATTTTATGATGTGACTATCGCATATATACAATGATTATTGATTATTTTTTATATTTAATGTAATAAATGATTGATATGACAATCGATTGCTTGATTAGAAAATGAATCAACAAATGCATTTTCTAATCGTGGAATGTGTATGTATGTAACATAATTAAATGATCTTTGCAACAAACACACTCTCAGAAATAAAAAATATAAAAAAGTATCTTTGACACGATATATTTTATTCAACTATGAAACCACCAGTTTCGAGTCCAAGTACAGTACTAACGAACCAATACCAAGAGAAATTGCCTCAGAAAGTAGATTGATCGCAGCAGTATATTCTGCAACATTGTTCGAATCAAGACCAATGCATATGCCCCTTGAGACTAAAAACTGACCATATGGATAGTAGATTACCCAAGCCCAAGAAGAAATATTCCAGGTATGTCGACTAGCACCATCGATAAAGACAAAATGACTCATATCATCCATAAACACCTACCAAAGAAGATCAAAAATATCAACGTCGCAACAGAATCGATAGAACGATATGCACAAAAATACAATATATACAACCAAACAAAATGCTAGGAAGACACCTAGGAATAATACTTCTTAAGATAGAGCACATTTATGGGCTTTGCTAGCTCGTTTCCGTCAAAGTCAACCAAATCATAAGCTCTCTTCTTAAGCACTATTTTGACAATGAAAGGGTCATACCACATGGATTTAAATTTCCCTACCCCCAAGGCATCCTTGTCTTGATCATATACCAAAACGAGACCACCTTCATAGAAAAACCTAGGTTTTACAACCTTATCATACTTAACCTTCACTCTTTTCTTATGGGCCTCATTAACTGTAGTTGCATCCAGATGATGGTCATCAAGACGTTCTAGATAAACAAGGCATTCTTCGAGACTTGAAGTTTCTATAAGAATCTCAACAACTAGCTTAAGGGAAGGAATCTCACACTGAATATAAAATATTGATTCCAAACCATAAATGAGCTGGAAATAAGTGAACCCAATTGCAGTCTTAACTAACATCTGGTATGCCCAAAATGCAAGATACGACATGACATGCCAATTAGACCTAGCTTTATTGATTTTCCTTTGGAGGATAACCTTCAAGGATTTATTAACGGCTTCAACCTACCCATTGGCTTGAGGATAATAAGAAGACGAGTGCTCCTGTCGGAAACCTAATTTAAGAGTTAATTCAACCATCATGGAGTTATGAAAATGACTGCCATGGTCAATGACAATCTATTTGTGAATACCGTAGTGAGAAATGACTTGGTTGAACAGAAACATGGATGTTTTTTCACCATCATTAAAGAAAGTAAGCATAGTCTGAGCCCACTTGGTGAAGTAGTCCACTGCTATGATAATTTCCTTGTGACCCTTTGTCGAAGGTGGGTTACAAGTAGTAAAATTAATTCCCCACTTAGTGAACGAACCAAAAGTGATAACAAGAAAGAGCAGAGCTGGATGAGTGCGCATCTTCTGAGCATAAACCTGACAAGGATGACATTTTTTGACCGCCTCAACACAATATTTGAAAATTGAGGGCCAGAAATATCTAGCATGCAAAATATTTTGAGCTTTAGCAACCTCAGATAAATTACCACCACAAGCTCCACTTTGGAAATCATTCAGCACAACCTCAGCCTCTTCAAGATTCAAGAAACATCTAAGGATTGAATTGACCCCATGACGATACTAAGTTTCACTGATAATAAGATAATTTTTTTCCAAGTGACGCAAATTTAGACGCTCATATTTTGAAAAAGTGAGGGGAAACGTTGAAGTCTCAAGATTAAAAATAATATCTCCATACCGAGGATCTTATGAATAAATAAGGAAAATATGTTCTTCAGGGAATGACTCCTCATAAATAATCTCATCTCTACAAGCCAACTCAAAGATCAGCTCCACAAATACCAATGATTTATTGGACTTGGAAGATAGGAATTTGAGATCGAATTCTTGAAGAATGAAAATCCATGTATTGTGTTTTCCCCAAATCACTCGCCTAATGAGAACAAATTGAAACAGATTAACAACTGCCAAAACATAATTTTTGCAAAGTAGAATGTTATGCCTAAGTCGTTGGACAACATGGACAACTACCAAAGCTAACTTCTCAATGGGACAGTATCGCAATTCACAACCTACCAAGCCTCGACTTAGATAATAAATAACATGCTCACAAAGAGAATAATCCTCCTGAACCAAACCCATACCTATAGTAGATTCTATTGCAGCGAGATACAAAAGGAAGTATCTACTATAATCAGGTGGACTCAATAAAGGAGCATAGGTCAATGCATTTTTCAAAGCATTGAATGGGCATTGATCAAAGTCATACCATAGGAATTGAACTCCTTTCTTCAAAAATGTCATAAACCCTTTCGTAACGTCATCATAGTTAACGATGAATATCCTTAAGAAATTGGATTTTCCTTGAATACTTTGAAGTTAACGAATATAATATGGAGGAGGAAACTAGATTTTTGCATCAACCTTGAAGGGATCTACTCGAATCCCTCCAGTAGACACTATGAATCCCAACACTAATCGGATCTTACGGTTGTTTGTGTTCTGTAATTTTCTAGAGATTGTGAGAACCAATCACATAGGCCAACATCAAACCAACTTTGGAATCCAAAACCTAGCCTTCCTAGATTCAGAGAGGTCTCTCTCTATAATATTTATGTTTATTTGGACAATTTTTAGGATAGTTATGATAGTACTTGGGTTTTGGGTTTGTTTTGGATTTTGGAAGATTTATTGTACTCAATTTATTAATATCTATTGGGAAAAGGAGTCAAAATATAACTGGATGGTTGCATAAAATTTTCACAGAATAAACAAAGGGAAATCTAGGAATATTTACTGGATATTTTTGAATTATAAATGGATTATGATAGAAATATGAAGAGATTTAGTAGAAATAAAGAGAAATTAAGAATTATTTAGTTTGTCTTTCAATGGAAAACATAATGATCGCAAAGGCAGCCAGAATAAGGTACTCAAAATTAGATCCTATTCATCACGCTTTCTTCTTTACAATTAGAATTTATATATTTACAATGAAAGAGGACAATGAAACAATACTAATCGAAGAAAAACATCACCAGTATTTAAGCCACAAGAATCTTGTGAATGGTCTGATTATTATTGATGCTCCAGTTCTTTGGAAAAGCTTACAGTACTCCAAAAGACAGTAATGATTATGATCTCAATCAAAAGACCCTTTATACTTCCAAAACTGAAGTATTTATACAAAAATTACAATAAAACAATCTCTAATAGACTTGAACTAAAAACTCTAACTATTACAAAGTTATATTTTTGGTGGAATGCACTGTGTAGAGCAGGTGCTGATGTAGTGGGGAATTTTAGGATGTGGGCCACAATTTGTTGATATTATCGTAGACTAAACTGAGTTTTGTGCTGGCAGATTTGTTGTATGAACGCCCTGTGCTCTTGCAGTTACAACATAATCTTCTTTACTGCAACACCTTTTCCCGACTTGACCTATAGCATTTATTTTCTACCTGAGTCGTTTTTGCTGAGTTAAAACCTTTTTTTATGAATAAAAAAGTGAAAAAAACCAATATACCGGACCTGAAATCTTTTAAATTTCCATTCTGAAGTCGCATCACATCCACGCACTTGCAACATTTAGAATTTAAATTTATGAAAAATGTTACTGGAGATGCGATGTGAAGTGGGATGCAAACGTGGAGGGATGGTGGGAACGAACCGCAACACAAATCGATTTTTTTAAGTTTTGGTTATAAGTGCGAAGGGTGTAAACACTATAAAATGTGAAGTGCGAAGCGTGGGGGAGGAGGTGAGTTGTGTGTCAGAGAAAAATTGGGAGGAAGAGCTACTAATGTGGGGCCAACCTGCCGAATCGCAAGTTAAAACAAATATATTGTGGGTGCTTTTAAAAGTAAGTTAAAACATATGTGATGTGATATCGAAAATTAGTGATCACAAGTTTTAAGTTTTAGTTGCGATGTGAAACATGTATAATCTAAGAAATGCGATGACGGTGAGGTAAACCAGTGATGTAGAGGGATGGCCCATATTTTTCGTGATCAGGGAATAAGGAAGAAAATAAAGTGAAAAGCGATAAAAAGGTAAGGGTAGAAAGGTAAAAGCGAAAAGGTGGAAAAAGGGTAAGTTTAATGAATTTCAATGGAAAATGAAATGAAAAAGGGAGTGTGGTGGGGAATGAGTCCTGCTTCATTGTATATTGTATTTCTGAAAGGTTTGTACGAGAGAAAAATGTAAATGATTTTGGGTTTTGGCCTATGGGAAAAATGATTTTGCATGTCCGAGATTATAAGGAAATGTGTGAAAATATATGAGTGGGGAAGGAAATAAAAAATCGAAATGAATGAAATGAAAGTAGGGGGAAAATATGCTATGGTTTAAAACTTTAGGATAGAAATTAATAATCAGGATTTAAACCATAGAAATAACTTTTCCATAGGTGCATTTAGGCTAGCAGCCAATCAAAACCTTTAAAACATAATGAAGCTTTTCCTTTTCTTTCTTTCTTCCCTAACATTTTCTTTTGCCTCCTTTATTTAGAGCATCTGACACTTAACATTTTATTTTTCCTTCTTTATTTAGGGCATCTAACACCTAACATTTTATTTACATGGATGCCTATAAAAATAATAATTTTCCTAACATTTTTAATTTTTTCATTCTTTTGCATCCATATCCTACCTTATCATTTTGAGCTTATTAAACTACTTATGCTAACTTATCAAAACAAATGATGTTACAAAACCTTCCTTGGTTCATATTAAACTATTGAACCAATTTTATTTTCTACCTAACTCATTAATCTGTCAAGATTAAAAAATTTGACAAATTATTTTTCACTACCTATTGACAAGAAATTTAAACCTAATTCAATCATGATTAAACTGTATGATTGAATTTTATTGAACTTTTGTGGCATTTTTAAACAAGCTAAACACAATTTATTCTTAGAAGTAAGCTAAACTTAAGAGTAGTGGCATTTGAATGTGCAACACTTTCAAAATTTATGTTTTTTCTTATTTTTGATGGGGTTCATGTCTTATAATTTTTATTTATAACATATACCCTCTTTTGATTTTTTATGTTATCTTCGTTTATTTATTTATTTTGAAAATTATTTGCAGATTTGGAAATCATTTTACAAATTAAACTTTACTGAAATAATAAACTCATTCACCTTGAGATCCTATGAAATATAAAACCCTAATAGTGGCTCCAATTGGGGATGGCACTTCCATGCATTGAAGTGTCAATAACTTGTGATCAATAGCCTTATCCATTAGGCATGTGAGCAATCTATAATCTGATTCCTTTTCTGATTTCAAATATTTTTATGGTCTGTTGACCATGGCTTAGGTCCTTCTCTGCGAGCTTCAACCTTAATTAGCAAAACATCCAATCCAATCTATGTTGACTATGACATTTACAATCATGAAAAAAAATATTTAGACTCATAGAAATAATTCTTCAACATCCTACCATTTATAGGAAAACCAGGTAACTTTGTGTAGAAATTATACAATATGAATGTATATTACCGGATTCTCCTGATCTAACAATTTAATCCTTATGTTAAATACAGAATCCTTCTACTTAATTCTTTGCGGAAATTAAATCGCCAATTGCAAACACATGAAGAAAAATCAATCACACATAACAAGATGTTTTACTGGGAAAGATTTAAGCTAAAAACCCCAACTATCATACATTATGTATATCAATGCAACATGAAACAATCTCATATATCTCCTACAAATCTTAGCTCATAGAGCTCTTCATACAATATACAATCGTCTCACACTGTCATGTAGAAATTTGCACCTCCATGCACCAATTTCTTGCCTCCTAACAGCCTGCCTCCACTGTGCAATCCCTGTTGAAGAAGAACCCTGAATGAATTTGACCTTTCCTTGCCTTTACTGTGCAATACTCATAGGCATCTCCAATGTGTGTGTGGATGCATTGAATGCTCCGTTATAGTCACAACTGATAGTCCATCACACCCTTTCACCTATCCCTCCATTGGGTCTCCATTGAATCTGACATGCAAGTAGTTAAATGCTATATTTCTTCAGTCGCATATGAGACGGTGCTTGTGAATTAATTAACTAATTAATTCACTCATCTCTCACTATTTTATGTTCAGTTACAACTAGCACAACTCAGTTTAACTCATTGAACTGAGTTAAACTAAATAACAACTGACATAACTACACATCAAACTCTGTTACAACTTTATATCAATCAGTTACAATGAAGTAAACTGCATGGTCCACCAACCAACCACTTAAACTCGAAATCCACTTAGCTAAATTATTTTCCACTTTAGTTAACTAGTTCCAAGTGCTCATTGAAAATAGACAATTATTTATTGTCTGAATTTTTGTTAAGGGCTTTCAAAAAATCGACATGAATTCTAATTTTAGACATGCATTCCATGAAATAACTTCACACATGCATTCTAAACTTAGATGCCCATCCATCCATATAATTTTCTCAACCATCTATAAATAGATTACTGCTAAAAATAGACTTTGATCCAAAATTGTTAAAATAGACATACCTAAAAATATCATGTGTGAACCCCACCTAGTGTAGGTGATTATTTTTCACTAGGATCAAGGAATGATGTTTCTGGATGCCAATTTCACTGTTTCTTGTTGCAATCTTCAGCACTCCCTCTCAACAAGAAAGGACTATCTTTGCACATGACATGCAACTCCATGCATTCACCCTGCAACCTTTGCAAGTGCCCTACAACTCCATGCGTCCGCCATGCAACTCTTGCATGCAACACTTCCAAAACTAAAAGGCCTCCAAAAAACTGAATCAGTATAATGCACCTGTCATCAAAGTCTTCTGACTTCTGGTTAGCTACTGCACATTACTTCAAGAACCACTGTGCTATTGAACTTTGCACCCATGCACTCTGCACTTGTTATCAACTATGATCTACGCTCCAGTATCTGACACTATCACTTTGATCTGACTGCATCAATCCAACTGATCATGCTACTACTGCTCTGTGGGCTCCTCGTATCTAGGTTCAATTCATGAGATCCACACCATCTCAATGAATCCTGCCCATAAATTCCTTCTTAGGATTACTCATGCATGTCGCCCCACCTTTCACCTGGTGGTATAGCCGCATGCACTCCCTCTGCCCATCTGGCACGAAATTTCTCTGCATGAGTGGTTTCTCCCACTCCATGATCCTCATCTTGTGGCTGCTCCACATCTTGAGCTTCACTCTTACCTGCACACAAATCCAGCTCCCTCTCAAGCTTCAATTGCATGGCTTTCTCACACTTCCCAACAGTAGGAAGCTCTGTAGAAATCCCATCTACTTCAAGTCTGTAGAGATTCTTAACTTGAATCTGAACCTTCATGGATTTGATTCTAAGGAACACCTTTCCCTTTCCAACTTGTGCACATTGTAATTGTCCCACCATCGCAAAAATTTCTAATAAAAGAGATTATTTTAAATCAACGATATCTCCCTCATCCGAGCTGCGATTCAACCCATTTTTTTTTTTAATTTGGGTATTTTTTCGCAAGGAATCCGAATATGCTATTTGCTTCTGAAATTTTTGCATAAATTTTTTTAGATATTCTCTGCAAACTTATGCACCCAAATAATTCTTGCTCTCATACCATGTAGAAAATTTAAAACACAACTCCCAATCCAGCAATTTCTCCCGTCCATTGACAGAGTCTTCATAACTATGCCAAATATTTGGAATCTTAAGGAGAGACAAGCTCACCAAGTCATCATCAGCAACATTGACTCCTACACTCCCAAGCTCATCCCTGCATTGGACAAATTTTTTCAAGTATACCGGAATAGTGTCGTTCTTCTCCATCTTGATTTTTCTGAGTTTATCCTTCAGCGCCAATTTCCTATGGTCATTGCTGCTTTGGAAAATATATGTCAAAGCCTTCCACATAGCATATGGAGTGGATTTCCCATGAAGACTTGACACAATATTTTCTTTCACACCTTCCAACAAAATCCTCCTCGCCCTTGCTACTTTCTTTTGCCATGCATCAAGCACTGCAGCATCCATAGAAGTGGGCTTAGGAACATCTTTGTTGATGAATTTATTCAAGCCATTATCTTCAAGCACTGCCTCCATCCTATCCTTCCATGCAATGTATTTTGAGCTGCCCTCATGTTCATACTCCAACCGCAAACCATTGAAAGCCATTTTGATGTTTACTCAACTATCGCACCAAGAAATTCTTGCAGCAATTTCGAATTGTTTCCACCAGCAAAACTCAGCACTGCTTCAATATTGCAATCTCTTCAACTCCGATACCGTGTAGAAATTATACAATATGCATGTATATTACTGGATTATCCTAATCTAACAATTTAATACTTATGTTAATTACATAATCCTTTTACTTAATTCTTTGCGGAAATTAAATCGCCAATTGCAAACACATGAAGAAAAATCAATCACACATAACAAGATATTTTATCGGGAAATCTTAAAGCTAAAAACCCCAACTATCATATATAACTTATATCAATGGAACATGAAACAATCTCATATATCTCATACAAATCTCATCTCGTAGAGCTCTTAGTACAATATACAATCATCTCACACTGTCATGCAAAAATTTGCACTTCCATGCACCAATTTCTTGCCTCCTGACAGTCTACCTCCACTGCGAAATCCCTGCTGAAGAAGAACCCTGAAAGAATTCGACCTTAACTTTCCTTTACTACGCAATAATCATAGGCATCTCCAATTTTTGTGTGGTTGCATTGAATGCTCCACTATAGTCACAACTAATAGTCCATCACACCCTTTCACCTATCTCTCCACTAGGTCTCCACTGGATCTGACATGCAAGTAGTTAACTATTGTATTTCTTCAGTTGCATATGAGACACTGCTTGTGAATTAATTAAATAATTAATTCACTCATCTCTCACTAGTTTATGTTTAGTTACAACTAGCACAGCTGAGTTTAACTCACTGAACTAGGTTAAACTAAATAACAACTCACATAACTACACATCCAACTCTGTTACAACTTTGTATCAATAAATTACAACGAAGTCCACTGCATGGTCCACCAACCAACCAATGCAACTTGAAATCCACTTAGCTAACTGATTTTCCACTTCAGTTAACTAGTTCCAAGTGCTCATTGAAAATAGACAATTATTTATTGTCTAATTTTTGTTAAGGCACTACAAGGAAAAGACCCTCCAGTGGATGTTTTTGAGGAACCACAAAGAAAAATACCCCATACATCTGTTTTTAGCGAAGGTTACTAGTGGAAGTTGGCGGGCAGAGGGTTTTGCGGATGTTTTCCTATCATTGCTCTTATCATTAAAACTCGCCCCAAAGGTTTCGAGCCGCCTCTATAGTTTTTCTATAATTAAGCCTTTAGCATTAGAAATTGAAATAAACTTAAAATAACCATTAAAAAAGAAAGAAAAAAATTTGGTCACGTGGTGCGCTCAAGATACCGATCAAGACGGGATAGCTGTGCTACATGTAAAATTTATAGGCAGCACCGCTACTGGTGCTAACGGTAACCGCACCGTTTCCGGGGCAGTGCCGGTAGGCACCCCGAAAAAATTTAAACTAAAAATAAAAAATAAAAAAGGCAGTGTGCTCATTTATCCATGCGCATCATTGACCCCGACAATCACAGTGCGGTGCGTTGACTGCATTTTCCACCCCAGTTTATGTCAGCGCACCGCATTTTGCATTCCAAGAGGGTCAATGGTGCAGCCGGGTAAAAGACCGCACCGTCAACTATGTCATTGTCATGAAGTCGGTGCGCTGACACGACTATATGCTCCAGGGTGTATATTTCAGTCAGCACACCGCTATTCTATATTATGTACATTCCACAGTGCTTGAAAAATAGACATCGACACTGACTCCAGTGCGGTCTGTTTCATTAGGGGCCCTGGGGACAATGCACTAAAATATTAAAGCGCACCGGAACCGATGCGTGACTGTTTTTATAGAGCACCGACTTGTATGTTTGTTTTTTTGTCAAAAAAAATTATGTATGTATATTTATAAATACATTTATTTTTTAATTAAAAAAAATTATTTAATATGGCAATGATTTAGAGAGAACAACAGCAACAAGAACAAAAACAAGTAGAACAATATGACATGATTCGCCAATGGGAGGCGAAAGAGAGGGAGAGAGATGGCTGCCCTCATCCTATTACTGCGGATACACAGGAGATCCTTAAGCAAGTAGGCCTCCTCAAGTTCTATGAGGAGGCTATTTTTGGCCTAAAGGCCCATAGTGTACTTTTGAGACATCTTATCGGCAGGTGGAATGCCCACCGACAAGATTTTCAGGTTGGTCCTGACTAGTGGTACACACCCACTGAGGAGGAAATTCATTTTATTACAGGACTATCGAGGAGAGGGGTGGATTTTCCTTCATTCCCAGATGTGCCACCTGGTTGTGTAGCAGGGAGTCAGTTAGTTTACTTCCAGAGATACATTGGAGCACATGTACTGTCTCCTTTAGAGTTTCAGGTACCTAGAGGTCAGTTACGTATAGGTGCTTTTGGTAGATAGGATGTGCAATGCCTCTCTATTATCGCTTCGATCATTTCGCACAACACCAGTGGTGGGCAATGCATTAGTTGCTCACTTTTATATTACGTTGATTCTTTAGTACAGCAGCCACGACTTGTTGGGTGGTCTGCCATTTTTTTGCGACAGTTTTGTACAGCCTTAGATAGATGTCGTGCTCATGCACAAGGGAGGGTCAACTTCCCTTTTGCTTTAGAGTTTTTTTGTTTATTTTTTGAGAGGTTTCCAAAGATGAGACCAAGTTTTGTTCGACAGCCTCATAGGCCTATGTTGGAGGCTCGGATGCGCATGTGGGGGCAGATGATTCCCAAGAGGGGAGACACTATGTTTCCAGCGAGGATATCACATGATTCGCTAGACTTACTAGCCAGCGTTGGCGGGCTGCATCCCTTCATTATGGTCCCATGTCCTTATGTTGGACTAGATTGGCGAGGGTGTCCCAACATCCTCTTCACTCCTGATGAGCTGCCAGATGATAGAGGTAATATTACTATTTTATTTATATTTATTCTAACATGTTCTTTAACTTGTTTTTATTAAATTGTGTAATGAAATTGTCTAATTATTGTTGTGTACTTGTATATATTTTGCAGACATTGGCTCTTTTGATGGCGATGAGATGCCAGATCCACCACATGATCCAGGTGTCGATCCTAATGATTACGATCAAGAGATGGCCGATGCGCCGGAGGATGAGGCCGGTGGCGCAACAGAGAGACGTGCTGATCCTACGCCTCATGGTGCACCGATACTTCCTTTTGCTAGGCATGGTCGACCTGAGACCAGATACCGGATGGAGTTGGGCAGCCAACTCTGTGGATTGATTTCAGATGCGGGCATCAGGCCCGCTCATTACAGAGAGATACAGGGCGATGATAGACTGTTACGGATGTGGAGAGGCATGCCGCATGACATGTATGGCCTGATGCGGCATGTCGTAGGAGCTACGACAGCTGTTACGCGATTGAGGAGTATTGTCCGTAGCAATAGGTGTAGTCGAGCTGTGACACGTGATGGATAGTCCGCCAGCAGTGACTCAAATGCATCTCATGATCGTTCACCTTGCGGCGCACCTGATGATCAGCATGAGGCTCCATTGGCAGCATCTGACACTAGTCATCATGGAGATGAGGTTGGACCATCGGCGATGTCCAGTCAATAGCCTGCAACATCCATCATGAGTACTAGTCACGATCATCATGAGCAGGCTAGACCATTGACCACCGAGGTTGTAGAACTATTGACTGAGCAGGCCTCCACTACTACTGCGTCTCATATCGATCATGTTGTACTACCACCAGCGGATGCATCCATCAGTACTAGTGATCATCATGATCATGAGCAGGCTAGTCGACCATCAACTGTCGAGGCTGCACCCAGCTTTACTGAGCAGGCCGCATCCACTTGTACTAGTGTTATTGATGTTGTTATACAACCACCAGCACCTGATCCATGACATTATATTACAGTTGCATACTTTTAACATTATTCAGTTATATATATATATGGTCCATGTATTTTATGTTCATGTTGCAGTTGTACTTAATTTTCATGTTGATGATCATCATGATGTGGCGCATATTGTTAGTCATGTTAGATATGTTCATTTAATGTTTAGCTTGTAGATAGATGTGTATATGTGATAGGCACATGAGTTATTTGACATTATATTGAGATGTATATTTGATGTTTGTGTTGTGATGATGTTAATATATAATGTTAATTTTATGTTAATTGAATGTGTTTATTAGTCGAATATGATTTTTGTACGATGGTTATCATGATCGTGATGATATTTATTAATTAATTTAATATTATTAAATTACCATGATATTTATTAAATATTATGTCGTGAAAGTAATTGTAATTTAAATTTTAATTCTATGTAAAATTGTAAAATTGTATTTGTATTTGTACTAATTGTAATTTCAAGTGTAATTGTATGTAAAATTGTAATTGTAATTGTAATATCTAATTTATTCTAAAATGAATGTAATTGTATATATGAAAAATTGTGAAATTGTAATTGTAATTCTAATTGTATGTAAATTTCACAAATTGTAGTTGTAATTTTAATTGAATTGTATGTAAAATATTTGTAAAATTGTAATTGTAATTGTAAATGTAATTCTATGTAAAATTGTAAATGTAATTGTATTTATAACTGTATGAATTGTCTGTAAAATATTTGTAAAATTGTAATTGTAATTGTAAATGTAATTATATGTAAAATTGTAAATGTAATTGTATGTAAAATTAAAATTCTAATTCTAATTCTAATCGTAATTCATGTATGTGAAATTAATGTAAAATTGTAATTGTAATTTTAATTGTAATTGTAATTTTAATTTTAATTAATGTAATTGTATATATGTAAAATTTTAATTTGGAAAATTTTAATTCTATTTATGTGAAAATTTTAATTGTATTAATGTGAAATGATTTTATTAAAATATTTAAATTTGTAAATTTGCAAATAATTGTAAAATAACAAATCTAGAATAATACAAATTTTTGTAACATAAAGTTTAGAAAATAATGAAAATAAATTCATGTACTTTATAATTATCATTATTTTATTATGATCTTACATACAAAAAAAAAAAAACTTTAAAAAATCCGGTGCGCTTATCATCCTAACAGGCCCCGGTGTGTCGTATTAATACAATGTGTCGGTGCGTTACATTTCCACGCACCAGAAAGAATAAATGCAAATAAAAAAAATGCAACTCTATTTTGTTTAAGTTTTAAAAAAAGCGGCAATTTGAAAAATGGGTGAAAAAATATTTTCAAAAATCTAATTTGATAAAATAATTCTTTAAATACTAAACACTTTTCATTATTTCAATATTTTTGCTAAAAATTTTCAGTCATATTTTTGCAGGAGAGCACGAGGGCACTATGGATGGCGAAATACGTTCGAACAGAAGTATTCAGACAATCAGAAACCAAAACTCTGGTGATTCAAGCCCTTTATCATAGAATTTCAAACCATTTCATGATTAAATTTAATTCTTTTTTTTACTTTTTTCTGCAGTTTTTTATTTTTTCCTGTAGTTTTATCCATTTTTACTCTGAACCCTTCATTTTTTTTTCCCCCTTTCTTCTCCCTATTTTTGTGATTTCATAATTAGGGTTTCTCATTTTAGATTGACGTCCAACCCACAGGATGACTTGCATAGTCAGATCCCAATCCATTCGGCCATTATGTGAATTTTTGAAAAAATGGTTTTTTCTTTATCAATGTGCCCTGCGTATGCCACTACACCAGTGCTCTGTATTATTACAGCGCACCACCCAAGTTCTGTGTCGTAAAAAATTGAAAACATTTTTTTTAATTCGTGCGTCAAATCTGAAATAGGGCACCGGTGCTCTCTTTAACTAAGAAAGCACCGCATGGTGTATTACATCGTTTTTGCGGTGCGTTTATAATACCTCATGCACTGTTAGGTCTATTACATTGTTTTTGCGGTGCATTTATAATACCGAATGCACCGTACGGTATATTATATTGTTTGGCGGTGCATTGTTAATATATCCACGCACCGGAGGCAGTGCATATTTAATGAAAGGCGCACTGTTGTCTCAAGATTTATTTTCTACCTAAAAATTTGAGAATTTATTTATAAATATATTAATGAATGATATGCTACAAGTTTCAGATTGATAAAGAAATGATTGACCAGATATCAAGTAACAAAAATATTGTGCTTGCTCACAAACAGGAATGCAATTCACTTATCCAAAGGGATGCTGATCCCCCGGATGCGGGTGCTCCAATGTATAGTTCTTGAGATGGGACACAGGAGTGGCAAGTCCTGCCGACACCTGCCCAACCAGTACGCTGCATTAAATTGCCATCTGCGCAATGGCATGAAACATTTATACTCCACTCCTACCAATGCCATGGGCTCGAAAAACATTAGCATTCGCTCGACTTCCACTGAGACGAATCCTTCCTCCACATGCTCCGGCTGGATTTACATCAAGGGCGCAGTTATGGAGACAGATCTGCTGTGTGTGGGCAGGATGGACTTGGTGCGAGTTGGCGCTGATCTCGTGTCCTGGTACCAAATGCATCAGGTTAAATATCACCTGGTCTCGGCTTACATTCAGATTTGCATTGGCATCCTTGGTTTTCTTCTGCATCGTTGGGAGAGGGTCTATCAATGGAGGTTGTGTTCAGTGCAGAGTGAGGCTCACCCACCAAGGAGAGCTACGTTGGTGCTGTGTTTTCATCCGAGCTCAGGCCACCCTCGGTTGGCTTTCTCAGCTGTCTTGGTTGCGTTTAGGACCCTGCTTTTTCTTACAATGCCGCGGATTCGACACCGTATGTGGAGCCGAAGAGGAAGCTCAAGGGGTCGCCCCTCTCATGAGCATTACAGCCCCTCTCCGGATTCTTCCTCCTATGGCAGAGGCTCGAGCCACTACCCCCGGACACGAAGTGGTAGGGGGCGCACTCAAGATTTCCGCCTGTTTTGGGGTCCCCATTCGCATCGCCCGCCTACCTCCCCTGCTCCCAATACAGGCACTGCTCGTTTTATCTTCAACAGCTCCCTCAACCGCCCTCGGATTACAGCTATTTTCTCGGTGGTTTTTCTTGAGGAAATCCTGCAAGGGGAGTCCGACTCGCCTCCTGTCGTTCCTGATGCGAATACCGCAGTTCCTAGTGCCCAATTCTCGAATTTCAATTTGGGAAGCGACAGTGTTCCATTGCAGCCTCTGTTGGGCCCTGTAAGCTCGGTTCCGGATGAAGACATGCTCCCTGCTGAACCTGGACCCTCGGCTTCTGAAGAAGGGCTCGCTAAGAACATGCACGCCTCCGGCTGGTGTAGGATTGTGGAGGAGACTCTCGATGATTAATGGGTCTGTTGTTTGGTCATTTTTCTGTTTCTGTAGCCCAACCTATTGGGTCTTTTTCAGTACTGTTAGTTATGGAGCTTTTTTGGTACTTTTTGTTCCTGGGTCAAAGCATATTATGGAAAAACCTCGCTCTGCACCCCTGCGTGGGTTAAGGCAGTCTATATCTCTGCTTTTTTCTGAAAATTCTGCCTCTGAGGCAGTAGACTCTGACTTCGGTCTCGATGTAATATTATCCTTCTGTTAATAGATCAGTTTTACTTAGAAAAAAATAGATCTTGTTAACACATCAAGAAAAGCAAAAAAGGCAAGTTCTTTGTAAATTATTTATAAAAAATATTATTTTTGAACTATATGTAACTTTAGCTAATATGTATTGTTTACTGTGTATCATGCAGAGCCACAAAATGACGAAGCTCGATATGATTATTTTTTATCTACGACCAGAAGAGCGTAAAAGTTTAATGGAAAAATTGCAAAAAGATGAATCAGGTGAATGAAACAATACTATCGATCCAATATGAGTTTCTTTTTTTAATTATCATTAATAATATACTTAAAATTATTAGATAACATGTGTCAAACACTCTACTAATTCACATCTGTTTAATGTTCTACAGGGACCAACAACTCAGAAAAGGAATGTTGTTCTAAGAAAAGAAAAAAAATAGAACATGCAAATGAAAATGAATTGCTCCTTGGCTCATCTGGAGTGGTGCTGGAAGTTAATGAAAGGGGGAAAAACTTTTACAAAATTTTGAGGGATCTAGTGGAACGAATAGAACAATGTGCTTCAAATGTAATATGTAATCATTGAATTTTTCGATCATTAGGTACAATAAATAAACAATTTAGCATTAAATATTATTTTTCAAGAATTTTCTTGCAGAAAATAAAAGAAAATGGAACCCATTCAATACATAAAACAAGACGACAAGGAAGAAAATGGTTGATCTCTAAGTTTGTGAGTAATTGTTACTTCCTTATAACAACTTAACTAGATTTCATTTTTGTATTTTTTAAGTTGTTTTACAAAAATCATCATTGAATGTCTTAAAACAGGTGCTAACATACAAAGAAGAATCATGAGACGAATTGATTGAAATTGAGTTAAATATGGGTTGTGAGTATATGTTGGCATATCAGAATTTAATTGTGGAATTTTTAAGCATCTATCGATCTTGTTTTAATTAGCTCCATCTATAATTAATAGAACAAAAACATCTTTTATATTAAATATATGATTTTTTATGGGATATAAAACTTGCAGGAAACAAAGTATGGAACTGCGCCAACAGATGAAATTTTGAAAAATGGCATGGTACATGGTTTTGAAAGAATGTGTATAGTTTATGAGTAAATTGTTGCTATGGTACATCATTTTTCTTTTCGATTTACATTGATGTATATTATTTAATATTGGAATTTTCATTATTCTCACCAATGTATATACACTCATTTCAGTTTATTTTTATGTTTGTAGATGGAAAATGAAGAAGAAGAAAACAATCAACGTCGTGAACACAACATTCCTGAAAATAACCCAAGTCATGGAAGTAGCTCTGGCAGTGACAACAGTTGAAGCGAAGAATGATGATCACTATGTAATTTGGATATCAAAGCAAGGCATTTTATTTTTTGAAATATGTCTGTGAAATCAGACATTTTGTTTAATGTAATGGACATAGTGTCCCAATTGAAAGACAAAGGGATATGAATAATTGTCCCATTTTGTATGATAAAGACTATCTTATATATATATATATATATATGTTTTAATTTATTCTATTGCGTTCTCCATTGTCGTTCTCAAATGCACTAATAAAAATTTAATTCATATGAATATTGTTATAAGATTATATATATGTGTCAACTTTTGATGAATAATGAATTTTAAAAAACCACAATAATTTTGATATGATATAACAAATTAATCCAAACAACACATTCAAATGCATTAATAAAAATGTAATTAATATGAATATTGTTATAAGATGTGTCGAATTTTGATGAATATTGAATTTAAAACAATCACAATAATTGGACTGTCATAGGTGGATGTTTCTAAAAAAAACAAAATGAAACCCGGTGCGTTTATGATTCTATGGGCACCGCACTAATACCAATTCCAATTATAAATATCGGTGCGTTTGTGTGATACTGCACACCAGGGCGTTTATGTATATATAAGCACCGGTGCATTTGTAGATGCCATGTGCACCGCACGAATACTGATACCAATTATAAATCTCGGGTCCTTTCTGTGATATGGAGCACCAGTGCCTCATAAAGATACACGCACCGGTGTGCTTATACGACCTATGGGCACCGCTCAAATCCCAAGACTAATTAAAACGGCCCCGTGCGTTGTATCACCAACACCCGGCCTGGTGTTGTTGTTTTCCTTAATGGCTCAGTGCATTCTCCTTTTACCACCCCGATGCGCTATCTACCAATACACACCGGTGCGTTCAAACCTGATAAGAGCACCAATGGAAAAACATCCGTAATAACCTTCGGCCACCCATTTTTTTTAGTTGTGTTCAATTTCCATTAAAAGCTCCATGAAAACCTCCATTACCAGAAACGAATGTGGTAGCATATGTTTTTTTGACAATTTTGGCCAATTTTATAACACTAAAAACCTCCTTTATAACCTCCGCTAGAGGGTCTTTTCCTTGTAGTGATAAATTATCAACCGAGGTTTGTAAACTGATGAAGTGTGGTGCATTGTATGTGCTTATTTAACCTTCTTCTTACTTCATTGTATGTATTTTTATGTTGTTTTGGGGGTTTTGTTCTTGATTTCTAAGAGTGTTAATCTAAAACTATGAGAAAAATCAAATGAATCTTAATGATTTTTAAGAAGGAATAAAAGGAAGTGTTCCTAAGTTAAACTAATTTGCGTAAAAATTATTTAAAGACTATTGGTTGGTTAAGATCTGATCTGAAAAATATAGTATCTATTCTAGTGATTTCTAATTTAACATTAGTCCTATTCCATAGATGCAAATCTTATAACTGAAATTGAAATTGCAATGCTATTCTAAGTGAAATCAGAAAAAGAAAACAACTAATGTATGTTTAGTTACTCCAGCATTCAATATAAAGTATTACCTTCTTGAGATGATGTTAAGCAACCAATTATACCTTAGTTTCTAATGATCTATAAAAAACAAGTAAAGTGTGCAGAGGAAAACTCAGTAATTGCATGAATTAAATATTCAATCATTCAGTCTAGAAATATGATCAAATCGACTTCTTGGAATGACTTTTAAGAACATCCAGTGATGCAATTAAATGAGGATCTAAAAGAAAATTTAAAAGCATGCAAATTTAAAGCTCAACTGATTGTAAACAACTAATGTATGTTTGATTACTCCATTATTCAATATGAAGTATTATCCTCTTGAGATGCTATGTAAGAAATCAATTATACCTTTGTTTCTAATGTCCTAGAAAGCAAGTAAAGTATGCAAATGAAAGTTCAATCACTGTATGAATTAGATATTCAATCATTTAGTTTAGAATCATCTACTTGAAATGACCTTTAAGAACATCCATTGATAAAATTAATTGATAGTTCTAATCTAAGAAAGTAAACAACAAAATAGTAAAGGAAACTAGATAATTGTGAGTTCTTATTACTTTAGACTTATTCCAATTTGAAAATAGATAAATCTATTCTCACGAAATTTTTTTAGAAGATCAATGATTACACAGTTATTCTATTGATGCTAGAAATACATTCATGATCTAATTTTATGCTTCTACTCAAAACTAAAATGTAACATTAATCTATTCAGAAAACAGAATTGACAAAAACAGAGTAAGGAAATTAAACTAAAAACAATGAACAGAAAACCTCCTCCTGTGCAGGGGCCCTCTGCAACAGATTCGGTTGAGATCCTAGCTAGTTAAATATGCACTTAAGAAATCATTGGCATGAAGAGGATCCTTGTAATATAATAGAACGAAGTCTTAAAACAATACACAAAGTTTCAACAAAAACTTAACTTAAAACTTGCTTAATCTTGGTTTTTTACAACCGATATTTAAATAAAACAGACATAATTGTTTATGAGCTAATTATGCCTACAAGTGGCTAATATTAACCGACTTATTAAATTTAAATTTGATTGTTTAACTCTTTATTTGCTACAATAGAGAAAATGAAGGGTCCTTCTATTCTCGGCTAACGTCCTTTGACCGGACTTTGACCATGATCTCATGCATCCTTTTTTATCAATTTCGATCAAGTATATAGGACGAAATCCATGTCTAGATGATTCTGGAAATGACCATGTGTCCCATTTCTCCATTTGATCCCTAAAACCTGTCAGACCATGAGAGTAGCTGCAGAACCCATGATTAGTTGCAGAATAGGCTGTGTTTTATAGCCAAATTACAAAAATCCATTCGAATAGCAATAACATCATAATATAACATGGAAATCATTTAGATGCATTCCTTGAGACAAAACATGACATTTATCATTGATTAGATAATGTGAAATTATGAGAAAGTAAGGGAAAAAGGTGAGAAAGGATGTCAAAGAGAGGATAATTCTGAGGTTCAACATACCCCCACTGAGAAGTCATTGCATGTCCTCATCAATTTACCAAAAAATGTGAATTATCTTCTCCTACTGCATTTGTTCAGACACTTCTATTAACACATTCAATTTCCTTCTTTTTATTTTCTTTGAAGTGATTGCCATCCCGAGCTTTCTCATAAGGAGCTTGTATTTGAGATTAATGAATGCCTTGTTTAGTGACTTTTTCTTTCTTTTCAACTTCCTGTTCTTTTTGTACCATAGTCCTAAATGAAGAATGGTATTGTCATTAATTACCTTTTCCAACTTTTTCTACTGCTTCAAAGCTTCATTCTCCTGTTTAATACGCTTATTCAATATCACTAGTTCATAAATTTCCTGTTTGAGAGTATCAACTAGAGGTTCTTGTGGATTGATAGGATTTTCTGGATTCACTATCGCATTTCTCCTCTCCAGTGATCAATCATATATTTCTTGTTGTGCTAGGTCTATGCCTGGGGATTTTATGCTGGGACTACCTTCAAAATTATGAATATGAGAATTTTTAGGACTATGTGGAGGAGAAATATTGGGAGGAGATGGTATTGGAGTTTCTTCATCTAAACTTACAAAATCTGTCTCTTTTAGTAGTTATTTCTTCATCGAACCTCGGAGTCTGGAGCTCGTTCTTAGCTGTAGAGGATTTACATTTTCCTCACTTGTAACCTTGCTCTTCTTTCCTATCTTACCTCCTGTCTTGACTTTATTTTGCTTTCTGTTCTTTTTCAGCTCTACAGGGATGATATTTTCATCATTTTTCTAAAATGAAGATACAGGTCGGTATTCAATGTTTGTATTAGTCTTCTTCCTTCTGCTCTTTCTAAAATTGCCTTGTTTAGGTTGTTCTGGTACTTCTTGAAAATGGTTTTTGATGAGAAAAATCTCCCAGGAATCTCCTAAACTTTTTAAATGAAACTCAACAAGTATTTTTATCAACCCATAATGGTGCATAGTGTTATGTATAAACTGTATTATCTTTTGCATGTTTGAAGACATTATTTTTAAGCTATTCAGTAGAAAGAAGGGAATATTTATTTCACCATTCTCTAAGAAATTCATCAACAATCGAATATGATATGCATACATGAAACCAATCCTTCCTTCACAGGTGATAAATTTCTGTAAAACCAAGAGCATGTTCCTCCATTTATTTTTAAGGGCTAAGCTGGGGATACCTTTTCTGAAACTAGAGACATCCATACCTGGGGTTTTTTATGATAACTTTCCATGATTCATTGTGAAATTCCTTGTTTTTGAACCACCTTTTGCCAACCCTTGGAAGTTTTGTGGCTTTGGCTATGAATGTCTCAATAACCGTGAACTTGATGCCTCCAATTTCCACTTCTATGCCATCAAAGGACCTAGCAAAAGACTTTGTGATATCTTTGTGGAAACCATCAAATTTCTCTGTGAATTTGAGCCATCTTTCTTTCTACAACATTTCCTTGACCTGAGGATATCCTTCCATATATTTTGTTCCCATTGGTTCTGATCTGACTATCAGTCCCATGCCTTCTATTATGAAGATTCTAACCCTTAGAATTATCCTTCTCTGTTATGAAATGAATTGGATTATGGATCTGATGAAAGGCATCGAGAGTTTGTACGAATAAACAAGTGGTGTGGATTGGGGTTTTGAACAAATGTATATGGGTATGTCATGTCAACAGGTCATGATCATTAACGATAAATGGGGGAGTCTATTATGGACCATTATGAAACAAAATGCTAATGATGTGGCTGATCTATGATATGATGGAAATCACAATCTAATCAAATGATGATCTTTCAAGGGAGAATATGACCATCCATATTATACATGCTAATGTTTTGACCTTGCTATTAAAATAAATTTTTGCAACTTTACCTTTAAAACTAACCTTTCATTGTCATTTCTTTGGTGTTGATTCTTCAGGTACCTTTTAGCATGGTGGTATTCAAATGTAGTCCTTCAATTTCCTGTATTCATCATTTTTAGTAGGTTGTACAAATGTGTCAGAGCTGCTGAATGAAATGGAATGCGGCTGCAGAATGAAATCAGCTGCAGAATGTAGTCAGTTGTAGAATGTAATCAACTGCAAAATGTAATCAGTTGTAGAATGTAGTCAGCTGCAGAATGTAATGTAACTATGAAATGGAATATGAATGTGGAATGGAATGTAGGTGGAATATGACTTTGAAATGGAATGTAAGTGAAATATGACTGTGAAATGGAATGAAGTTGTAGATTATGAACTTCAAAAATGGAATATGAATGTAGTTATGTGTTACTACTTATTTGTAGAAAAAGAAATGGAAAATATAGGATGTCATAAATCTCTGATTTTCACCCTATATTTTATGTACAAGGATGCCAATCACTGATTGGTTTTCATACTTATACACTTTTCTTTTCTTTTCTTTTTTAATTTAATTTAATTATATATATATATATATAGGAAGAATAAAAGCTAAATTACTGAAGAAGAGGAATTTTTCTTCACTAACTTCATATCAGTATTATCTTAGAAAATCTTGATAAAATCTTCTCTTGAAATTGGCTTATGATATACTTTCAACCGATGACCATTCACAAGAAGAAGTACCTTTTCTTCATCAATTTTCCTTATCATGATTGCTCCATTGTCAAAGAATTTTTCAATCTCATATGGCCCAAGCCAATGAGTTTGAAACTGTCCTTCAAAATATTTGAATTTTGAATCGAACAAAAGTGCCCAATCCCCTACTTGAAACTTCTTCTCCTTGATATATTTATCATGCCATTTAGCCCTTTGCTTCTGGACTATATTGGTTCTTTGAACTGCATCTTTCTTGATTTCATCAACCTCTTTGAGTTTCTCCAATCTATGTTTTTATGCTTCTGATAAATCAAGTCCCAATTGGACTGCCATCTTGAAGGTTCGAATCTGAAACTCTATAGGGAACATGATTTGCTTTCCATAAACAAGTTCATAGGGAGTATGTCCTGTTGTATTCCTCCATGTAATTTTGTAGGCCCATAAGGCTTCAGGAATCCTTTCTGCCCAATCTCTTATGTGTATATGTACAATCTTAGTGATAATTCCTTCAATCACTTTATTGGTAGACTCTACTTAACCATTTTCTTGTGGATGATAAGGAGTATACTTTCTGTGCTTGATATTGTAATATTCCACGAGCATTTTCACCAACTTGGATGTAAAATGGGATCCATAATCTGTCACAATTTCTCTTGGAACACCAAAATGAGTGAATATATCCTAAAAAGGAAAATTAACTACAAAACGTTCATTAGAAAAAGGTAGTGCTTTAGCCTCTACCTATCTAGTGACATAATCAGTACATACCAAAATATATTTCTTTTGTTTAGATGGCATATTGATTGATCCAACAAAATCCAAGGCCCATTTTTCAAATTGTTCAATGAGTACCTGAGGTTGTAATGGCATTTCATCTAAAGGAGCAGGTTTCCCTACCCTTTGGCAGTTGTCACACCTTTTGACATATTATTTGGTATCTCTAAATATGGATGGCCAATAATATCCCAAATGAAGGATTTTATAGGTTGTCCTCTTGTCAGCAAAGTGTCCACCACAAGGTTCATCATGACATGCCTTAATAATTTCAAGCATTTCATCTTCCCGAACACATCTTTTGATAATGAGATCTGGACCTGTTTTATACATTTCATTAGTAATCCATGAGTATCTTTCACTTGTTTGAATAATTTTTATTTTCTCCCTAGGAAACAAACGTGAAGGTAATTTTCCTGTGACTAAGTAATTAGCAATATATGCAAACCAAGGAATTTTAGTAGTTATTGAAAAAATATATTCATCAGGAAATTTATCCTCAACTGGAGTGTCATCTTTGATATTATGAATTCTAGACAAGTAATCAACAACTATGTTTTGTTTTCCAGGTCAGTCTAGAATGGTGATGTCGAATTCTTGGAGGAGTAATAACC